>JAUTXW010002781.1:600000-1087881 GCA_030620095.1 Kuschelorhynchus macadamiae
ATTTATCTATAATAGCATCAGAATTAGGATTTAAAAAAAATGTTTTTTTAAAACCCTATATCTAAAAGTTAAGGCTTTTAGGTTCATATTAAACTTTTTTCTTAAAAAGGTCCAAGAATCACCCCCCTTTAACATTAGCACGCAATTAGGAAAGGCCCTGTATAGTACTTCACAATGACGCCCCCTGTACAAAGTAATATGACAGACGGAGACAAACTGTCACTTTTGGCATACCCGAATAGCCCAAAGTCGAACTGCATAAGTTAAAATTTTGATAAATCTTGTTCACTGGAATCAGTGCTGGCTCCCCTGCTATAACTACATTGATGTGTTAATTTTGGAAAAATATGAGTTCTGTAGTTTTTCAAATATTAAATTAAATATTAATCTTACACCTTATTTAATATTTGATTTTAAAAATACTATACAGGGTGTTAATTAATGTCGTGACGTGTCAAAGTTTCAATTTTTTTCTCGTTTTTTGCGTTTTTTTTCCAGTTCCTTTTGAAACAATTAGTTCAAATTGAGAACATGTATTATTTTTAAGAACCCCTACGATAAAATATCAAAATCGTGGATGGTAGTATACAGGGTGTTACATTTTTTTGACCTACAAGTTTATCTTGCGGAACTTTTTTCTGGAGCACCCTGTATGAATTAAAATTTAAACTCTTTGTTCATTTCTTTAGCTCTTTCGTGTTTTGCATTATTCTCGTATCTATCACAGTTTTCGACTTATTTGCAATAATCGATGCATTGCATCGATGACATGTAGGCGAAATTAAGCAAAAAATTAAGAAACGGGCTTTATTTTAAATCAACCGACATGATAATAAACAATCAGATAAAATTATTACAGTTAAATTAAAAATAAAACAAAATTATTAAAGTTGTTGAAAATGTCCGCCTCTTGCTAGAATGCAAGAATGAAGTCTTCGCCTCATGGACTGACGGACTCTGTTAAATATTCCAGGAGTATTGCGAATGATGTTGCATGAAGCTATTATTCTGTTTCTTAAATCTTCTTTTGTCTGGATTGGGGTCTAATACACCAATATTTTCAGGTGTCCCCAGAAAAAGAAATCCAGGGTATTCAGATCTGGAGATCTAGGGGGCCATGGCTGAGGTTCCCCTCACCCTATCCAACGGTTATTAAAATTATTATTTAGGAACTACCTCACCTCTATGCTAAAATGTGCTGGTGCACGGACCACATTTGATTTCTAAGAAGAATTGGCACGTCATCTAGCAATACCGGGAATTCGTCTTCGAGAAATTGACGATAATATCGTCCGTTTAGCCTTGCTGGCAGGAAAAATGAACCTATCAAATAATCTCCAATAATGCCGGCCCACACATTTACTGAAAATTGTTGCTGGAAATTATTTTCATGTATCGAATGCGGATTCTCTTCTGCCCAAAAATGATTGCTATGAAAATTACGTGTGGCATTCCTAGAAAAATTAGCCTTATCTCTAATTAAAATCGTGTTTCCAAATAATGGATTTTGGGCTAGCATTTGTAAGAACTCCTGGCAAAAATTTAAACGGAGTGGAAAGTCACGTGGGAGAAGAGCTTGAACCCTTTGGATGTGGTAAGGATACATTAAGTTGTCTAATAAAATTTTCCATACAAGCACAAATGAAATGTTAAGTGTTGCTGCAATTTTCCTCATACTGGTAGCAGGATCGTTTTCTACTGCATTCAGGACTACTCCCTCAACTTCAAGGGTCCTAACCGTTCTATTTGCTCCTGCTAAATGAGTAGATTTCTTGAATTATCCATTTTCACATAGCCGATTATGTACCTGCAAATGTTTGTCTATTGGGCACCATATATTTCTTACAAAATATCAGATTAAAACACAGAATTAACAAATGACCTGCCTCAGCCCACTACCTTTTTTTCCAGTTTCATTATTTAGCCTACACTTAATTTGCATCTATGATAATTATTGCAAATAAGTCGAAAACTGTGATAGATACGAGAATAATGCAAAATACGAAAGAGCTAAGAGCTAAAAAAGAGTTTAAATTTTATATCAGAATTCATACAGGGTGCTGCAAAAAAAAGTTCCGCAAGACAAATTTGTAGGTGGTGCAAAAAATGTAACACCCTGTATACTACCATCCACGATTTGAACTAATTGCCTCAGAAGTAACTAGAAAAAAACGCAAAAAACGAGAAAAAAATTGAAACTTTGACACCCTGTATAACGAAAATGGTGAGTTTTTGACCATGTATATATTGGCATTTTTTCCTATTTTGTCGAGTACTATCACCCCCTGAAATGTGTCCACGACTTTAATTAACACCCTGTATATAAAATTCTGGAGGTCTACTTATTTTAAATATCACTTTGTTCTGAATCACCTCCAAAATAGCAATATCTCTAAAAATGCAAATTTATTTTTTTTAACGACAGATCAAATACTTTTTCCTTTATTATTCCCTGCCATTCTCACAAAACCGAACATGTCCGAAAACAATATGTTAGTTTTTTTTATGAAGCTCTTTTCTAAGTTGCTCGCATTTTATACCTAGGTCTAGACGATAACTGTCACATAACTCCGTTGTAAACGTTTCTTTAGCAATACAATGTCATGTCATCCCTTTTCGTGTTTTACCAAAAAAGAAAAAGTGAAAATATTTCTACAACACCTGGAAAATGAAATAATATTTTACAGATATAAACGCCCAACCAAAACAATGCCTTTGCGACAAGTAGTATTCGGAAACAATTCTATCTGAATTTTAGTGGTTAATCATACCGAAGATGATTCTAATAATTAAAAGAAATATGAAAGTCCGAGACTACTTAAAATGTAAATATGTTTTTAAGAAATCCACAAGTTTTTTCAATACAAATAACTGGTTAGGTTTAGTTCTAAAACTAAAAGTCTATTGCAAAAATCAGAGAGTTAGAAATTATGTTGATTCGAAATACGCTCGATTTTACAGAGTGGCGAAATAAAACATTTTATTACGAATTCTGATATATTTTTACATGTATCTAGTTGTTTTGTTGATTTCTGACTGACATGCCCAAACGATTTAGAAAGAGGGCTAAAACTAATTTGCATACCTGTAGATCTATATAGAAAAGAAGTTATTCTTCTTTATTACAACTATATTTTTTTAATGTGAATATTGACCATTAAAAAGGACCATTTTGCAGCAATATTATACGACATCTTTGTTTCCTAAGCAGTCAGTTGTACTGTCGTCATTGGAGTCCAGAGAAATAATTATCAGCTTTGTAGTCTCATCTAGCATACCATCAAATTTCCACATTTTTTCTTCTGCCTTGTTAAAATTCTCTACACATATATTGGTGTCAACTTGCTGATGTACGAACTCTTGAAAAATACTTTAAACATTTTCATTTTAAACCTTTGCCTTGCCGCAAAACTATAATATTTCTTTTTAGACCACATCAGCCACTTATTTTGTGCATAAATGCTTTTTCAATTAATAATGGTATTACTTTTAAAATAAGCAATTGTTTTTTTTTTCAAAATGCTTGGTAAATTTTCAAGCTTTCGAGAACCACAACTAGGGTTGTCCATATCGATATAGACTAAAGAAGAAAAAGTTTCCAGTGGCGCGCGCTTCAAAATATTCTTCAAAAGATCTGCATTTATGTTCTGGTGATAATCACAAGCTCATGTTTATCCAAAAATTTATTTTTAAGTTTTCAACAGGGTGAAGGGTAAAGCCCAGCGTTTTCAATGATATTCCTTAAAACATCTAGATACATGTATTTGTGATAACAATATTTTTTACTGAAGTGCTACAGTAAAACGTATTCGCTTGCTAGAAGACGTTTTAATTCCAGTTGGCCGTTTATCAACCGTTTATTCCTAATTAATCCAACTTTCGTCCAAGTAATAAATATTTAGCTTATCTTCCCGGCATTTTCATGTCGTGTTTAACTGCAAAAAAAAATATCAATTCAAATTCAAGTTCCTGCAATTTTGCCAATTTTTTTTGCAAATCGAAAGTTACATTCGGAATAAAACATTATATGCCGAAATTATGGGCTTCGTAGAGTTAGCTAAAAAATATACGCAAATTTATCTAAATTTGCCTATGGTAGAGATGTTGGAAAGCGCTTCAAGACTTGTTACTATAATGGTCCATGATATTTGAATATATATATATACAGTATATCGTCGGCATGTTCGCAAAAAAAAAGGTGTGAAGTTTGTTAACCGCGCTACACGTACTTCATCAGCAGAGCAGTTTAATCAAGTTAAAATATATAGGAAAACTGTTGAATCTCCTAGAAAACAAACAAACAAACGTGGGTTCACTGACAGGAGGCAGCCACATATTTATAAATTCGGCCAAAAAGACCCAAAATTTAAGGTAAATGTCTGACATCTCTTCGGAGGTGACCTTAGCCACCCTCCCTGACATCCAAGCACAAAGTGATAAATCAAAAGAGAAAGATGATTGTGCGGATGAATTCTTAAAATGAGAAGGAAAAATAAGTCGTGGGCATGTCCGTAAAAAAAAGGTGTGAAGTTTGGTAATCGCGCTACACGTGTTCCAGTCTTATTAGACTTCATCGGCAAAGCGGTTTAATCAAGTTAAAAAATATAGGAAAGTTGTTGAAAATCCTAGAAAACAAAACAAACAAACGTGGATTTACTGGCAGGAACTAGCCACACATTTCTAAATTCGGCCGGAAAAAACCTGTGGCTAAGGTCACCTACGTAGCGACTTCAGAAAATTACCCTAAATTTTGGGTTTTTCTCTGGCCAAATTTACAAATGTGTGGCTAGCTCCTGTCAGTAAATCCTCGTTTCATTGTTTGTTTTCTAGGATGTTCAAGACCTTTCCTATCTATATATATATATATATATATATATATATATATATATATGTATATATATATATATATTTTAACACTCAATTGTCCTATTTAATGAAGAACCGAAAATTCCAAGAAAATAAAACTCTAAATATATATATATATATATATATATATATATATATATATATATATATAGAGTACCTACAGATGGCGACAGTGATTACCTATTTCCCTCGTCGACTTTCAAAGTCGAATGACATGGCACCTAGTTTGTTTCAGGGTTTGGGTATTTCGGTTTTAATACCGATACTCCCCAAGGAAACTGTCTGATGAGCCTTGCTGGGGCAGATACCACGGTAGCAGATGGCACCTTGGCCCTGGAAACAAACATAGCGTCATGTGTTGGTCGATTCTCGACAAAATGGTGAAGGAGTAATCCTTACCGTTAGTTCTTTCGTTTTGTATAACTTTTACGACCAAGAACCGCACAGAAATTAAAATTTCTATTGCTCTTCTATTTTTGCACAGATGTGTCGTTTTGTGCTCCAAAGTAGGTCGCATCTAAAGCGATTTAGTTGCACCAAAGTACCTACAGATGGCGACACTGGTTGCCTATTTCCCTAGTCGACTTTCAAAGTCGAATGACATGACACCTTGTTTGTGGTGGACTACGACCCTTTGGAGGAGCGGTAGGAGTACAGGGTCTACCACCGTAAACGCCGCGACGACACACAACACATACAATGATAATAAAGCCCATTTTCGTTTCAGTGATACTCCCTATATGTCCGCGAAGCATATACGAGAGGTGCGATTTAAGTACACACATCCGGATGTGTACGAGCTGACACACCTAGGATAGAGAAGACTTATGGTTTATTAAGGCCCTAGGCCCGCTAACCCGTAAGTGCCTATCACAGAGAGGCGGTTCCCTAGGTTAGGGAACCGGGTGGTGGTGGGACCTCGGGCCATTTGGCCCCTTCGCGGTGCAGGGTTTGGGTATTTCGGTTTTAATACCGATACCCCCCAAGGAAACTGCTTGATGAGCCTTGCGCGGGCAGATACCATGGTAGCAGATGACACCTTGTCCCTGGAAACAAACATCGCGTCATGTTTTCGTCCATTCTCGACAAAATGGTGAAGGAGTAATCCTTACCGTTAGTTCTTTCGTTTTGTATAACTTTTTACGACCAAGAACAGCACAGAAATTGAAATTTCTGTTTCTCTTCTATATATATATATATATATATATATATATATATTGAATAGTCACCCGGTCCAGTGAAAGCTGAATAATGAATTAAATATAAGATATAATTCAGCATGTTAAATGCTTTACTAAAGTCAAAAACTACAAAAGCACTTACTTTATACTCTATTAATTATTTATTTCCTTGTTGCTAAGAAAGAATTAAGCCATTTTAGATAATTTTACGTTATCCCTTCGTGCTAGCTCTAAGAAGGCCATAATTTCCGCATAAAATTAAGTTTATTCTGAATATACCTTTCGAGTTACAACGCAAATGGCGGAAATTTTTAAACTATAATGGCCTCCACCATTCAACTGCGAATTCAGGAAGAACATTTCACCAGTCTAGACTAGACCTATAACTATCGCTACGGATGAAACTTTACGCTGACTGTATAAAGAATTACATTTTCTCCAGTTTCCTTATCGGAGTTCAGTGAGCCTGGAAACTTTCAGAATATTGCACGTTTTCTTACTACAAATTGGAACAATATATATGCGTCATTTTTTGATATGCAATCTAATTTATTGCAAGAATGAAAGGCAATATTTTTTATACAAAATAAAAGATATACGCAAGTTCTAGGTCTCAGTCAAAAATAAGTTTATAGGTGACATGATTCGCCATAAGGGGTATCATCAGACCTAAAAAGAATACAACGGAAAATACAAGTAAATAATTATTTAATTGTATTTTGCGCTGTAACCAATGACATGGAAATAACATAGACCCAGTTGTTTACATTTTGGAGGAATCCAACATTAACCCTGGTTTGCCAAACCGATTATAACGGATATCTTCCTTTGTACTATTACGTAAATAAACAAGGAATTCCAGAAATCCCCAGTATAAATTTCCATATAGAATATTTTAAAACTGATAATTAAATAGCTTAATATAAATAACTCAAACCGAATCTGTTTAAAATGTAATTAGAATCTTCTGTAATTATTATTCCTTATTTCAAGAAATAAAGCTCAGAATAATCGGCAACGTCGGAATTCTACCTTTTTCGAGTTTACTAGTTGGTGAGATAAGTGTTTTTCAGAAATCCAAGTGTTTTGTGTGGCTATTTTCAAGAATCTGCTTACAAAACTGTAAAAAAATAGTGCTTTATTTGCAGAAAAAGGGACGATTTAAACCCAGAAGTTTGTTTTCGAAGGTGTAGTAAGGTTATGTCATACTAGTGCTGTAGTTGAAAGGTAAAATCACCGTCTAATAGCGTTCTTATATTTGCAAACGAAATATTGTTTTTGTACTGCACATTTCCGTTGGACTCAAATTAAATTTTTATAACTTCAACTTATCGATAAAGTCGAAGATACTGATGATAAACGGAGTACAGCGTTTGGCTAAGTTATATATTTGTGAAAAGTCTCAAATATTCCTCTAAAATTTCTCAAACCACATTTTTTGAGGGGTTAATAAACAACATAAATATACTATTTGGTAAAGCATATGTACTAAATTTTAATTGAGTAAGCTGTAAGAAAAAACCATCCTGAGGTACATTATCCCAACTAGGGGGATTTGTATTTATCAGGTGATTTCGGTAATATAAATAATAATGTAATATATTATAATGAATGTTAAAAATATTAAACATCTTGGCACAAAATATTTATACTGTCAATAAGTGAAGTGTATAACGGGGAAGGTGGACGATGGGGAAAAAAGGGGGTAAATTGAGGGATAAATACTGTAAAGATATTGTTTTTCATAATATAGTTTTCGTGGTTTTTAGGGATATGAAGTTGGGCCATGTTTATTGCTGCTTTTCTGTAAATATGAATAGATCCAATACATGTAAAGGTAGTGTATTTTTATATAATATTACTTGCCGCGAGCCTGGCAATCTTTTAAAAGTAGTGGACGCAAATTTTTACCTAACTTCGCGTAAACAGAACTAAAATGTGTTAGAAAAAGGGTGAAAACAAAATGTTTTGAAAATCAAACCCCATTTCAAAAAATAGGTTGCATTAAAAAGTGACAAATTATATTTTATTACATATTTTCTATGAAGTCGACGATAAACTGATGAAGAAAGGTATTAAATAAGCTCTTGGTAGAGACATCAAAACACAAAGTGGGTCTATGTAGCAAAATTTAGTTTTATCTTCATCTTTAATAACAATAGTAATAAGAACTCATCCTGTTATTGGTTGTATTTCGTCATGGAAATGCTTGCTCTTTAATGACTAAGCTTATTGCTAATAATAAATATTGCCACATGAACTATTACATAAATATGTCTTTTGCAGACACGTAGCCAGGATTTCAATTCTAGGGGGGATCCAACCCTGTCAAAACCAATTCAATGACAAAGAAGAAGAATGCTTTTTTTCCCTTGTTGCTGGTCTCTCTGCATGTGCAACAAAATATGAAAAAAAGTTGCAAAAAATTAGTTATTTACCAATATCTATTAAAACATTCTAAGTAGAGCAATTATGAAAATGTAAAAAATTGTAGGTATATTCTGAGCAAATATGACCTTGGCGAGTTTTGCTTAATATTTTTAGGTTTTATATATTTAATACTATTTTAATAAATAAGTGCTTAGCCACTTTGTTAATATCGAGGTTAATGTGGTGTTATCTTCCATAGAGGGTCTGGAACCATATTGTTACATTAAAAATCTGGATTTCTTTACAGGGTAAATAATCATAAATGTATTCATCTTACCTTTTAGTAGTTTCTCGAATTTCTAAAACATTATGATATTAGCTAGATATGTAGTATCTCTGGAAATCTTCAAATGCCTACTTTTAATGAGCGTTTACTTAAAAGTTTTTCTTTTTTTGAGAATTCTAAATATCCCTCACTGCCAAAATCGAATATTTTTTGGAGGTAATTATTTTCAATCCCCAAAGGTAAATTCAATGATTTTCTTGTTCCTTAAATCGTGTTTTGTGTACTTAAAGATAAGAACTTCTAAATTGTGTGAAAATTGATCAGAAATTTTCAGCAGCTACCATATATTCTAAGTTTATTAATAATAATTTTTGTTGGAATTATCATAAATTTGGTCTCGGGACGCATTCGCAATTTTGCTTATGACAGGAGATTTTTGAGGAGGAAAAATGAAATTTATTTTCCTATCGATGTATGTTAGAAACTGTCGTACTTACGAAAAAATCATTAGGTGCCTCTTTGTTTAGGGTAGCCTCTCTTAATTTGTTATATTTACATATTTGCTCACTCTGAAATATTTTGTCAGATATTGACAGAAAACAGTTTTTTTGCGAAACTTCTTTGCAAATTTAAAATACCTTATGTAATTATTGTTAAAATATTATTAAATCAGCTTCCTGCTAACCTAAAGTTATATATATATATATATATATATATATATATATATATATATTTTTTTTTACTCCTTCACGGATGGAAAAATACAATGTGTTTTCATTCCGGGTGTACAGGGTGGTCGAAATTGGTCTGTTTTAACAGAGAAAACCTATTTCCTGACTAGATAGAGCAAAACTGACTTAGGTGTCATGGGCTCGATTTCTGAGAAATGTTTAATGGCAAAAACCGCCTGCCGATATTTTCACTGCCAACTGAGATATAGGGCGTTTTTCAATTTTCGGCCATTTTGAAAATTGTCCATAACTTTTTTATTTTGCGGAATATTAACATTCTGCAAAGACATTCTAAAGGCACTTTTTTATGTGCAATCCAGTGGCGTACTCAGATTTTTTCTATAGTTGTCCGTTTTATCATAAATAGGCAAAACTTTTTTTTTTCAAATGGAAATCATAGTTGGCTATAAATTATAAAAAATGCTCGCGTTTAGCCCTTTTCAGTGATATAAAGTTGTAGGTACTTATTTTCAAAAATAACGAAAATATTAGGTGTTTTTGGTTTACATCGAAGTAGGCTTTGATTTGTGATGACAATATCTCAATTATGTATTGTTAAGATTTATAGTTTGTTAGCAACTTAAACACAACTTTAAATAACACTAGCTAACGTTATTTTAATTATTTATTATTAATTTTTTTTATTTTTTTTTGTTTACATAGCAAAGTTGAACAAAATTAACAAACTAAACTACTATTTACAGCTACAAGTGAAAATAAAAAATAATTATGAAAATCTAGGTATTTAGTTAGATAGGTTTCTGATAAATATATTTAGAGAAGTTGTTCAAATTGAGCCCCTCCCTGTTGAATACAAACTAAGCATCTTTTGCGTACCGAGTTGCAACTATTTATTAATTCAACTGGGCTAATAGATGCAAAAGCTTGCCTAGTGGCCTCTTGCAATTCTTCTTTTGTGTGAAAGGTTCTTCCTTTAAATATCAAGTCCTTCAATCTTCCCCACAAAAAAAAATCTAAGGGAGTTAAGTCACAGGACCTAGCAGGCCAAGGTATGGGGCCCCACGTACCAATCCAATTTTCTCGAAATTCGAAGTTTAAAAGATCAGTTGTGATCCTTGCATTGTGCGGGGGACAACCATCTTGTTGATAGTAGATATTTCTGGCATCAGCTAAAGGTATGTCTTCCAACAAAGGGACAATATATGTGCGCAAAATATTTACATAATCATCTGCAGTTAAATTTCCATCGTAAAAATAAAGGTCCCACAAATCTTCCTCGGAATATCCCCACCCATATATTGAATCCACACCGACCTTGCCGGTCTTGTTGCACAACTACGTGTGGATTTTCAGTGGACCAGTGATATGAATTATATCTATTAAATATACCAGAAGTATCTACTCGGGATTCATCACTCCAAATAATATTTAATGGAAAATTCTCATTCTCCATGAATTTTTGCTCATACCACTGACAAAATCTCAATCTTCTAGCGGCGTCCCCTTCACGGAGTTGATGAACTCTTCTCGTTCTGTACGGTTTGGATTTATGTTTTTTGAGTATTTTTAAAACGGTGGTCTTTGGAACATTCGTTATATTAGCCAATGTTCGAGAGGAGGTGCCAGGATGATCTAATACCTCACCAATTATATTTAGCTGCTGGATTTCCTTTTCTTCCTTTAGTTCATAATGTCTTGTTCTTAACTTTTTAAAACTTCCGTAATTTACTAAATTACTTTTTAATGTTTGATAAATTCGGTTATCCGGTTGACGTCGCTCGGGAAATGTATTAAAATATAATTCACTAGCTGCTTCAGGAACTTCGTTAGATAATATGTAACATTTTAACATATCATACTTTTCATAATTCTCAAACATATTTTGTCAGCAACTTAACACAACTTTATAAAGATAACACCAAAACGCAATAATTACACCAGACTACAGTAATCTGACAGCAATATATTCAAAATATTGAACGCGCGTCATTATTCCAAGGCCTACTTCGATGTAAACCAAAAACACCTAATATTTTCGTTATTTTTGAAAATAAGTACCTACAACTTTATATCACTGAAAAGGGCTAAACGCGAGCATTTTTTATAATTTATAGCCAACTATGATTTCCATTTGAAAAAAAAAAGTTTTGCCTATTTATGATAAAAAAAAAGAAAAAATCTGAGTACGCCACTGGATTGCACATAAAAAAGTGCCTTTAGAATGTCTTTGCAGAATGTTAATATTCCGCAAAATAAAAAAGTTATGGACAATTTTCAAAATGGCCGAAAATTGAAAAACGCTCTATATCTCAGTTGGCAGTGAAAATATCGGCAGGCGGTTTTTGCCATTAAACATTTCTCAGAAATCGAGCCCATGACACCTAAGTCAGTTTTGCTCTATCTAGTCAGGAAATAGGTTTTCTCTGTTAAAACAGACCAATTTCGACCACCCGGTACATCCGTTCACTACTGTCGTTCTGAAAAGAACAGTTTTGCTGACGTTTCGCCAAAATCACATTTGGCATTTTCGAAGCTTTCTTTCTCGCGTCCGAATAGAGACTGAAGTGTTGGTGACTGCGACGCTTCCTTTTATACCCCCACTCGGGGCCGAAGGTTATATCTGCGCAGGCGTTGGTTGTTGTTGCGCTAATTGCGCTTGAGTTTTTGCGATTTTAGATTTGTCGATTATTGTCTTCCATACTGTTGGTAATTTTAATGATTCGTCCCTTTTATTCAAATCACCTTGTTTTTCAATTTCTATGGCTTCTCGGATTATTCTGGTCTTATAATGTTCTATATTGGCAATCTCCCTACACCCATCGAAATTTATTTTATGGCCGGTTTCCTGATGATGTAGGAATAAAGCTGAGGTTGTTTGTTTATTTCTGATGCTGAGTTTATGCTCTTCCACTCTTGCTGATATTCGCCTGTTAGTTTGCCCTACGTACAACTTTTCACAGTCCTGGCACGGAATACTGTACACTCCGTGGTTTTCCAGTTTGATTTTATCTTTTGGGTTTCCGAGTAGTTTGCCTATAGTTGTTTGTGGCTTGTGTATTGTTTGTATGTTGTGTTTCCTCAGAATTCTTCCGATTCTGTCTGTTGTGCCTTTTACATATGGTAAGACTACTCGTTGCTTTCCCGGCTCATATTTTTTGTTGTTCGTTGTTCGGGAAACCTGTGCATTAATAGCTTTCTCTACGGTGCGATTTGTGTAGCCATTTTTCTTTAAAGCACTAGATATTACCTTAAGTTTGTTTTGTCTCGTCTGTGTTTCAGTTAGTCGCACGGATCTAGATATTAGAGTATTTGCCACAGCTTGAATTTGTGCTGGGTGATGATGTGATTTTGCATTTAAATATCTGTCTGTATGTGTTGGTTTTCTATACACGGTGTATTCGAAATGTCCGTTATGTAGTTTTGTGACCAAAACATCTAAAAATGGTAGTTTGTTGTTTTCCTCTAGCTCTAGAGTAAATTGTATTCTGGGGTGGATTGAATTTACGTGAGTCAAAAATTTTTCGAGCTCTGCATGACCATGTTGCCATATAATAAATATGTCATCCACATAGCGAATCCATAATTTGGGTTTTAAACTTGCTCTCTCTTTCAAGAGCTTCTTTCTCGAAATGCGATATCTCCTAAGGAAATCCCTAAAGAAGAAATAATAGCTGGAGTGGAAGCTGTCCTTGACTCCTCTGAAGAAACAAAAGCAAAGGAGATTCGACAAGAGGTGGCAAGAATTTTAAGATCAAACAAAACACCAAAACAAAACCTAAATGCCACTGAACAAAGGGCCCTAATAAACCTTCGAAAAAATAAAGACATCACAATCCTTCCAGCAGATAAAGGAAACGCAACTGTGGTTATGAATACTCAAGATTACGTACAAAAAATGCAGGATATCCTACAAGACAATTGTTATAGGCCTGTTCCAAGGGACCCGACAACGTACCTAGAAAAAACAACTAAAAATAAAATAAAAAGTTCGCCAATAAACCCCAAAATTCAACAAAAAATCATACCACGGGAAAAGTCGAGCAGATGTCCTAAACTCTATGGTTTACCAAAAATACACAAACCCGGGGCGCCTATCAGACCTATTGTTAGTGCTGTTAATTCGCCGCTACCAAAACTGGAGAAATACCTTTCTGAAATTATGCAACCAACTGTAGAAAAAGCTGATTCATTTGTAAAAAACTCGGAGCATTTCACTCGAATTATACGAGATATCGTCCTTGAAAAAAACGATATCATAGCAAGCCTAGATGTCAAATCGTTATATCCCAGTATTCCCATCGACGAAGCATTGGACAAGATTGCTATGAACGAGGATTTCCAGGCACATATAATAGAACTCTCCGAGCATTGCCTCAAAAATACTTATTTTTCTTTCAACGGGCAAATGTATAAACAAATGGATGGTGCTCCAATGGGGTCCTCGCTATCACCAGTAGTCGCGAATTTATTTATGATATATTTCGAGAAAGAAGCTCTTGAGAAAGCAAGTTTAAAACCCAAATTATGGATTCGCTATGTGGATGACATATTTATTATATAGCAACATGGTCATGCAGAGCTCGAAAAATTTCTGACTCACGTAAATTCAATCCACCCCAGAATACAATTTACTCTAGAGCTAGAGGAAAACAACAAACTACCATTTTTAGATGTTTTGGTCACAAAACTACATAACGGACATTTCGAATACACCGTGTATAGAAAACCAACACATACAGACAGATATTTAAATGCAAAATCACATCATCACCCAGCACAATTTCAAGCTGTGGCAAATACTCTAATATCTAGATCCGTGCGACTAACTGAAACACAGACGAGACAAAACGAACTTAAGGTAATATCTAGTGCTTTAAAGAAAAATGGCTACACAAATCGCACCATAGAGAAAGCTATTAATGCACAGGTTTACCGAACAACGAACAACAAAAAATATGAGCCGGAAAAGCAACGAGTAGTCTTACCATATGTAAAAGGCACAACAGACAGAATCGGAAGAATTCTGAGAAAACACAACATACAAACAATACACAAGCCACAAACAACTATAGGCAAACTACTCGGAAACCCAAAAGATAAAATCAAACTGGAAAACCACGGAGTGTACAGTATTCCGTGCCAGGACTGTGAAAAGATGTATGTGGGGCAAACTAACAAGCAAATATCAGAAAGAGTGGATCAGCATAAACTCAGCATCAGAAACAAACAGACAACCTCAGTTCTATTCCTACTTCATCAGGAAACTGGCCACAAAATAAAATTCGATAGGTGTAGAGAGATTGCCAATCTAGAATATTTTAAGACCAGAATTGGACAGGATAGAACTTGGAAAACAAGGTGATTTGAATAAAAGGGACGAATCATTAAAACTACCAACAGTATGGAAGACAATAATCGACAAATCTAAAATCGCAAAAACTCAAGCGCAATTAGCGCAACAACAACAGCACCACCCGGAAAACATAAATAACGACCAAGGCCTGCGCAGATATAACCTTCGGCCCCGAGTGGGGGTATAAAAGGAAGCGTCGCAGTCACCAGCAAGTTTCCGATTTTGAAAAATGTAACTGAAGCATTGCATATGTAACAGACAACGAGTTTAATTATTGTATAAATAATGAAATATTAATCTAATATGCTCTTACTTTTGTTTTGTCGATAATAATAGTTGTTTGTTATTATATTAAACCGTTTATAAATAAATTATACCAAACTTTTAAACTTTGTTTTATTTTGATAAACCACGTGTCTCGGTGAAAATTTATAAAGAAGTGTAGCACCACTTTCAACCTTGTTATTTAAATTTTTATAAAAAAAAATTTAGTTTCCAATATAGTGTAAAATATTATACAGGGTGCTTCAGAATCACCAAAAAGTTTCGATTCTTATATTGAAACATCTTGCATTTTAATACATTAATTTACTTTTTTTATTATCGATTTCTTGATAAAAGTTGGTAGTTCAAAACAATATTTTTGATAGTAATAAACTTTAGATCAGGATGTTCAAAAAAGTGGATTTCACTAACAATTTAAAAAAAAATAGAATTTTTGTGACGGTAGTATTAAGGGCCAATCGTAAATGTAAACTGGGTAAAATTTTTTATATTATAGTTATGGAGATATTTAAGGTCAAACGGGAAAAGACATGTTTTCTATTTAAATCTTTCCTTAGTTATTACTAATATGACATAACTAATACTAAACCTTAATTTACGATTTTTTATAACCTTTAAAACGGCCGCGGCAATCACAAAAATTTTAATTTTTGAAATACAGGTTTTCGTATTTTTTTAATGCCCTGTATATATGACTTAAAAAAAATTAAGTTTCAAATATAGTGTAAAAGTTTCGATTTTTTTATTGAAACATCTTACATTTTAATACATTTATTTACTTTTTTTATTATTGATTTCTTGATAAGAGTTGGTAGTTAAAAAAAATATTTTTGATAGTAATAAACTTTAGATCAGGATGTTCAAAAAAGTGGATTTCACTAACAATTTAAAAAAAAATAGAATTTTTGTGACGGTAGTATTAAGGGCCAATCGTAAATGTAAACTGGGTAAATTTTTTTATATTATAGTTATGGAGATATTTAAGGTCAAACGGGAAAAGACATGTTTTCTATTTAAATCTTTCCTTAGTTATTACTAATATGACATAACTAATACTAAACCTTAATTTACGATTTTTTATAACCTTTAAAACGGCCGCGGCAATCACAAAAATTTTAATTTTTGAAATACAGGTTTTCGTATTTTTTTAATGCCCTGTATATATGACTTAAAGTTGAATATTGTGAAAACTATTTTTTCGATAAGCACTAAGTTTTATCAAGAACAAAATTTTTCGAGAAATTGATAATAAAAAAGTTTCCTTGGTGCAGACTTTTCCACGACATCTAAATTAATTGTTTTCAAGTTATTACTAAAACTCTCCTTTTTGCAATGTGAAGTCGTTCCTGATCATCTTAGAACAAAAAACTGTCGTATCCACCATACTAATATTTGGGCTCAAAAAAATATAGCAATTAATACATTATCTCAAAAATAGCTACGCCACTGGTACGCCTTGCGAAGATATCTGACAGCGTTGCAATTTTCACCGCAAACTATTCTTTATGCGATCAGTCCGTCTTTTTTCCACTTATACACAACAACAAATTGATGTTTGATTCTATTTATTTAATTTTTATGAATGAAATGCGGGGTCTATTTCTTTTTGACGTCATTGGTTGTAGCCTATTTATGATTATAAACCTCTTTTTGACTAAGACCTAGACTTGGTGTATATTTTTACTTCCGTCGTAAAAGTGTTGTAATCGTGAAAAAATCACCCCTCGAGACTTTTTCAGAACTTTACGTTTCGGGGTTTCTAGATGCCGGAAAACATGTTTTCTCAATTCCGTTGGCCTCTCTGTCTGTCTGTCTTTCGGTTGGTTTAACTGTTCGCGGCATAGCTATAAAACTACTTACCCGATTGACTTCAAATTTATGTCAAACATTAAAATAGCGGATTAGTCAAATAATAAAAACATTATTTCGAAAAAACTACTTATCAAATTTATCTAAAATTTTAAATAAAAATCAAGTTTCAGGTAGTAATTAACTAGTTAAATTTTAGTACGAATCAAACATGGCGAAACAAAATGGCGGCGTGATAAAGTATTTATAAATTCAGTCTGAAAAAAACTAAATAGAATGATTTCAAATTTTGTGTAAGGATTAAGTGTGGATGAACTGATAAAATTGTGGTACGAATTCAAGACGAAATTTAAAAAAATAATAATAAACTGAATGTGATACAGAGGCGTAACTACAAACTTTCGGCTTCCCCGCAGCTTGATATGATATATGCCCGATATGCTCGTATATAATCCATTTCAAAACCAAAAATACTCTCAATTTTGTCTGAACAAACATGTTTCAAAAATATGTCTACCTATATTATTAGAACACAAACACTAATATAAAAATAAAGCAATAGCCATATAAAAATCAATAAAAATAATTTAAATTTTTTTTCTAAAATTATATTGAGGTCTCTTGCCAAGTCATTTTCTGTCGCTAAGAGGGACAGAGAGTCTAATATCTCCTGAGAAATACTATTTCCAAGATAAGGGTTTAATAATTCTTAATTTTGAAAATGACCTTTCATTACTAGCTGCGCTTACAGGTAAAGTTAGATGTAAGATTAAGACAAATATTTTAAAAACTCAGTTATGTTATAATAATTTGATTTTGAATATATCATATGACCTGTTAACATTTTGGTAAAAATCCAATATGGTGAAACAAAATGGCGGCTGAGTGAAATGTTAAAAAAATTATTATTAAAAAACTACTCATCCAATTTATCTCAAATTTTGCAAAAACATCAAGTATTATGTTGGAATCAACTGATACCATTTTGGTACGAATCCAAGATGGCGGAACAAATTGTTCGCCATAACTTGTGGTATAGCGATCAACTAGTAAAATAGTGGTACTAATTCAAGATGGCCGAACAAAATGGCGGTCAAATAAAATATTTGTAATCGTGAAAAAGTCTCTCACTTTTACACATCTTTACATTTTAGCGTCGCTAAATGCCTACAACTCCGTCTATCTATTTGTCTGTCTGTTAGTTCGCGGCATACCTTAAAGACTACTTACCCGATTGACTTCATATTTTGACAAAAAATTAAGGGTCATATGAGGATGGCCAAAATCTTACTAGTAAGATTTTGGTAACAATCCAATATGGCGAAACAAAACAGCGGCCTAATGAAATGTTAAAAAAGTTATTATTAAAAAACTACCCATCCACAATTTATGTGAAATTTTGCAAAAAAACACAAATATTATATTGGAATAAACTAGTAACATTTTGGTACGAATCCAGTATGGCTAAACAAAATGGCGGCTTAATAAAATAATTAAACATTCAGCTGAATAACTACTTAATGAATTGATTTCAAATTGTGTAACACAGTTAATTGTGGAACAGGGGTCAATTAGTAGAACTGTTGTACTAATTCAAGATGGCGGAACAAAATGGCGACCAAATTAAATATTTGTTATCCTGAAAAATATAACCCTAGCAGGTTTTACATATCTTCACGTTTTAGCGTCACTAGATGCCAAAAAATATGTTCATCAATTCATATGGGGATGGTCTGGTAATATTTTGGTCAAAACCGAGTCTGGCAAAAAAACATTTGAATAAGCATCAAGTATTATGTTGGAGTCAACTGGTAAAATTTTGGCACGAATCCAAGATGGCGACACAAAACAAAAAACAAGAAACTACTTAATGGTTTCAACTGGTGTGCCATAACTAATTGTGGTATAGTGCTCAACTAGTAAAACTAGTTACTAAATTGTGGCCAAATAAAAATTTTGTTTTAGCGTCCCTAGATGCCAAAAAACATGTTTTATCAATAACCCATTGACTTCAAATTTCTACCAAAAATTAAGGATCATATGAGGATGACCTGGTAATATTTTGGTAAAAATCCAATATGGCTGAATAATGTTAAAACAATTTTGTTAGAGTGGTGTATTATTTGAGGTTAAGATCCAGTAAAAAAAAACAAGTTTTTTTTTAAATTGTCGACGTTTCGGAACTGAATTTGTACATCCTCAGGACATATATATATATATATAGATCCTATATCGTGCAGAAAACCCATATTATCAGTGTTTGCCTACTCCAGTGCTCCCTAGATGTTTCCTAGATACTAAGTTTCTAAATGGTTTTCGTTAACAAACTTCCTGTTGCTATGTCACAGTGGCGTATTATTTGGGGTTAGGGTCCAGTAAAAAAACAAAAGTCTATTTTTAAATAGTCGACGTTTCGCAACTTTATTGTTGCATCCTCAGGGCACATAGAGTTTTCATATCCTGCATGAACCCCATATTATCAGTCTTAACCTACTGCCGTTGGTGCGTAGAGATCGGTGTAGATTTTTAACATCGAAAGAGCAGGTAAGGCCAGAGAGGTCATACCTTTCTCTATGAAGATGTACCAACAATAAACATTTGAAGGATCAGCGATCGATTCTGTTCAGTAAGAACAGAGCTGTCGTAGGCGAGATGTACAAAATGACGTCTTTAGTAAAAACCACCCGACAAAAAAGGTTATCAGATTATAGAAACCTTTGTAAAAACAAACTACAAACAGCCTTGTGTGGGAAATCCGAATTAGGTCCTCCTCTTTTTGACAACTCCCGGAGCACATAGCTGTGAAAATATATATTCCATATTTAAGATATGTTTGTAGTTCGGTTTATAATTAGTCTTGGCAAATTTACACGATGTCACAATCTGCAGAAATGACCCTGCTTTTTATTGAAACATCATCTTTAGTGACAAGATCATCTTTTGGATGAATGGTTTTGTTAACAAACACGTCATATTGAATTCATACTAGTTTATGCTATTTTCACATCACATTGATTTTTACAAAAATTTATTTGGCCGCCATTTTGTTTTGCCATCTTAAATTGTCAGTCCTTACCAACACCGCTGGTCTGCAGCGAGATATTAAGTTTCTAACTGATTTTCGTTAACGATCCTCTTGTGGTTATCTTAGAGTATTATATTGTTTCTGGTTAGGGTCCAGTAAAGAAACAAAAGACTTTTTTAAATTGTCGACGTTTCGCAAATTTATTGTTGCATCCTCGGGACACATATAGATTCTATATCTTGCATGAAACTCATATTATCAGTCTTTACTTACTCCGTTATTTCGCAGAAATTTCCCACATATTAAATTTCTTATTCTTCTTATTATTTGGGATTAAGGAATATCTGAAGACCAATTTTCTATTCAATTTTTTTACTGGAATCTAACCCCAAATAATACACCTCTAAAAAACCTAATATCTCGGAAGTATCTGCAGACCAGCGGTGTTGGTAAGGACTAACAATTTAAGATGGCAAAACAAAATGGCGGCCAAATAAATTTTTTAAAAAATCAATGTAAAAAATCTTGTTAAATTGATTTTGCAGAAAGATTAGATGTGAAAATGGCATAAACTGGTACGAATTCAATATGACGTAGCAAAATAGCGGTATGTGCAGGGGCGTGCAGTCCTTGGAAGCAAGGGAAGCAGTGCTTCCCCAAAAAAAATTGCAAAACATCTTCTAAAATGTAATTTTTGAAATAGGAAACCATCAATTTAGTTTATATTAAAAATGCTAAAATATCTTAATTATCAAGCCCATAATAAATGCGGCCTTGACTCCGACCCAGCCACAATAGAATATCGAATAGAACCTATGCGTTATTAAGGTTATTGAACTTTCCACCGGCTGTTTTTTTGCATTTTAGTCGCTTGCTTTAAGTGGTGGCGGAAGCTATCGTTGGAGTAGGTTCTTTGTTTGACCGGCTATCCGTGTGTTGTGTAATACGGACGTCTCGTCGTGCATGGTGTGATATGGAAGACAATAATAATACGGATGTGGATATGCAAATACCGTCAACTTTGGCTGTCGGTAATAACATTGAAAATGTTGGAGAATTTAGTAAGAAGAGTGTGTGTGAATGTGTGGTGTGTGTCTTAATAATAAAGGGATTTTCAACATTAAACTTCGCTAATAAGCTTCAAATAATTTCAAAAGGAAGGGCAAAACCGCCTATGAAAAATTTAACCACAAAAATGAAAAACTGTATTAGACATTTTTATCCGCAAAAACAATACAAAACATTTAAACGGCTAACAGGGTGTGAAACTATAAGTAAATTATTTTGTTGGCCATGTTTACTTTTTGAAAATGGAAAAGGTCTCTGGAATAAAACTGATTTTTCCGATTTAAACAATTTCCATAAAGCTGTAAAAAGACACATTATGTCCAAAGCGCATTTCCAGGCAGTCGTAAAAGAAAAAGTCTTCGGCAAAACCAGAATTGAACACGCTCTTAATAAACAGTTGAAAATTAGTCACCGCCAACACAATGAAATAGTCGATAAAAATAGGCCAATATTAAGAAGACTTATTGATGTTGTTTGTTTTCTCGGACAACACGAATTGGGATTTAGAGGTCATGACGAAACAAGGGTTTCTTCAAATAGAGGAAATTTTCAAGATTTACTTAGTTTAATGGCTAAATATGGATGATTGCTTAAAAAGTCATTTAGAATCCAGAATGATTTATTTCCGCTGTTGCAACCATTATTCTAAAAAGAATTAAGCAGGAGATTGGCGAGGCGCGGTTCATTGCTATTGTTCTGGACGAAACAACTGATATCACTAATTTTAACCAATTATCTATAGTAATACGCTACGTTAAAACAAAGGGAAGTATTCAAGAGCGATTTTTAGGTTTTAAGAATTTGTCCGGAAATCGTATAGCAGATGCATTATATACCGTAGTTTATAACGATACTAAAGAAATTAATTAGTTGCTCAAAGCTATGATAGAGCTGCAGTGATGGCAGGACCATTAGGGAGTCTGCAAGCTAAACTTCGAGAAACTTTCCCAAGTGCTATGTTTGTCCATTGTTTTGCTCATAAATTAAATTTAATTTTATCCCAGTCCATCAATCACATTAAAGAGTGTAAAGTATTTTTCGTTACTTTAAGTGGCATGGCTGCTTTTTTGCCAAGTCAACAAAACGTACACAAGCTTTGGACTAAATTGTCCACAAACGATTGCCCAAAGTGGCTCTTACTAGGTGGAACTATAATGAAAGACTGTTAACAGTATCTGAAAATCGTGAATCACTGATTGAACTATTTGAGAATATAATAGAAAATAATGAAACGTGGGACTCAGAAGCAATAAATAGTTCGAGGGGGTTTTTGGACTGTTTGAAACGAAATTTTAATTTTAATTATTTGTTGAACATATTTTCAGAAATATTTCCATTCTCGGACAATATTTTTAATATATTACAAACTAAAACAAATGATATTGCTTTTTGCCTAAAAAAGTGGACGATATTAAGTCCATGTTAAGCCAAAAAAGAGATGACTGACCTATTTTGGGAGAAAACGATGACGTTAAATATAGAGCCACAAGCCAAGCGTCTTCGAGCAGACAAGGTGGGAGATGTTCAAACATCATACAGACGCCTCTTTTATGAAATAATCGATCAAATTCAGCAACACATAAACTTTAGATTTAACGGTTTAAATGATTTTAAATATCTCGAGCTCTGCAATTTCGATGCATTTAAAGGAAAAACTTTTCCAGAAGATGCGCTCAAATCTCTTCTTCTTCATTATGACCAGTTCTTCGACCGAGTGTTACTGCGATCTGAACTAGAAGTGATGACATTAGCGCAAAAAATAACGCTAAGGAACTAATGCAATTTTTAAAAGACAAGGAGCTGGAAGATGCCTACACCGAAGTGTCGAAATTGTGTGAATTAGTATTGACAATACCTGCCACAACTTCAACGCAATTTTTCAACACTTAAAGGTATAAAAAATTTCGTGAGAAATTCAACGGGGCAGGAGAGACTTTCGCATACATTGCTGTTATCTATTGAAAATAAACTTCTCCAAAATATGTCGGAGCATCGACGTTTTTATGATGACGTCATTGACAAATTTGCAAAAAATGATCGAAGAATCGAATTACATTACAAATATGTATGTTTCTAAAAATTGGTTCCCTTTCTTAAAATTTTATCGCACGCCCCTGGGTATGTGTCAGTGTAAAAACTACTTATTAAATTTATTTTATTATGTTCAAAAATCAAGTATGGCATAGGTAGAATAAAAATGGTAAAATATTGGTAGGAATCCAATATGAACAAATAAAAATGAAAAGACAGTATATGTAACACGTATATACTGTGACTATGTACCTACTAAACTAAATTGAGTCACACTTCACTGTTCCTAACAAATCGAAAACAATCATAACAAGGGAGGGTAAAGAAATTAGACGATTTTTTTTTAAGTGACATTCTGTGCTCCGATATGGCCTGTTAACGAAAGTGTTCGAGATTTTTGGGCGTCAGCGAGGTTTCAAAGATGTACTGCTACGGGACGCCACTGACCAGTTATTATAGGTTATATTTTTATTGAAAGTCGTGTTAATTTATCCTCTACGATTCATCATCAAGCATATCTCTTCTCAGACGTATTGCTACCAAGCTGGAGTATAATGAATTACAACCAACACGAATTTCTATACATTTTCGGTCCAGGAATCTAAAAACGGAAACAGGAAACAACAGTCATGCCGACTCTTATTAAAAGATTTACTTCTGGGGAAATCACACAAAAGTTAGGCAATTTATCTAAGTTTACGAAAAATGATAAATCAGTCCTGACGTTCAACTCATAACGTCCAGACGTTATTGTTCTTTGCTTTTGTATTATTGGCGGTACAAAATTGGATTCGTCTCGTTTGGAATAGGAAGAATAAAAATATGTGTTGCGTAAAGCTGTTCTTTTTTGTTAAAGGATGCTTGCCACGAGATGTCATAAATCACAAAAAGACTGCTTTTGGCGTAGCGTTTTGTTTCGAAATCCATATTTCAAAGAATATTGCTGAGATTTCGCAATATTTCTATTAAAAGTCGAGTGTAAAATTCGGGTAAAAAGCCTGATTTTTACAATATTACGAGAAGATTATTTAAGATTTTTTAAAAAATAAAATAAATTTAAAAGCATATTTTTTAAAAAACTTCTATTTGTAAACTATTGTACTGAAAAGTAATAAATAACTAAACTTAGTGTTTTAACAGATTGGAAAAAAACCGATTTTTTTTCCAAAAAAACCCAAGTTTTTTGTTTTTTTTTTCTGGAAGGTCCAGATGAGAACCAAAACATGGAAAAATCCTCAGAATCGGGGGTATGGAACTTCTGACTTTCGTCGCTCTCGTCCCAAGAAGTTTCATCTTCTGCCTCTAGACCATCATCTTGGTTATCAATATATTGTGCGATCAGTTGATCATCATCATTTTCTAATGATGTGGGTTCTATTTGCTGCTTTCGTCCAGTTGTTATTTTTCGTCAGATAAGTAGAGGTTCCTTCGAATAGCAACAAGTCTTTCCACCCTCTGATTTGTAAGTCTATTTCTTTTTTTTTTAATTAATTTGTTCGAATTTTGACCAGTGTCTTTCTGACCCTGATCAAGTAGGGATTAAAAGCAGTAGTCGAGATGCCACTGGTTGCAAGGGTTGATTTGAACAAAGACCTTGCCACCATACTACTGGATTACAGTCAGCTTTTAAAACAATTTCCCACAAAATTGCTCTTGAATAAAACCCCAATTTTGATTTATACATTGTCGCACTTGAAACAACATCATTTACAGGTAAACTCAGATGATCCGAAATCTTTTTTATTATCTTAAGACAGTCATCGTCCGAAAGACCATCTCCTCTAAACCGAGGATTTACGAAATATGCTGTCTTGTGAATATCTTTGCAACAGAACTTAAACCGTTTAGAAAGTTGTTTTAGAATGGTATTACAATCACTGCTATTAAGTAAAGTTGGAGAGTTTTGCAGTGTGTTTAATGTTTGCTGTTTTATATCGATCAAAACTCTTGGGACAAGCGATAGATTAGGCGAATCTCCTAAGATTTTTATTCCTCTGGCAATTCTTGCCAAAAAGCATTGTCAAGAATGTCGTTTCTCAGAGTTGTCTGAAATAAGAGTCTCTTGAAGCGCAACTTTTTTACTTTTTAAAGAGCTAAAATGAATTTCATCGCCAGCAAATCTAGTTGGGTTTGCATCTTCAAAGATACCGAATTATTACCATACTTATCTATTTGTTTATTGCGAAATACTGCACGTTTTTTTCTTATATTTTTTACTACATTTTTTGTTTTATTTTTTAAGTGTGACAGATGAGGAATTCTCATTATAACTTTTGACAATAAGCTAAGACCATGAGCCACACAACCGATAGTAAATATATCTGGAAATTCAGATTATATAATATTCCAGGTAACCTGCATATTAGTTGTATTATCTGTAACGACCAGCAAAACATTAGCGCTAGCAGGAAATTTACTATATCATCTCCTCGGATATTCGTCCAATCGTCTGACATAAGTCTTAGGCACAAAGCACTTTGAACCTTTTCTTTTGCTAACTGCATAACTCGCGTGTATTCTGCTTCAAGCAACGGTTTTCTAAGCCTATGTAGGGTCGGTGGTTTGTAAAGTGGACGCAGAATATTGAAAGCTGTATTCCAGTAAGGATTTCCAGAAAAAATTGAATGGGGCATCGGCATAAACTGCTCGAGCAAAAGCTCGATCCGCTAAATCCTGCTCCTTTTTTTGACATTTTATCTACAAATGACGTCATTTGGCCCGCACTCGTTGTATTATTTTTGCTGCTGGAGACGTTTTCACTGCAAAAACTAGCCAAACTTAATGTGCTTGACGTTGTTCCAACGGTATTTTCATTGACCGTTCTTTCCTATTGATCCACCTCCACCATATCCACATCACCGTCCGGATCAGAAATGTCAAAGTCACCACCCCCCCTCGCGCCCTGCCAAGAAACCTAACATCACTCTAGTGTATTATATAACTAAAGCATAAAAATTAAATATTTCTTATAAAGCAACTCTTTAGATTAACCTAGAATGTATAAATTACCTAGAGCCTTGTTCTGATAACAAAAAAACAACATATATACAAAATCACAATGCTTTAAATTCACTCAGAAAAATATACAAAGGTGACGCTTTTTGACACTAAGAGCGGTACTATAAAACCAGAATCTATTCTCCAAAAATAGACCAAGTCTTTGCTCTATTTCTAACATTTTAATAATATATTTACATAAAAATTACATTTTTACTGTTTTTTTTTGTATTTATGTAACAAAACAACAAAAAGCATTTTTTCCGAATTCAACCGGTTTTTTTCCGAAAATAAAACGGGTTTTTTGGTGGTTTCTTTATTAATGTTTTTTTAAAACACTAATTAAACTTATTTAGACACAGAACTTTTAAAAATTTGAATATTTTCTTAAAATCATAAGATTTTATTTCAAGTCTGATGATATCCCACGCCTGAAGCTTTTAAGAAAATATTCAAATTTTTAAAAGTTCTGTGTTTATATAAGTTTAATTATTTTTAACTTTTCAGTTGAATAATTTATAAATAAAAACTTTTTTTATTTTTTTGCATTTATTTTATTTTGTACTTTTTAAGATTATTTTTTACGCAGCCTGTATAAGGCATTCTAGATTCGACACCATAATATTGTATTGTCATCGTGTTTATCTACATGTACCCAATCTCAGTAAATTCCGATAACGGAAATTCTTTTGTACTTTTTAGCTTTATTTCTTACGCACCGTGTATAAGAATTGCACGATTGAACACCATAATACTGTAATGTCATCGGATGTACGTATGTATACCAAATTTCAGTAACTCCGATAACGTGAATTGTTTTGTACGGTATAGCATTATTTTTACACAACCTTTATAAGACATTCACGACGGGATACCATGATATTATATTGTTATCGAGTGTCTATATTTATACGAAATCTCAGTCAATTCCGATAACGGGAACTGCTTCAAAAGTTACTTGAAAAATTTGACCCAAACATACATACTAACTAAAACTTCTTTACCCGCATGAATTTTTCTATCTATTAGGAAAAATAAAGAATAACCCAATTTAGTTCCGCAGATAGTAATTTTCAAACATTTTTATTCAGCGCCATTTTGTTCTACTATATGGAAATTGTAATAATATTTTACCAGTTTCTACCTAGACCATACTTATTTTTTGGGCATAATTTAAAATAAATTTATTTTTTTACACTGATTTCTTAAGACCGCCATTTTGTATCGCCATTTTGAATTCGTACCAGTTAATCCCTATATTATAATCAATTGTGCTGCAAGATATAACACATTTCATTTGGCCGCCATTTTGTTTGTCCGTCTTGACTTAGTACCACAATTTTACCAGTTAATCTCTATCTCACACTTAATAGATTTCCAAACTTTAAAATTTAACTAGAAAGTAGAATTTTAGACTGATTTTTTAAAATAATTTATTAGCCCGCCATTTTGCTTTGCTGTCTTGGATTACAGATTGATTCTTTGGTTTTTGTGCAAAATTTAAGATAAATTGGATAATTTGTTGTTTAGTAATAATTTTACATTTTACTGGGCCGCCATTTTGTTTCCGTCATATTAGATTTTTAGCAAAATAACATCAGGTCATCCCCACATAACTCTTAATTTTTGATCAAAATTTGAAGTCCATCTGGTAAGTAGTTTTTACGTTGAAGCACACCGCATTTTTTCTTACGTTATTTTGAATTTGTACCAGTTTATCCCTATATCGCAATTAATTTTCTGCAAAACTGAAAGTCAAGTGAATAGAATATTAAAAAAAAAGTTGGCCACCATTTTGTTCCACTATCTGGAATTGGTACCACAACTTTACCAGTTTATCTCTATATATCACACTTAACGCTTGCACACAAGTTGAAGGTAATCTATTAAATAGTTTTTTCGGGATCATTTTTTAAATATTTTATTAGAGCGCCATTTTGTTTTGCTATCTTATATTCATATCAAAATGTTAGCAGTTCATTCTTATGTAACACTTGATTTTTGTGCAAAATTTGAGGCAAATTTAGTTTTTTTTAGTAATATTTTTTTTACGATTCATTAAGCCTAAAATTTTACTAAAATATTAGCAGATCATCCCCATATGACCCTTAACTTTTGCCTAAAATTTTTAGTCAATCAGAAAAGTAGTTCTTAAGTTATGCCGTGATATTATGTTCACAAACACTCTATTGGGCTGCCATTTTGTTCCACCATCTTGAGTTAGTATCGCAATTTTACTAGTTCATCTCTAAACAATTTCAAATCAATCCATTAAGTAGTTTTTTAGGTTGAATTTTTAAATATTTTATTAAGCCGCCATTGTGTTCGGCCATCTTAGATTCATACCAAAATATTACCAGTTCATCCCGATATGAGCCTAAATTTTTGTCCAAAATTTGAAGTACATACAAGTACATTAGATTGAGTAGTTTTTAAGCTATGTCGCGAACTGACAGACAGACAGACAAACCGACAAGTAGACCGACGGAATTGACAAAACATATTTTTTGGCATCTAGGCACGCTAAAACGCGAAGATCCATCCGCCATTTTGTTCCACCTACTTGTATTCGCCCCAAAATTGTACCAGTTAATTCCTACTATTCTCTATATAATACTTGATTTTTGTGCAAATTGGATAATTAGTTTTTTAAGTAATAATTTTTTAACGTCTCATTAAGCCTTCATCTTGTTCCGCCATATCGGATTTTTACCAAAATATTACTAGGTCATCCCCATATGAGCCTTAATTTTTGACAAAATTTTAAGTCAATATGATGAGTAGTTTTTAATCTATTCCGCGAACTGACAGGCAGACATAAAAACATATTTTTTGGCATCTATATAGGAACGCTAAAACGCGAAGATATGTAAAACCTAAGAGAGTGATTTTTTCAGATTACAAAATTTTATTTGGCCGCCATTTTGTTTCGCCATCTTCAATTACTACCACAGTTTTACTAGTTCATTTCTATACTACAATTAGTTATGGCACACAATTTGATATCAGTTCATTAAGTAGTTATTCAGGCTGAATTTTTAAATATTTTATTAAGCCGCCATTTTGTTCCGCCATCTTCGAATCGTACCAAAATTTTACCAATTGATTCCTACATTATACTTGATTTTTGTGGAAAACTGGATAAGTAATTCTTTAGTAATAATTTTTTTTTACATTTCACTACGCCCCGATTTTGTTTTGTCATATTGAATTTTTACCAAAATGCTACCGATCATCCCCATATGACCCTTTATTTTTGACCAAAATTTGTCAATCGGGTAAGTAGTTTTTAAACTATGCCGCGAACAGACAGACTGACACACCGACAGACAGACAGACGAAATCGAGAAAACATGTTTTTCGTCATGTTGTAACCCTGAAACGAGAAGATCTGAAAAAATCTCGGAGGGTGATTTCTTCACTATTACAATACTTCGCTTTTATGAGGGAAACAAAAATGAAAATTTAATTATAAAGCTCGATGCCTTTATCATCCTTATACCTGTATTTTTTTATATTATTATTACAAAAAAAACGAGTGGACGGATTCCAAAACATATGGGACCATCAGAGAGACATGTCTACAATTTGGCGTTTGACTCGTCAAAATCGGCCCAGCTGTTTGAATAAACATAAAAAAATACATGCAGGTCGAATTAAGAACCTTCAGCAAGAAATATCGAAGCTTGACAGCAACATCAATATAACGCACTAATGCCGAATCCTAATTTGGGTCGATTAGACAAACTTTGGGGGCTGACCTTAAAATTAAAACTTAATTTACACTTGCGGAGCTAAGAAAGCACTAACCAAACCAAATAAGTTCTAAGAAGCACTAACGAAGCACTAATGAATGACACCGCGGACCTATATCATGCACAATATAAAGTTGGGATCCATTTAAGGGATATTTTATTTTACATTAAATGGATCGTCTGTTTGGAGTAAAATCTCTGTTTGGCTTAACCCAACCATTTAACATTATCTAGTACATTTTGTGCCACAGTACTGCTTTCTTGGATATTTTACTACAATTTAAATTAAGCTTCTAGCTACAGACACCAAACATTAACAATGTTCGGTGTTACAGACAAATTCTTTGAAACATCATTCACAGAAATTAGGATCATCGAATCAATCAAATTCGTGCCCTATATTATATAATTGTTTTTTGCAATAAAACATTTTCGATTTTTCTGGCCTTATTTTTCTGTTTTATGGCCTTCCATTAATTTCTCATTTCACAGCTATTGAATAGATATTATTTCTCTCTGCGGGTTTTGCTCGGCTGGAAAGATTGATTTCAGGGTTTTAATCATTTTATCAGCGTTGAAAAGGCGTCTTCTTTTATTGCGGCTCTGTTTTTCCGTTTTCAGTGAGTGAGCTATGATTTTTTTATAAATCTACATGCTTTGATTCCAAACTATTTTTAAAGTAGTCAAGAATAAAATTGGATTTCTCTTTTGAATGATTACATTTTCGTTAGAAGTTCTTTAGTATCGAGTAAAAATGTTGATAAAAAATCCAAAAATGTCATTAACCCGGATTTTTTTTCATTAAAAATATTTCTTTTTATTAGGAATGATCAAAAATTATCCTAATTAGTTCCGCTCATAGCCATACATACATATTTGAAAAAGTTTTCTTTCACTCTTTTAGGCATAAGGAAAGATTCAGAAGGCAATTTTAAGGTAAGTTTATTTGCAAACTGATTTTACCCAATTACCTCATAAGGATTACCTAGTAAACACTTGGTAGGGGATTCGTCTAGCGCATGGCTCAGAAGCCAATGTATGGATGTCAATCTACTTGAACCGCATTCATAGCCGAATATTGAATGGCTGTCATCGAAGGTTTCTCTGAATTTTTTGGTATACTTCTGGGCTCTTATACGTAATTCAGAGTTTGTGAAACCTGCGGCCTTGAACACATTTCCGAATGTAGTTGGTTTCGTGTAGCCTGTGACTATTGTTTGTTTCATTATGGCTGATGTTGACCTTTTTTTGCATGGGCAGATCTGGACCACACTCACAGCATACTCCGCACCTGAGAAACCCAAAGCCTAGTCGGAAGCTCTGACTACAGTTGGTCTTGGACCCCACTTACTATTGGTGAGCTTCCTTATCAGGGAATTTCGTGCCTCTACTTTTTACCTGTTATTCGACATTGATAATAATAATAATAACATTATCTGTGCATGCCTTAAGAATCCGAAGATACAAAGAATCAAATGAAAGAAAGAACGCTAACAACCTGTTTCGAAGAAGCGAAAAACAGTTCTACCAAAAATTCCTCAGCAATGAGGAGGCACGAGTAATAGAACCACCAATTAAACAAGAGATCACAGAATACTGGAAAAGTATTTAGTCAGAACCGAAACTACACAATAATAACGCTTCCTATATTAAAGCGGAAGAAGACAGGCACAAGTGTTTAGAAGAACAAGAGGACTTTGCAATTACAACACAAGAAGTTGCAGGAACAATCACATACACGCATACCCGAAAATGTCCTGGAATAGATAACATTCATAGTTTCTGGTACTAATAGTATACCTCCACACATGAAGCTCTCACTCGCCAAATTAATGAAATAATTTTAAAACCTAGCACACGCACCAGTTTTCTCACCCAAGGAATAACATACCTTAAGCCCAAAAACTCAGACACAAAGAACCCGTCACATTACCGACCTATTACGTGCCTTCCAACCCTATATAAGATCATCACAGTCGCAACCAGGAGAATAGAACAACATCTAGCACGCAAAAACATTCTAACGGAAGAGCAAAAAGGGTGCAGGAAAAACAGCCGAGGATGCAAGGAGCGAACCAGGAAAAATCATAGAAACCTTCACACTGGTTACATAAATTACAAAAAACCTTTGATTCGATACTCCACAGTTGGCTAACCAGAGTGCTAGAATTATACAAATTTGGTATAAGTAAATGTAAGCTACAAGGGACAGTGGAAAGACGACCCTACGACGGAAACAATCAACAACGAAACCATAGATAACATGCTCAAAGAAGAAACATACAGATAACTAGGTTTCCATCAAAGCACCAAAATTAAAAACACTCATATCAAATCAGAGCTCATAACAGAATTTAAAACCACACTCACAAAACTACTAAAAACAAAACTGAACTCCAGAAATCTAAAAAAACTATTAACACCTTCGCCATACCTATTCATACGTATTCATTTGGTATCACTAAATGGTCACACACAGACATAGAAAACATTCACATTCTCATACGCTCTGAATTCACTAAACACAGGAAGTTACATCCCAATGCATGCGTGGAAAAACTCACCATCGAGAGAAAAGAGGGAGGAAGGGGAACTATAGATATACAATCGCTAAATTAAAATCAAATTTACGAAAATTCTTCCACAACAAACAAACTAACCTCCAGAAGGCTGTACTGAAGGCAGACAATATACACTGCTCGACATCTCAAACGAGCCATGCAGCAGACACAGTCACATCCATTCACGACTAGAAAAGATGAACACCCGGTTTGAAAAAACACTCTACGGAAGACACCGATACCACATAAAGCAAGACCAAATACATAAAAAACTTTCATATACGTGGTTACAAGAAGGCCAGCTGTTCCCCGAAACAGAAGGCTTCCTATTTGCCATCCAGGACAAAGTCATAGCAACTAGAAACTACCAAAAGCACATCATCAAGGAGGCGATCATTGAAGACGAGAGGTGCAGATGTCACCAGCAGAGAGAAACGATCGATCACCTAACAAGTGGACGTAGAATAATGGCCGAAACCGAATACACCGCGAGACAGAATTCAGCAGCGAAGGTCGTTCATCAAGCATTAGCCACAACATACAAACCAATGGAGAACACAGACCCTTACTACCATTACACACCAACATCTATACTTGAAAACGAAGACTACAAACTCTACTGGGACCTTAACATCCACATAGATAAAACAATCCCCGCAAACAGACCCGATATCACCTGTCAATCCAAAAATGAAAAGATCATTTATTTAACTGACATGGCTGTCCCCAACGACGAGAACATCCAAGCGAAATACAATGAGAACGTCGCCAAATGCACCGACCTGGCAATGGAAATAAAAAGGCTGTGGAAACAGAAAAGAGTCATCATTGTTCCCCTCGTCATATCAGTAACAGGCTTCACTTCAACAATGTTTACACCGCGTTTGGCTCAATTAGGACTTAATACAGACAATCACAGGAACATCCAGAAATCGATCATTTTGAAAATATGTAGCATCATCAGATTATTTCTTAATACACAATAGTTTTTGTTTCTTTTTCCTTTTTTTGTACTGACTTGGAATAATCCAGTCAGTATAAAATACCACCACAGGAATAATGTGAAACAACAAGGTGGAGAAATATTAATAATAATAATAATAAAATGTATTTATAATTAAATTTACGAACTCAGAAAATTCTTCCACAACAAACAAACTAACTTCCACAAGGCAATAATGAAGGCAGACAAGAATTATACACCACTCGACCTGTCTCAAACGAGCCAAGCAGCAGATGCACACAATCACATCCAATCACGATTAGAAAAGATGGACACCTGGTCTGAAAAAACACTCCACGGAAGACACAGATACCACATAAAGTAAGACCACATACATAAAAAGCTTTCATAAACGTGGTTACAAGAAGGGCAGCTGTTCACCAAAACAGAAGACTTCCTGTTTGTTATCCAGGACAAAGTCATAGCAACTAGAAACTATTAAAAGGACACAACCATTAAAGACTACAGGTGTAGGAGATGTCACCAGCAGAGAGAAACGATCGATCACATAACTAGTGGATGTAGAATAATAACCGGAAATGAATACTTCTCTAGACACAACTCAGCAGCGAAGGTCGTTCAGACGCACACGATCACATCCAATCACGACAAGAAAAGATGAACAGCTGGTCTGAAAAAATACTTCACTGAAGACACAGATGCTATATAAAGCAAGACCTCATACATAAAAAGCTTTCATATACGTGGTTACAAGAAGGGCAGCTGTTCTCCGACATCCACATAGATAAAACAATCCCCGCAAACAGACCCGATATCACCTTTCAATCCAAAAAAGCAAAAATCGCTTATTTAATTGGCATGGCTGTCCGCAACGACGAGAACATCGAAGCGAAATAAAGTGAAAAGATCGCCAAATACACAGACTTGGCAATGGAAATAAAAAGGCTGTGGAAACAGGAAAGAGTCATCATTCCACTCGTCATATCAGTATCAGGCCTCACTTCACCGCATTTGGCTCAATTAGTACTTAATACAGACATTCACAGGAACGTCCAGAAATCGGTCACTTTGAAAACATGTAACATCGTTTGATCATTTCTTAATACACAATAGTTGTTTTTTTTTTCTTTTCCTTTTTTTTGTTTTTGTACTGACTTGGTATAATCCCGTCAGTATAGAATACAACCACAGGAATGCCGTGAGACAACAGGAAAAATAATAATAATAATAATAATAATTAGACGTCTTTTTCAAATACAATTACATATAGGCGATAATTTAGCTGTTATAAAGCTATTCTTACTTATTACCTAAGTGTAAAGAACTTTCCATAAAAATAAAGTTATTGATAGCGCAATATAAAGAAAATGTTGAGTTTTATATATGTATTCTATAAACACCATCCGAGCCGCCAGAAAACCAAATTTGAATTAGAACAATGTGCCCAGGATATATATGAGAAAATGGCCGTACGGAGATGAAATAGTAAAACCTAGGTTGTTATTCAATACATATATTTTACATATTTTCAGGTTTTAGCGTCCCCAGATGCCAAAAAATATGTTTTAAAAATTCCGTCGGACCGTCTGTCGGTTCATCTATCTGTCTCTCAGTTCGCGGCATAGCTTAAAAACCATTTACCAGATTAGAGACTACACATTTTTGGTCAAATGGGTCATATGGGATGGAGACAGTGAAACAATGTTAGAAAAATTATTACTAAAAGAACTAATTATCTAATTTATCTCAAATTTTGTAAAAAAAATCAAGGAGTGATCATAGGAGTGAACTGGTAATATTTTGATATAAATCCAAAATATCAAAACAAAATAGCGGCCTAATAAAATATTTAAAAAATCAGCCTGAAAATACAAGTTATGAAACTAATTTCAAATTTTGTGTAAGAATTAAGTGTGATATAAGAGGTAAAGGGCAAAGTTGTGGTACGAATTTAAGACGGTGAAACAAAATGGACGAAAAATAAAAATTTTAAAAATTTAACCTAAAAATATCTTGCTCATTTGACTTTAAATTTTACAGGAAAATAAAATGTGGAAATGGGATAAACTGGTACGAATTCAACCAACAAACAACTAACAAAGTGGCGAGATATGTCAATGTAAAAACTACTTATTGAATTTATTTTAAATTCTGCCCAAAAGTCAAGTGTGGCATAGGTAGAAAGAAACTAATAAAAATGTTTGAAAAGACAGTATATGTAACTCATATATACTTTGACTATAAATTGAACTAAATTGGGTCACTATTCCTAATAAATGAAAAGAAAAATCACAACAAGGGAAGTTCCGGGTAAAGGAAATTTACCGGGTTTTTATTTTGGGTGTCGTCGCTTGTTTTTCCTAGGTGCCATTATATATATTTTTTTCTTTTAGTGCAGTTTTACATTAGCGCCCTTATTACAATTGCCCTCTCCGCCCCTAAGAGCTAGCTACGACACTGACTAAATTTCAAGTTTCTGAACCAATATAAGTATCCCACAATTGACTTACGAGAAGATTCGTCCCAAATAGACATAGAGACAGACAAATAACTTTAAGTTGAAGCTTGTGAAATGATGACTAGTATTGGTAAAAATATAATAAAAAATTCGAATTCGAAAAAATTAATAAGCACTTATATTAAAATTCTTGCCGCATTTTTCCCTCCCTAAATGAAGCCTTTTATGCTTGACCTAACTTGATACACCCCTAGTGAACATGCGAAATAAAATATTTCGTTGAACAAAATTAACTTGGGCTCGACACGTTTTTAGAATTTATAATGTTTCCAAACTAAAGCTTGGTATTTTAATGAATCTGTGGTTTTAAAATGCTTAGTGGCTTTTAAAAAATAAATACCGTGGTGCATATTTATTTTCATTTGAAAATTTTAATTAATTTTAAAGCAGGGTCTTTTTTTAAATATTAATTAATTTTAAAACAAGGTCTTTTTTTCGACGCTTTAATTACCTTCCAGCTCACCTACAGGTAAATGAGTCTCTCGTAATTCTGTCGATGTTAATGGAAGTTCAAACGTGTTTGGGATAATTTCTATAATATACTTAATATTACGTTTGACTTGTTTCTTGATCTAAAGTATTATTAAAGTGCGGGACACGCAAGAAAACCGGGCGGTCCTTAAAATGAAGGTTCATAGTCCTAAGCAAGCGGAAAAGTAAAATTTGTGTACGCAAATAAATTTTATGCTATTTTATTTGTTGTAATAGTTTGCCGCTTCACCTATAAAGTGCGCTAGCTACGCGGTACGGAAAATTAATCGAGGATTTAGTTAATTTCGCACTGGTCCACTTGTTATTGGGATGTTACTAGAGTCTCCATGCACTTACCGCTAGAAGGTTCTAGCTATTTCCACTGGCGCCTATACATTTCGAGCATTTGTTTTCACTTCTATATAAATGCGTTGCGTTGAATTTGAATTATTATTTCGAAGTAAAGATGGCAAGCAAAAGAGGAAAAACAATTCGAAGCGGTGTACGTGAAGTTATTGCGAGCGTTATAGAGACCTGTACTAGAGAAGCTGAAAATAATAGTTTGACTATTCCAATTCAAAATCAAACAGAACGCGCTGCATTTTACACTGGTGTTTCGGAAAGTAGTGTAAGAAAAATTCAAAGAGAATATAATGATCGTCCATGTTATACTTCACCTTTAAAATCTCCTGGTAAAAAAAGACCCCGATTATCATACAAAAATAAAATTGACGATGGTGATTTTTAAGTAATTCGACGAACAATAGAGGATTTTTATATAAACTTGAAGAAGGTTCGAACCTGCAAACCTTTACTTCGTGCTGTACAGAACAAAATAGATTTTCCGTACGGGTATAAAACCTTAAATCGGCTTTTACGATCAAAGGGTTTTGTTTGGCGCAAGTGCAAAAATAAACGAAAATTGCTCATTGAGAGACCAAATATGTTTTACTGGCGGGAGAAATATCTATCAACTGTAAGGCAATATAGGCAAGAGGTGTTGTTCAGGGAATCCGCTCTAGTAGTAGCTTTATTATAGTTCATGCTGGTTCAGAAGCCGGATTTGCTCCAGATGTTGCTTTAGTTTTTTGCTCGGGACTAACAACTGGAGACTATCATGGACAAATAAATAGAGATAATTTTGAAAAGTGGTTACTCGAGAAGCTTCTACCTAACATTCCTCCCAAATCAGTCGTGGTAATGGATAATGCGTCTTATCAGTCTCACGTAGAAGATAAAGTGCCAACTAAATACTCTAAAAAAGCCCATATGATATCGTGGCTTAAATCGAACAATTTTGTATGTGATCCAACATGGAGAAAATATAAATTATATGAAGTAATATCAGCCAACAAGCCTAGAGAAAAAAAGTATAAAATTAACGGTCTTTTACGTAACCTCGGTCATACACCTTTAAGGCTGCCTCCATACATGTGCGACCTCAACCCTACTGAACTTGCAAGGGCAGGAGTAAAAAAATATATTCGAGAGCCCAACACCGGTGAACTTTCAATTAAAGATTTAAATAAAATAACATTAGAAGCGATTGACTCAATATCGACTGGAAATTGGAAATTGTATGTTAAACATGTTCGTTCTATTGAAGATAAATACTGATAAAGACAACGATTTAGAAGAAATCGAACCATTAGAATCACAGCCGTCAACCTCAAAAATGTCTTAGTTTTTTTTTTCATATATTTTGTAAAATTGTTCATAAAGTAGCTGTCAATAAACTGTTTCAAAATAATGAATTTTCTGTTCAATACCGGGTGTCAAAAAATATCTAATATTGCAATTAATATTTGAAAAACTACAGAACTCATATTTTTCCAAAATTAACACATCAATGTAGTTATAGTAGGGGAGCCAGCACTGATTTCAGTGAACAAGATTTATCAAAATTTTAATTTATGCAGTTCGACTTTGGGCTATTCGGGTATACCAAAAGTGACCGTTTGTCTCCGTCTGTCATATTACTTTGTACAGAGGGCGTCATTGTGAAGTACTATACAGAGCGTTTCCTAATTGCGTGCTAATGTTAAAGGGGGATGATTCTTGGACCTTTTTAAGAAAAAAGTTTAATATGAACCTAAAAGTCTTAACTTTGGAGATACAGGGTTATAAATAAACATTTTTTTTATAAATCCTAATTCTGATGCCATTATAGATAAATAACTGTGTGAAATTTGATACACGTCTTTTATGCATTTTTATTAACAATCAATTTTTTGAAATTTCTACCAGTAGCGTGCATATGTAATTTACCTGGGTAAATCCGTATGCTCCTTAATGCATAGAAGACGTGTATCAAATTTCATGCAGTTATCTACAATAGCATCAGAATTGGGATGAAAAAAAATGTTTTTTTTAAACTTTACCATCCTGTATCTCAAAAGTTAAGACTTTTAGTACATCAAAACACCATCTTTAACATTAGCACGCAATTAGGAAACGCCCTGTATAGTACTTCATAATGACGGCCCCTGTATAAAGTAATATGACAAACGGAGACAGATGGCCACTTTTGGCATACACGAGGCCCAAAGTCGAACTGCAGAAATTAAAATTTTAATAAATCTCGATCACTGGATCTGATGCTGGCTGCCCTTGTAAAATCTGGACTTGTAAATCGTGTATCACTATACTGGGTGTTCCAATAATAGTCGACGTAGGTAGTAGCCCGGGAACCGTTAATGACAGAAGTCAAGAAAAAATATATTTATAGATAAATCGATCAAGAAAACAAATATAGATAAAGGTTCATTAAGCATAGTTACATTTTTTAATTATCTGAAGTGCGTACAGTCATATTATTTACCGGCCTTACTAAACCGATTGACTCCGTCCAGTTTTCTTTCGTGTCCCGGGCTTTATTAGCTTATGCCTGTTTTTCAATATTTTCTGCTTTCAATGTTAATATACTTAACAAAACCAGTAATTGACACTCAGAAATCGAACTTACTTCTAAATTGGGCAGTTTAGTATCCAGTAATAGACATTATATTTAGAAGTATTTTGATTTTAATAAAAAACCCTTATACCTACTGCAATTTTTTAATACGTCTTATTAAAAAAAGACAGTCTCAAAACTAATATTTAATACATTTTATTAAAATAACAAAACTGGTACAAAAGGCGTAATTATAATAATTGTACTTCTAATGTGATTCTACATTTTCAAACAAACTGGTCTTCGTCATCCGACTCCAGTCCCAGATCATCAAAATACTTCGGGGATACACATATTTTATGTAACATCTCTGAACAGTTCTTGCACTTAAGCTATTTTGATTTTCTTTTAAAATCATGTAAATTTTTATATGCTAAATTACACTTATAGCAAACCCGATTCATTTGTCGAACTCTGTTAGTTTTGTCTTATTTTTTTTCTAAATTTTGCTGCTTTTGTTTTGAATGTTCAAGTATATCTTTTCCTTTATGTTCCCTGGCTCGTTTTTTGTTTTCTTTGGTTCGCTGCTTTTCCAACTTCAGACTTTCTCTTTTTTTGTAGTTAGTTTACAAAATATTCCTATGTTATAACTACTGCTCTTTCTTCTCCTTTTTTCTGTGTTTTAAGTTCCTCGTTTAGTCAAAATAGACATTTTTTAAACCGCGATATTTTGGCTATGGTATTAAATTGTATGTCAATTTCCTGGCTCATATTGTTTTCTTCGGTCTCTGACTGGACATATATACTAGTACTTGTATAAGCTAAAGTAGAAGGCAATGCTTTATTTGGGGTCTGTTGGTTTCTTCTTTCGATATTTGTTAGTGGTTCGAGTTCTTCATTCGTATGCATAAAAATAGAACACAAAGCTTTATCTTGAGTTTCCTGGTTGTTTCTTTCGATATCGAATACTTTATTCGTCGACGTAAGATGGATAAGGGATGGTAAGATTGGAAGATTTTGTTAGTCAATTTTTTGGTACCGGTTTGGAAGTCTTGGAGGCACACTTCCCTGTACCGCGATATTTGGTCATGTATGATGCTCTTTTCATACAAAATATAGGTATTTCGATTACTCAGGTTCTTACCAATCGTTTTCTACTTCATAATTGTAAGTATGTCTTCAGGAATATTTTCTTCCAAGACCTTTAAGCACACTTCTACGAAAGCGTAGAAGGGCCACAATTTTTTTATTTTTATTTTTGTAACAAATTCCGACTTCTATATCGGAATTCCGACTTCTACCTCGGAATTCCGACTTCTATCTCGCAATTTCGACTTCTATCTCGGAATTCCGACTTCTATCTCGGAATTCCGACTTCTGTCTCGGAGTTCCGACTTCTATCTCGGAATTCTGACTTCTCGGAATTTCTATCTCGGAATGCGCTGTAATTAATACACGACTGCTTATAAGCGCAATCACTTTTTTATATTCTTTTAACGTCAAATGAAGCGTTAATTCTAAATGAAATTAATATTTCATTATAGGGATCAGGATGAAGCTAACTAAAACTACAAGAAATTTATTAACTGTGCATAAAGTCCAAATTAAAAAATTACGATTGGGTCTGTTCCGATGGCTTGAATATGGTTGACATGAAAAATAAAATCTTGTACTTTGCTTTACCTTTTTCATAGATAGTAGAAATAATAAAACGCCATTTAGTAAGAACATCTAATCCATATTATGTTAAAAAGATGCAATAGCATGGAGGGGGTGCACGCATTTTCAGATATGTATCTATATTTTTTTCAGATTTTAATATATGCACTGTAGTGTGGGCGCATATGTCTCCTCGCTCTTCATCAAGGCTTCTCGTCATTTACTCCCACGTATTGTACTTTTCTTTTCCCAATTTACCAATTATTTACTATTATACATAAAATTTAAATATAATTATTGTTGTTTTTCTTTTAGGAGAAAAGAAATATATTTGTTTAAAAAAATATCTTTTTTTTGAGTAATCTTTATTTTTCAATTCAGTTAATGTTCATTCAGATTAAATTTCCTCAAAGTATAAGAGATTTTAGGTTGACTTTTTCCAGGAAGGACAGGAACATAACTAATCAGTTAAGGTGAAAGAGGGCAAGCTAACTGTTTAGTTTAGTTTAGTTAAAGTTAAACAGTGGTGTAGAGGTACTTGCTGAAATGTACGCTGTGGGACTATATCTGGTGTTCGTCAGCGTTTTAACGAAACTGGTAATCTAATATCATAACTCTGTCAAAAAATATTTGCAATGACAGTACTTCGTCATGGCAACCAAGAAACATTCTTCAATTGTTTTTCCAACGCCAACATGCAATAAACAAACCACTGTTCACACGTGGAATTGCATTGTTAATATAGAAATGTTTTTGCAAGGGCTATTTTGATTTTTGATATTATTGAATATATTTGCTACAAAAAAATATGACTAGTAAACTGGCTCCCGGAACATTGAAGGACTTTCTTTGGCTGTGAGTCGTTTATTTCGTGACAAATCGACCTAGGATTTCAACTACGCAAAAAAAACAGTTCAGAAAAATGTCTGTAATAAATTAGTATTGGCACGGGTATCAACATATTTTAACCTTTCTATAACATGTGTAAATTGTGCGGAGTGTCCGAAATAAGAGGCCCCCCACTTATTTAAAAAAAAAATCATAAGAGATAAAGAAAAATTGAAAAGAAATGTTTCGTGGTTTGGTCTAAAGTTTTAACTTATCAAAATGTCATTTTACACGGGTCAAGAATGAGTAAAGAAACAAAAATAAGAAAGCTCAAACTTATCCAAAAAAACTGAGTACCCTGTATAAATAAAAAGTAAATAAATTAAGATTACGGGCCAAGTCACAAAACTTTTCTTTTTAATCATCTTCTTTATCTCCCACATTTTCCGAGATAAGGAGATAGGGCGTCTTATTTTGGACACCCCGTAGATTATTGCGGCGTGAGCCGGAAAAAGTTGTAAAAGTTTAAAAAGTGTGAGCAGTTTGGGTACATATTTGCATTTGCCAGACTCTATTTTTATATTAAGTGTGTTAGCAGTAAATAAATAATTTCTAAGTAAACGTAGTTAGTCTGGCTTAACCCTCGTACACAAAAAATTCATTTAAATAAGCTAACTGGACAGAAATGTTTTGTTTTTGTTTCCTAGTCCTGGTATTATTTTGACACAAAAAAAATTCAAGAAAACAAGTTCAAAATTTTTGCAGTTTATTTCGTGACAAATGAAGGTAGCCCTAAAATCAAAAAAACATTTTGGGCAAAATGGTCTACTCCACCTAATATTCGCACAGACGAGCAGTTTAAGAGTGACATTCCTAAAAAAAATTTAAAAAATTAAAAAAATTTAGTTGTCGATCATTTGTCTCTATCACATTCTGTATAATATCTTTGTGTTAGTTGTATTAGCGACATAACTCCCCACTCCAAATTCGCTTATCCCATGCCTACTTTGTAAAAACAGCCTGAATTATGGATTAATTTTTGAAAAAATATCGCTTTTCTCGATTAAACCATGTACAGTGAAAACAAATGAAGCTAGGCAACATCAGTAGAAATTGTTTTTTGTTATTCGTTCATAGATCATTTTGCGGTGGACAAAAAATTCTAAAATTATTTTTCTTAGATTCTCGAAACTAACAAAATTTGCAAAAAATTAAAGGATTTCATATAACGTCCTGTATAATGCAGGTGTCTTTGACTAGCGATTATGACCTAGAGTTACGAAAGTAGGTGGATTGCGCAATCACATGCAGAAAAAATAAGATCAGAATCTTTTTTTGCTTCGAAAATATTCGTCTTTGAATTTTACCAAAAATACGCTTTGTCCGGTTTCATTTGCCCAGCACTGTATTTGTATATTTTATTATTTAATTCACAGGTGGCTGTATGCTGTTCCATGGTCATAGAGTGTCAACTCTGGCGGATTAATAATAATAATAATAATAATATTATAATAATCTCTGGCCTTGGCATTTCCAGGCACAAATTACCTATTCGATACAGTAAAAACTGACCTGCCTTTCACTTTAATGAGCCTAATATAATCGGACCTAACTTACAGTTTCAAATTTATTTCACAAAAATCAAATATTTTTTTAACTATAATGTAATGCTGACAATACACACTAATAATGATTTTGCAGTTTTTAAACAAATCCTTTTCGCCCCTTCTCATAAATGGCTACATGAGGCAAAATGGCATTCCCTTAAAGGAACAGTGCCGTCAGAGAATTATATGGCTGAAGGAAGTTGTGGTTAAACTTGCAGCCATTTCACATTTGGCCAAATATTGACAAAAACTTACTTGTTTCGTTCCTCTTCCGGGTTTCGTTCATATGAGGCTGGACTTCGGTTTATGTTGGCGTCAACAACTTCCCCGGAATTAATAAACAGGCGTGCCTCTACCATGTTTTCGTGGGCGCGCTGAATTGCCTGAAATAAACGTAAACTTATTGTTATTTAGTCAAACACTCAATTCGCACTAAAATATACATACAGGGTGTTCAGTTAAGGGCGTTCAATATCGGTATCTCGAAACTCCTTTAGATTAGCGTCTTGTAATAAAAAAATTGCACAACAAAACTGGTCAAGTGCAACTGACTAGGGGAACAAATGAACAATAAATTGCAAAACATTTACACTTGGAGTACTTGGATACAAAAATAGGTAAAACTCTTGTAACAGAGCTTTCATCGTAATGCAATTTTTCACTTTATCACGAAAAGTGACACATATGAATGTTTATATAATGTATGTAAAGTTTTTACCAAATAATTGTATGCATATATAAACTGTGTTATGTGTATGTGGTGAACTCCGTTACAAGGAATGTTCTGGGTAAAAGCCAATTCACCTTTTTTTTGTATTGAAAGAAAAGTTGTTTGGTTTTACGCATGTTAAGTCAAAACTTTTCGCCTTGAATATCTATATAAAATTTATAGTTATCGGGGAACAGAATACACTTTCGTTTTCCATCTTCTAGAACTCCTTAAGCCTTTAGTGACAAAATAATTCTAATTATTCTTTTGGCCAAACAAATTTTGGATTAGTTTTTCACCATACAAAATGTAGAGAGAAAATAAAGCATATTCTGTCTTCTTCTAGTACCATTGTTATCTCCAGATTATTTCTCTGTATTTTTTTATATTTAACTCGATGACTAACGAATCTTGGCTAAGTATCCAGAAAATTAAACTTTAAAATACAATTTTAATTAATAACTTACCCGTAATATAATATTAATTTGCCCAATTTTACCTCCAAAATTACATAAAATGATATTACCGTTAGTAAATCAGCTAACCCCCATTTGCTTAATATGGCAGTTAAATTCCCTTCTTCCGCATGATTATATTTTTTAGATAACAATCTAAAATTAACCAAAACATAGAGTGAAATGAATCTTTTTAATAAAAACAGTAAAATTTACCTCCTCGGAACGGACAGATGTTCAGGTAATTTATGAAAACCCACATTTAATGCCGGAATTTTTATTGCACATTATGGGCAATATTTAGATCTATGCTAATAAGCGGCGCGGCTTCTACCTATACTACTATACAATAGACTGGCTTATGCTGTCTGGCTTGTAGGTAAATTGCGGTGAGTTGCATAATAAATAGATCACCTTATTTTTATAACATATAGCAGTGGCGGCTCGTCAGGGTAGGCCTCTGAGGCCGCGCCTCACCCCCAAAATAAAGGAAAAGAGAATTTTTTATATAACTTTTTATCTATTACCAATTAGAAATATACTTTTTAACAGTTTTACAATAACATTAAAAAAAAAACAAAATATAATCCCATAATAAATATTTTAGAAAATAAATTCTGACCACATCAAAAAACCCACCGTGCAATCCGTGCAAACCCATTCCTAAAGAAAGTGCTCTCGAATGAGGCGAAATAATTTTAGCTTGGAAAGTTTCGACTTCTGACCTATTTATCAACGGCCGGTGCCGATCCCGGCGAGTCACCTGATTACGACAGAGCGGGATGGCGATTGCCGATGCACGCGTTTTCTATTGCATTCTTGAGGCGATAAATCTGTAGCTTGGATATGCTTTTATTGGTTATTTAAATCACATGACTAGCGAAATATTCCAACGGCTTCTTTTTACGTGGTGCGTGCGGCTGAAAAAGAAATAGGAAATAGATTGCGATAATCGCTGATTGAGGGCGTTCTGTCTTTTAAGGTGAATAAATACGCGTGAGTAAGTTTTTGTTTTGTTTTGATTTGGTAAGTTGGACCGTTCCATTTTTTGTATTTGCTTTTTGCTTTTGAAATGAATCCTATTCACGACATTATTACTTCATTAATTGAAACGCCTTTTTTAAGAAGAAGCGAAACTGAAAAGAAACAGATATTAGGTAGCCGTCCGACGCCGAAAATTTTAGCAATATTTAACGATAAAAGGCAAGGTAAAAATATTCAAGAACTTTTCAAATATCTTGGTACGAAACTTATAGGTGGCTATGCGGAAGTATTTATAAAGAAAGCTTATATTGTTGGCCTTGTATTTTATTAGGTTGCCTCAAAAATAATTGAAGTTCAGGGGGCGGATATTCGGATTTAAAAAATTTTTCACGAGCAGTAAAATCGCATGAAAGTTCAAGAGAGCATATTAAAAATTCGGTAGCACTTACAAGACTGGAGCAAAATAGGGCGACTATTGCGGATGCACTACAAGAAAATGCAAGTCTTAATAAAATTGTTTATAATGAAAATGTTCGAAAAAACCCTTTATTATTAAATTGATGTTACTATTACTTTGGGTAAACAGGACTTGGCTTTTCGAGGTCATAATGAAACAACAGATTCTTTTAACCGTGGCAATTTTAAGGAAATATTTGCATGCTTAATAAAAATAAATGCCGAACTTACTGAACATTGTGCTAAATTTAGTAATATTTTTACTGGACAATCTAAGACTATACAAAATGAACTAATTGGTTGCATACATGACTATATTCAAGAATATATAAAAAAAGAAATCAATGACACCGATTGTTGTTTTTTTGGCGTAATTGCGGATGATAGTACTGATATAACAGAAAAATCACAGTGTTCGATAACAGTTAGGTATGTGACCAACGGATCTTTAAAAGAAAGATTTTTAGGATTTTTTGACGTTAGCGATAATAGAACAGCAGAGAGCCTTTTTCATTTAATACAAAACAGCTTAGAGCCTTATGACTTTAAAAATAAATTGGTCGCGCAGTGTTACGATGGGGCTAGCGTTATGGCAGGTGAAATAAATGGGCTTCAAACAAAAGTTAGATCTATTGCTCCTTTAGCTATGTTTACTCATTGTTGCGCCCACAGATTAAATCTAGTTTTACAACAGGGAACAAAACTGATTACCCAAAGTCGTATATTTTTTGCCACTTTATTAGGAATACCAAATTATTTCCACCAATCACCAAAACGGTCTTTTGTGCTTAATCAGATAGTAGGTAAAAGAATTCCGCTAGCTGTAAAACGCGATGGTATACACGGTCTAAAATTTTAAACTTAGTGGCTAATGAATGGGACAATTTAATTATAGTATTTGAAACTATTATTAATGACTTAAGTTCTGGAACAGAATCTATTAATGGTGCAAAAGGATTTCTAAAGCATTTTAATGATTTCGAATTTTGCCTTTTAACGCATATTTATTAACAAATTTTTAGTTGCACTGATGTACTGTTTCAAATATTACAGTTAAAGCATTTAGATATAAATTACTGCATTTCGCAAATAAACCTTGCCAAGCAACGAATTATTGAATTTAGAAACGAGGACCATTTCAAAGAACTTTTCAATATTGCTAAAAAAGCCACTATTCTGCCAACTAACACACGTCGAGGGCAATGTTCTAGCGACTTTGATATTTTTAATAAATATAAAATATTATATTTCGAAATAATAGATTGTATAATTCTTCAATTAGGGACGCGGTTTGAAAATTTAAATAATTTAAATTTCTTTGCTTTAGTCGATTGCACAAAATATTCGGAATATGTTAAATGCTTTCCAGACGACTTATTAAATAATTTATTAAAAAATTTTCCAAACATTTTTGACAGAGATAGATTAAAGAATGAGCTTACTGTATTGTATAGGGATGAACAATTTTCAAATTTAGATATCGAAAAAAGTCTAGCTTTGTTATTTAAAGATTTTAAAGCAATTTTTGCGGAAGCATATAAGCTTTTTAATTTAGTTTTAACTATTCCCGCAACAAGTGTATCGGCCGAACGAAATTTTTCATGTCTTAAACGGATCAAAACCTATCTAAGAAACACAATGACACAAGAACGGCTTTCGGGTTTAGCAATGATGTCAATAGAGCAGGAATTACTGTCAGAACTTAGTGAAGACCAAAACTTTTACGACCAAATTATAGATAAATTTGCAACCTTAAAAGACAGACGTATAGATTTAATGTACAAAAAGTAGTTTTTTTATCTTATTTCATACAACTATTTATTTTAAGTTTTAATAAACTAAATTATGTTTTTATTATCGCAATCACCGCTATATTTTAGTGATAGGTGTACATATTTTACTTGTTTTGTTTACTTTTTATTTACTTTTTTTAGAGTTTACTTTTTTAGTTTTTAATGGTTTAGTAGGGCTATTGGCGATGACCTCCATTAAAAAAAAAAAGATCAACCCGTCGCAGAATAATACCTCATGGGTGACGTGAAAATTTATTCACATTTAAACAAAATTAACCTCATGTAGCCTCACCCTTCAATATACTCACGAGCCGCCACTGACATATAGTGTTCATCAATAGAATATATTAGTTTTGATGTTACTTTGGTGCGATCAATATGTCGTCAAACAAAAGAAAGTTTTTGAGTCTTCAAGGAAAAATTGAAGTAATCCAGTACGTGGAAAAAAAACGAACTTAGTGTTAGAGTATTAGCCGAAAAATTCTGTGTAGGAAAATCTCAAATTAGTGATATATTGAGAAACAAGGGCGATCTTAACAAGCGATTCGCCGAGACCGGGAATATTAAAGAGAAACAGAAATTTGCGAAAACTGAGGGTGCTGCCATAGACCAAATTGCCTACGACTGGTCTTGTAAAGTACGCTATAAAAAGTACAAGAAATTGCGAGGAATCTAGAAGTTGATGGTTTTAAAGGATTAAATGGATGGTTGGAGAAGTTCTGTCAACGTCATAATATCCCTTTCAAAGCCATCTGTGGCGAAGCAGCGGCTGTAGACTTGATTCAGGTAACTGATTGGCGAACGAAATTATGTGCTATTATCAAAAACTAAGCACCGTGAGACATTTATAACGCCGATGAAATGGGAATCTTTTTCCGCGCCTTGCCAAATAAAACGTTTTCTTTAAGAGGCGAAACATGTGCTGGCGGGAAAGCGTCCAAGGAGAGACTAACTATTTTACTTTGCTCCGTTATGAATGGAGAAAAAGAAAATGCACTGGTTATTGGAAAAAGTAAAAAAGCCCGTTGTTTTAAAGGATCAAGCGTGGAAAAATTGCCACTTGAATAGTACTATAACAAGAAAGCATGGATGACAAGGGAGATAACGTCGGACTGGTTGATGAAATTTGACCGAAAAATGCAAAGGCAAAAACGAAATGTACTTTTATTTTTGGATAATGCTGCAAAACTGAAGTTCAAAAATGTTAAAATAATTTTTTACTTTGCTTACTGCTAAATCACATTGCCAGCCATTAGACCAGAGCGTGATTCCAAATTTTAAAAACTACTACAGAAAGTTTTTCTTTTGTCATCCATGGAGTATTCTGAATCTACCGAACAATTGGAAAAATCCATAAATGCTGTAAGTGCCTTGATTTGGATTGTTGCTGCGTGGAAAAAAGTCGAATGCAAGACCATCAATAACTGCTTCCGCAAAGCTGGATTCGACGAAATTTTCGAGGAAAACGTTAACTGCGATAGTGAAGATGATGTGTCATTATCGGAATTATGCAGAAATATTAATATATTTCATAATAGTGAGAACGGTCAGAGTTCATCTGACCGTGACGATGAAGAAATCATTTCTTCCAATATTAAGAACATTAAGGAAGCATAAAAATATTTTTTTAAATAAAAATACATTGGTATTTAATTTGATCACTCCCCACAACGGACACCTCTATACAACGGACAGTTTCTGTGGCACGGCTACTGTCCGTTGTTGAGAGGTTTCACTGTATAGACAAAGAATAATTTTAATCGCATCACATCACGAAGCAAACAACGAACCACAGTCTTCATCAAATAAAAATTTCGTTCCTGGTCTTCATAAATAAAAACAAGGAAATCAACAAAAAAAACTCACAAACGCGGTGTGTTTAACATCAGCGCCGGGACGCTCTCTACCGTAGCACTGCCGGAAATGATTTAAAATATCGCCAGTTTCGGACCTTAAATATGTACAATAATACTTAAAAAAAAAGTCCTTTTACAATTATTATATTGTCGATTGTATTATAATATTACATATTCTTCCAAGCATAATTTTAAAAATTGCCATACTTTTTTATAAATCGCACAAAATTAGTACATTTCTTTTTAATGTTTACCATACATTTTAGTGACGCAGTATAGTTACCTTTAATAATTAATTTTAGCAAACATTTTTTAAACTTAGTTGAATATACAATGTGTTTATTGAAATCTAATGTTTAATTTAGGAAAATTTACAAAAAACTTTCGGATACTTTACTAAATTATATAATAAGTGGCATTTTCTAAGTTATTTTTTAACCGTTAACATATATTTTTATAAGAACCTAGTTTTACGAATGTAGGTATATAGTTATGTTTAAATGTATATGTATGTATAAAACGGCGGCTTAATAAATTATTTAAAAATTCAGCCTGAAAAACTGGTTAATGGTTTGATTTCAAATTGTGTGCCATAACTAACTATTGTCGAGGGATCCACTAGTAAAATAGTGGTACAAATTCAAGATGGCCGAACAAAATGGCAGCCAAATAAAATGTTTGTAATCGTCAAAAAAAAATCACCCTCCCAAGTTTTACACATCCTTATGTTTTAGGGTCTCTAGATGCCAAGAAAATATGTTTTATCAACTCCATCGTTTCGTCTGTCGGTCTGTCTGTCTGGCTGTCTGTCTGCCATTTCGCGGAATAGCTTAAACACTACTTACCCAAATGACTTCAAGTTTTGGTCAAAATCACCCTGTTAGGTTTTACACATATTTTCCTCTGGATTCCAAAAAATAAGTTTTATCAATTCCGTCCGACCCTCTATCGGTCTGTCTGTCTGTCAGTTCGCAACATAGCTTAAAGACTACTTACCCGATTGACTTCAACTCTTGGTCAAAAATTAAGGGTCATATGGGGATGACCTGGTAACATTTTGGAAAATCCAATATGGCGAAACAAAATGGCGGCCTAGTGAAAAAAATATTAAAAAACTACTCACTATTATGTTCATTACTCATCCAATTTATCTCAAATTTTGCAATAAACGTATTATGTTGGAACCAACTGGTAACATTTTGGTAAGAATCAAAGATGGCGTAACAAAATGGCGGCTTTATAAAATATTTAACAATTCAGCCTGAAAAACTGCTTAATGGTTCGATTTCAAATTGTGTGTCATAACTAATTGTGGTATAGGAATCAACTAGTAACATTGTGGTCCTAATTCTAGATGGCCGAACAAAATGGCGGCCAAATAAAATGTTTGTAATCAAGAAAAAATCACCCTTTCAGATTTTACACATCTTTACGTTTTAGTGTCACTAGATGCGAAAAAATATATTTTATCAATTCTGTCGGTCCGTCTGTCGGTCTGTCTGTCTGTCTGACAATTCGCGGCATAGACTAAGACTACTCACGTGATTGTCTTGAAATTTTGACCAAAAATTAAGAGTTATATAGGGATAATCGAGTAATATTTTGGTAAAAATCCAATGAGGCAAAACAAAATGGCTGCCTAGTGAAATGTTAAAAAAACGTTTATGAAAAAACTTTATTTAATAGACTTTTGTTTTTTTACTGGATCCTAACCCCAAATAATACACCACTCTAACAAAATAACAAGAGGATTATTAATGAAAATCATTTAGAAACTTAATATCTGGGAAATATACGAAGTCCAACGGAGTAGATATAGATTAATAATATGAGTTTCATGCGGGATATAGGATCTAGGTGTCCTGAGGATGCAACAATTAAGTTGCAAAACGTCGACACTTTGAAACAAGGCACTCTAACAAAAGTTTTTAATCATTGTTCCGCCATATTGGATTTTACCAAAAGATTACCAGGTCATCCCAATATGACCCTTAATTGTTTTCAAAACTTGAAGTCAATCGGGTAAGTAGTGTTTAAGCTATGTCGCGAACTAACAGACAGACCGACGGAATTGAAAAAAACATGTTTTTTTGTTCCGCCATCTTGAATTAGTAACACAGTTTTACTAGTTGAGCCCTATACTACAATTAGTTATGGCACACAATTTGAAATCAATGCATTAAGTAGTTTTTTCAGGCTGAATTTTTAAATATTTTATTATACCTCCATTTTGTTCCGCCATCTTAGATTCGTACCAAAACTTTACCAATTAATTCCAACATAATATTTGATGTTTATGCAAAATTTGAAGTAAATTGAATAAGCAGTTTTTACATAATAATTTAACATTTTATTAGGCCGCCATTTTGTTTTGCCATCTTGGATTTTTGCCAAAATATTATCTGGTCATTCCGATATGACCGTTAATTTTTGATAAAAATTTTAAGTCAATCGGGTAAGTAGTCTTTAAGTATGCTTTGATCTGACAGACAGACAGACGGACCGACGGAATTTATGAAACAGATTTTTTGGCATCTAGAAACGCTAAAACGTAAAGATGTGTAAAACCTGAGAGGGTGATTTGCTCACGATTAATATGTTATTTGGACGCCATCTTGAATTAGTACCATAATTTTACTAATTGATCCCTATACAAAACACTTAAACAGTTTTTCAGGCTGAATTTTTAAATATTTTATTAAACCGCCATTTTGTTTCGCCATCTTGGATTCGTATCAAAATATTACCAGTTGATTTCAACATAATACTTGATGTTTTTTTGCAAAATTTGAGATAAATTGGATGAGTAGTTTTTTAATAATTTTTTAACAATTCACTAGGCCGCCATTTTGTTTCGCCATATGGGATTTTTACCAAAATGTTTCTGGGTCATTCCCATATGACCCTTAATTTTTGACCAAGGTTTGAAGTCAATCGGGTAAATGGTCTTTAAGCTCTGCTACGAAGTGACAGACGGACAGACAGACCGACAGACGGACCGACGGAATTGATAAGATATTATTTCTCGCATCTAGGGAAGCTAAAACGTAAAGATGTGTTAAACCGGAAAGGGTGATTTTTTCACGATTACAAACATTTTATTTAGCCCCTATTTTGATCGGCTATCTTGAATTAGTACCACTATTTTACTATTTGATTCCTATACAATATTAGTTATGGAACATCCTTTGAACTCAAACGATTAAACAGTTTGTTCAGGCTGAATTTTTAAATATTTTATTAAACCGCCATTTTATTCCGCCATCTTGGATTCGTACCAAATTGTTACCAGTTGACTCCAACATAATACTTGATGATTTTGCAAAATTTGAGATAAGTTGGATTAGTAGTTCTCTAATAATAATTTTTTTAACATGTCACTAGGCCGCTATTTTGTTTCGCTATATTGGATTTTTACCAACATGTTACCAGGTCATCCCCATATGACCCTTAATTTTTTACCGAAATTTAAAGTCAATGGGGTAAGTAGTTATTTAGCTACGCCGCGAAAAGACAGACAGACAGACCGATGGAATTGAGAAAACATGTTTTTCGTCATCTGCGGACCCTGAAACGTGAAGATCTGAAAGAATCTCGGTGATGAGTAATTTTTTCACGATTACAATACTTCCCATTTACGAGGGAAGTAAAAAATGCTATATTTTCCTATATTTAAAATATTAATTAACTGTTTAAAACCAAATACTGTAACTATATAACCTCTAAAAGTTGAAAAGAAAAGTTGAAACCACTATTTGACTTGCAAAACGTCACCAAATCTTTGAGTCCACCCCTGCTCGCAAATGTGTTAACACAAATTCTGTATACTCCAAATGCCGATATAAAATATGGGGATTTCAAGAAACAAGGATAGCAGCACCAAAAGACTGAGATGCGTTATTGGCTGTTCAGAAAATAAGATGGAATTATTTCACTTATAGGATCATTTTGTAGAAGAAATCCTGAGTTTATTTTTAAACCAATTAGGATATGGTTTTGGACATCACCTAGAAAAATGTTGATTATCGACGTGTGATATACAGTCAGTCCAAAAAGTCTCAGTACAGTAGGTAGTTTATATGATATTTTTCTATAGTATTTTATTTGATAATTGAAACGACTCGAAAATAAGTTTTTTTCAATATTTTAAGCTTAACTAACGTCTTTTCAAAGGGACATTTTATTCAAAAGTTCCTTAAATATTAAACAAATGCATGTAAAATTAATGTCAAAAAAGTCTCCGTACACTTTTAATTTTATTTAAAAAAGCACGTTATAGTTAATTGCATTTAATCAAGGTGCCTGTGGCTGGCCAGCATAAAACAAATGAATGATTTTCGGCCATAATGAATTACCTGTCACATTGTTGTTGGTACATTTATTGTTAGTTTTTAAGAAAGCAGTAAAAATGAGCGAAAGAAATCGTGAGATTCCAATACCAATTCGAAAATGATAATTGATATGTGGAAAGAAAAAAAATCATTTCGACATATCGGAAAAATTGTGAAGAAGCCGCATACTACCATTCAGTACATTGTGAATCAGTATAAATTAACGGGTTCCTACAAGATTCGACCTCGCTCTGGACGTCCCAAAAAACTGACTCCACGTGAAGAAGCTAGTATCGTTAGGCAAGTGACTATAGATCCCAAGAAAAGTGCTCCTAAATTGAGAGAAGAAGTTCGAGAGTTATTTTCAAAAAATATTTGTTCACAAACGGTGAGAAATTGTATACACAGGGCTGGCTATAGGGGATGTGTGGCCAGGACGAAACCATTAATTTCGGACGCTAATCGAAAAAAACGATTGGCCTTTGCTACAGAGCACGTTAACCAGCCTCCGGAGTTTTGGGAATCAGTAATTTTTAGCGATGAAACTAAAATTAACCTTTTTGGGTCTGATGGTAGAGCTAAAGTTTGGCGAAAGAAGAATACCGCCTTTGACATCAAGAACCTTTGTTCCACAGTTAGACACGGGGGCGGCAATGTTATGCTATGGGGCTGCATGTCTGCTGGAGGAGTTGGAAATCTGCATTTTATTAATGGGACCATGGATCAGCATGTCTACATGAACATTTTGCGCGACAATTTACCAGAAAGTGTGCAGAAATTGGGCCTCCAAGGGAGATACATGTTCCAACAAGACAACGATCCAAAACACACAGCAAACTTGGTGCGAGAATGGATGATCCATAATGTGCGACAGCAGCTTCATACACCCCCACAGTCACCTGATGTTAACCCTATTGAGCATTTATGGGAGGAACTTAAACGCCGCGTTCGCCAACATAACGTTTCAAGCAAAGAAGCGTTGAAGAACAGAATATTGTACGAATGGGAGAACATTACACCAGAAGTGACTAGAAAGCTGGTTTCCAGCATGACAAGAAGGTTGCAAGCCATTATCAGGGCTAAGGGCGGTCCGACCAAATATTAGTTTCCATTTGTTTTCCTATTTTGTTAAAGTATTACTAAAATTATTAACTGTATGGAGACTTTTTTGGCATTAATTTTGTATATGTTTTTCTATTATTTGTATAACTTTTAAATATAATGTTCCCTTGTTACAATTACTACTGAAAATCATTAGATATGTCTTAAAAATTAATAAAAACATGTTAGATCCTAGTTGTGATTAATTAATTTAATACAACAGAAAAATTCTGTACAACACAGATAGTGTACGGAGACTTTTTGGACTGACTGTATTTATAATTAAATATTAGTCATCTAGGTATTAAAAAAAGTGGATTAAAACTTCACATTTTTATGAAATGTTGACGTTCCTTTATTATTTCTAAATACGTTTTGTATATTAAAAAAAATATATATAATAATAGATTAATTTAGGAACATGACTATAGACTGGTTTGGGATTTTCTTAGAAAAAAAACATGTGCGGCCATATTTTGTTCCAGAAAATCAACCAAAATCGTGTTAAATTTCAGGCGTATATTAACCCTTAAGTGAAAACTGCATTTTTAACACTATTATCATAAATAGCTCTTTTGTGCAATATTTATAGCATTTTTATTCAGTGGTTGCCTCTATAGACATAATTTAATGTGCGAGCTGTTATTCGTGCGAATGACAAGGGCAAGGGCGCAACCCTTACATTCTTATCTAAAAATAAATCGGCTGAACGTGAGATATGTTATATGCTGGAACGTGTTTAGGTTGTAAATCGTGGAATAATCAAAGGAAATAACAAATTCTGTTCCACATAATATGAATTAAACATGAAAATAACAGATCTAATTTTTATTATAAGTTTAATTTGATTTTATCTTGCCCAAGAATATATAGAATATGCTGGTTTTAACCCAGTAAATTTGCAATAAATAAGGAAACGCATAAATACAGTAAATAATTACTAAAAACTAGATTTTTTTACCGGTTCGTTCCCCAGGTACCTTCCTTGCGGGCCTAGAAGTCAAGTATCAACTTTAATATTACTAGGTGATATTCCTTTAATCTTTTTGCTTACCTCAGAAGATTTGCACAAAAATAAAGTGTGAAATAGGGATAGACTGGCACCTATTGTGCAAATCAATGGACGCGGAACAAAATGGCAATTTTTTTTTGATATTTAATCATTTGCCTTGAAATTTTTGCACAAAAAAAGTGTTAAACAGGGATGGACTGCTAAATTTACAGTGCAAATTCTTTATGGCAAAACGAAATGGCGGCCTAATAGAATTCGTCAAAATTCCATTTCCTGAAATAGAAATTTCTTTTTATGTAAGAAAAGCAAAAAGGACATGATTTATTTTTTATATACTATAGTCGAATGCGGTCTTATCGTGCGGGTTCAAAGGTAACCAACATTATGAATCAAATCAGAAAACACAGTGAATACCAAAATGTTGTGTGATTCTTTTATCGAGCTATTAAATCTCGATGGGCTATTTACAAATATAAAGGAAGAAAGAAAATAGCCACTTAATTATTTTATATATAGAATGCCGAGGAACTAAATAAGAAAATTCGCTAAATATGTATTTGGTTAAAATTTTTTGGTTGGCAAAAACAAAAATACACGAAATGTCAAGCGCCTTAATAAAGTCGGAAGGCGGTTCGAATCAGTGGAACAATCAGGATATGTTCTGTTTATACAGCCACTTAATGAAAGTGAGATTTTTTAATCAATCACCAAAAATTATGAGCTCCGCATGACTTAAAAATCTAACCACTTATACAGTTCATTTATTTAATAGCGGGCCACCCCTGTGCAAAGAAAACTTGTTTTTATTTGTATTGTGATAACAAAAAAAATTATTTTGCAAAAATATCATACACTTTTGTTAAAAACACAAGATAATTAGTTATTACTTCCCTGGTGAGATTTTTTCAGATCTTTACGTTTAAGGGTCCCTAGATGCCGGAAAACATGTTTTCTCAATTCCGTCTGTCTGTAGGTATGTCTGTCCGTCAGTCTGTCTGTTCGCGGCATAGCTAAAAAACTACTTATCCGATTTCTTCAAATTTCAGTCTAAAATTAAGGGCAATGCATGCGAAAAATACAGGCTATATATATATATATATATATATATATATATATATATATATATATATATATATATATATATATATATATATATATATATATATATATATATATATATATATATATATATATATATATATATACATGTGGCCTGTATTTTTCGTTAGCCCCGAGTTTCTGGTAAAGCGATTTTACCGATTTTTATATATCAAATTGTGTCTTATAATTAATAAAAAAATTTATTTTTTTTAACACGCTTTAAAATTGGAACAAGTATTCTATAATTATTTATGTATTGCCTACACAATTACAAATGTACTAAACAAGTAAGCAAAAAAATGGTGTCAAATCTAATTAACAAATGTTTAAATTAAAATTCACTGGCTAATATCCAGGAGCCAGTGGAAAAAGCTCTGAGAATCGGTATAAGGAATGTACAGAAACTTGTGCATGAAAAAAAAACATAATTTACGTCCGAAGAAGATCAAAAAATGTACACGAAAAGATTCAAAGGCAAAAGACTTAAGTTACAATGCAAAAATGGATATTTATAATGCAATTTAGGATTTATACACGTCAAAGACCAATATAATCCTTCAGAAACTTTTTAATATTATAGACTAAAAAATATCATCATCGCTTAAAAAGTCCTCATCTTCTGAGTCGTCCTCAAATGGCGCAATGATCATTGGTGCTATTTCGACATCTAGAGCTCGTTCTCGATTCCATAAATCCCATATTAATTTCTCGGTATGTTCCACAGATTTCTTCCAGTACTTCGGCATAATATAATTTAATGAATCTTGCTAAACAATTTGCACTTCATCTGATGTAAAATCATCGTTCACGTGTTTTTCGTAATATGATTTTGCCCCAGCCCATATTAATTCTATTGCGTTAAACTGGCACTGGTATGGCGGCAGTCGTAAAACCTCATGTTCATTTTCCCGTAATATTTCATCTACGGCATATATTGTTGTTTTTTAAATAGATTTTTGCCATTAAAAGAAGTTCTAGTTTCAGCATATTGGGTAAAGGATTTTGTTTTTGTTTTATTAGCCAGTCATAAATATCACTTTTCTTCCAGGATGAAGTAGGTTGTTTATTTAAGATTATTGAATGATAAGATGCATTATCCAGAATGATTAAAGATGGAGCATCTAAATTTGGAATCAGTTGTTCTTTTAACCACATCCCTTTTTTCTCTTGACATTTTTTACCTACTCGTCCTGCCAAGATTTCGAACCACTTCCATTAGAAAATATCCAAGTCTCGCCTAAAAATACTACTTTTATAAATTTTGAATTAACATTTTCCATGTATTTCTTTAAAAACTGGTTACGCTGACTTGCTATATGTGGCAACTCGCATAAAAATCTTCGATTACAGTTCTTTTTATATCGAAAACCCAACATATTTATTAATTTTGACAACGATTTTGTCCAATTTCCAATATGCCTCGATTTTTTAAAGCTTCTTTTAAAACTTGAAGGGTTATATTAGTTTTTGATATATATAAATCGTAAATTGCATTACGAACATCCATTTTTACATTGTCACTTAAGTCTTCTGTCTTTGGCTTTTTTCGTGTACATTTCTTAAGCTTCTTCGGCAGTAAAGTACAATTTTCTGCACAGTCCTTATACCCATTCCCAGAGCTTTTGCTACTGTCTCCTGGAGATCGGCCGGTGAATTTTCATTTTCGTAATATTTTATTAGATTTAATACCATTTTTTCGTTTGTAGATGCAAAACACCCGAAAATTGTTTTCTATTACTCATTTTGTCGCTGACTTGTCAATCTGACTTTGAAGTGACATCGCTCAAAGATTTTTGCAACTGCTGGTATTTATATGTTTATCCTCTTTTTTCATATAAAAATATCATAGGTCTATCTAACTCATCTTCCGGATTTTATGCGGAGGATATGATTTCACGTAATGAAAGAAAAACAAACTTAAAAAGTTTGTCTTTGATAAATCGGATGACCCGCACGATAACACTGCTTTTGACTATACGTAAATAATAATTTGAAAAATAAATAATTATCATAATTATTATTATTATAAATATAATAATCCAAACCAATCTATCAATTTCCTGGCAACAATCAAACACCAGTAAAGAACGAACCTGAGGATCTATAATGACGATCAATCTCTTACCACCGATGAGATACACATAAATAGTGGAATTTACCAAGGAGACAAGCTAAGTCAACTTTGGTTCTACTTAGAGATGAAACCACGTTACTCAACAATACAGGACATGGCTTCAACATCAAAGCCAATAGACACAACTCTTGAACCATATCTCACCTTCTGCATATGGATGATATTAAGCTCTATGTTGGAAACCATAACCAACTAAAAAAGCTTATTGACATGACATACACCTTCTCGAAAGACTCCATACGGAATTTGGAATAAAAAGATGTAGCCCTACCCAATGGAGAAATAGTTAAAGCGATGAACCAATGAGGGACCTACAAATACCTAAGATTCTAACAAGCTAGACTGCTCTAGGACAAGCAAGGAAAAACTAAGCTGAAAGATCAGTACGTTCAAAGAATGCGAGCTCTTCTGAAGTCAGAACTGAACGCTGGAAATCTCATTACAGCAATTAACAGCTATGCTATGCCGGTGCTGACCTACAGTTTCGGAATCTTGGAATAGACTAACACGGAACTAGAGAGACTACAACGAACTACTCGCCTAATGATGACCAAGTACAAGTCACACTACCCAAGATCATCAACTCTCCGAATTACCTTACTTATGACAAATTGGAAGAGCGCTTGTTGACTTGACCCGACAGCTGCAAAAATTGAGAGATTTCTTCACCAACAAGGCACAAACATCAAGCGTCCATCGCATAGTGACCTTAAGTAACAACTCGTACTCTCCACTCAATTTCGCAAGTGACAACATCATCCTCAAGTCACTTTCAGAGAGAAACAAGCACAGTGTGCTAAAATGGCACTGCATGGCCGACATCACAATGACTTGAATGAGTCACACATAGATAAGTAAGCATCCAACAAATGGCTGAAGGATGGACAACTATTCCCAGAGATCGAAGGATTTGTAATGCCATTACAGGACTAAGTTATTAACACACGAAATTCATCATCAAAAATACTAGAACAGAACCTGAGAATCATAGAACTGCATACTAACACCTGCAGCGACATTCAGAAGGCAGTCCTGCTCAGTACTTGCCATAGTGAGAAATTCTTACAGGACAACACAGAGAACTAATAGAAACCAGTACACTTCTTTTGATGCTTACATCCGGAATGGGCTTGGAACCCAACATTTGTTGAGAAATTGATTGTCAATTTCGAAAATAATAATAAGAATAATAATAAATAAATCTCACCGTCTGGGTACTGCATCCAGCGGTATTGAGGACGCTACGGCAATTTCGTAGTCCGTACTGTCAGCGGCGTCCAGCTGTCTGCTGTCCTAAATACCCAGTGTCCCTGCCCTCCCCACACCCTAGCCACCCTAAACCCCTCCTAACCTTTGAAACCGCATGGGGCAACTAACCTCGGTTAAGTTGCTTGGGGAGTGAAGCCTCCACGGACACGAGTTACCTGGACCACTAGGGTCAAATGGTGGCACATCCATGAAAATGGAGAAAGCATCGAGCCTCGGAAAAGAGCCGCTGCCTGGGGATCACCAGGGCACCTTTGGAGCCACTGCTGAAGGTGACAGCATGCAGGGCGGTGGCGGCGAAAGGCTGAACAGGCGGGCATTTGCCGAAAAAAGTGCTACAGCCGAACCTATTTCCGAGAATTTCATCAGAGCCGACATTGTTGGAGGCGGAAGTTGTCTGTTCCGATCGGTCAGCTTGCACATATACGGCCATCAATGAGCAAAACCACTTCATACGAAACGAGCCTAGAAATATTTGCTCTCTCGAAAACCCAGAAGCACATCTTCCATATTTTCTCAAAACCAAGAACAACAAGAACAAAACAGATGTGCAGAGAGACCAACAATAATAGGCAAACAAACACACAATAAAATGATCTACTTTCTACTAACAGGCGATCTAATGTCGGGACACTTCGAGCTTCTAACACCACAAAATATCAATCCAAACAACAAAACATCGGGCGAGCAGCTTAACGGTCGAGGACGCTGCGGAAAAGGACAGCTCGACCGAAATGATTACGAGCAGGCAAAGGAAAATAGACCGAAAGTGTTTTGCCGGCTAAGCTGGCACCCACCAAGACGGGAAAGCAGGGCAATGCATGAGCCGCATTACAGAATCGAGCTAACCGATCATGCGCTGCCCAAATGGATACACAAATAAATCTAACACAGCTGCTAACCAAACACAACAACTTGAGCCCATTACAACAGCGGATATATCGCAACGACTACCTGCAACTACCAAGGCAGGTAAACCAAGGAAGAGGTTAAAATGGACAGATGAAATGAATCGAACGGTGATGCATTCCTAATACACCGCTACCAAACTTGAGACAATTTCATCAGGATACGGACATAAACTGCATACACTTTTCATAGTACAATATCCAGAATACAAATCACTTATCACAGAACAGAGAGTAATAGATCAAAAAAGAGTTATCACTAAGACCAGTAAGCTCACCCCACTCGCACTGCAAAACATCAAAGCTATGGTAGCTGCTGAACTAAACATTTATCAACCAAACATTGAGGACAGTGGGGCAGATGCCGAACAGATCCCATATACAAACTAGCTCAACTATGTGCAAGAGGATCTGCAACCTCACACAATGCCCAGTAGGGAGGAAACACCCAGCAGCAACCCACGACAGATGACAAGCACCATACAGCGCACAGGACAAGTGAATCATTCGCCCAAAGCACCATACACACAGCTACAACTCGGACCGTCTCTCACACAAGCAATCAAAGTAGAAATGAAGTCATATCTAAACAAATGGTCAGGCTCGGATCCCACAACAAGAGATCCTATTTCTCGTGTAATCTTCAAACTAGACACATATAAAATCCTAAAGACCATCAACGAATACATAATTCCCGAGTACATAACGAATGCGAGCACAATTGAGGACATTCATACAGTGATCTACCCAGCAGCTATAACCACGATAACACAGAACAATCAGAAACTCCCGCCACGACACAGAAACATCAACAACATAAAACCAAAATTCAAACAGCAGATAAGGGTCGAAAAAAAAATTAACAAAATTAGAAAAGAACTGGGACATCTTACCAAATCCATGAACGGCAATAAGTCAAAATTATCACACAAAGTGTAGAGAAAATCAAATCTGCATCTCCTGATCACACGCTTATAGAAGTCCTTGACACTCTGAAGCAAAAATTATCCGTGTATACCGCAAGACTCCGAAGATGCAAAGAATAAAATAAATAAAAGAAAGGACGCTAACAACATGTTTCGAAGGAGTGAAAGACAGTTCTACCAAAAAATCATGAGTAATGCGGAGGCACGAGTAATAGAACCACCGACCAAACAAGAGATCACAGAATACTGGAAAAGTATTTGGTCAGAACCGAAACTACACAGTAATAACGCTTCATGGATTAAAGCGGAAGAAGAGAGACACAAGTGCTTGGAGGAACAAGAGGACTTTGCAGTGACAACATGACACATAACGAGTGGATGTAGAATAATGTCCGGAACTGAATACACCGCGAGACACAACTCAGCAGCGGAGGTCCTTCGACAAGCATTAGCCACAACTAACGGAGAACACAGACCCTTACTTAAAAACGAAGACTACAAGCTCTACTGGGACATTGGTATCCACACAGATAAAAGAATCCCCGCAAACAGACCCGATATCACCTTTCAATCCAAAAAAGAGAAAATCACTTATTTAATTGACATGGCTGTTCCCAACGACGAGAAGATCCAAGCGATATACAGTGAGAAGATCGCCAAATACACCGACTGGGCAGTGGAAGTAAAAAGGCTGTGGAAACAGGAAAGAGTCATGATTGTTCCTCTCGTCATATCAGTAACAGGCCTCATCCCAACAATGTTTACACCGCATTTGGCTCAATTAGAACCCAATACAGACATTTACAGGAACATCCAAAAATCGGTCATTTTGAAAACATGTAGCATCGCTAAATTATTTCTTAATACAAAATAGTTGTTTCTTTTCCGTTTCCTTTTTTTTATTTTTATTTTTTTGTACTTGGTATAACTGCGTCAGTATAAAATACAACCACAGAAATACTGTGAGACAACAAGTCATAATAATAATAATAATACATTAATCAAAAATTACACTCTTCTGCATTGCTACTGTGATGTGCTGAATGCAAATTTGTGCTCGGTTTTTACTTATCACCCATATACCTTTAGAGAAGAGAAAAAGAAAGAAATATGAGAAACCCGAACTATAAGCAATTTAGTAAATTTTCAAAGGAATTTCATTTTGTATGAAAAAAAGTACATTCATTTAAATAAATTATTATGTTGTCTTTTTTGTTTGTATTCTCCGGAATGCATTTAAGCAAAATGTACGATTATATAGTTAATAGTGCGACTTTCCCTGCTCAAATATTTTCATGTTCTGGAAGGTTCTGCTAAATTTTCCGAATATAGTTTAAATTTTCCGACTGGCCCGTTTGAAAATTTGTTACAGTTATATGGGGAAATATTTTCAAAAAGTCAACGACTTAAAAATGAGCTTGGTCTTATTTTTGCCAATTACAGTAATTGGAATGTATCCCTGTAAGAGCAAATAAAAAAAATTAATAAAAATAGATATATTTTTACTGAAGCATATAAATCGTTTTCCCTTATTTTGGCAATACCGTCGACAAGTGCTTCAGTGGAAAGAAGTTTTTCTAGCTTCAACTGTGTAAAAACTTATTTAAGAAATACAATATCTCAAAAAAGACTTACTTCTCTTGGCAATATTTCAATTCAAAAGGAATTTCTGGAGGAGATTTTATCCATTTTATGAGGATGCTATAAATAAATTTGTTGCTATGAAGGATAGAAGAATTGATTTAGTATACAAAATTTAGGTAAGTCCTGAAAAAATATTCTATCCCCTCCGCATATAAAGAAATTCTGGAAAAAAAATTATTGCGATATTTTTTTGCTTCATTTGCACTTTACTTACTTTTTCACCCGCGAGCCGCGATTATTCTATGGGCAGTTCTAGGAATAAAAGATTATAGTCTACATACGCTTCGTTTACAAGATACAAGTTGCAGGATACAAATTCGCAAAATTTATATAATACCAAAAACGTGATAATCTAATTTATTAAACTTAATAAATAAATAAATTATAATAATAAGATTCCCATAGGTAACTTGCAAACTTGCCACTGTGCAGTCCCCTGTGAATAGTGCAACAACTTTCAGTGACATTTAACGTAATATACGCATGTTATCATACGTTTCTTTCATATTTACAGCAGGACCCACGGAAAAAGATGGGTGTTCATTCCATTGAACAATAAAGCTGCCTTTAGACTTGTCTTTGAAGGTTTATAGGAAAGGCCAAGTTCGTTCTTTAAGCCCGGAATATTATGACAGTAAACTAACTAATTTGTCATTGAGAAAAATACTGCAAGCATAGAAAGAAAGATTCCACTGCGGTAAACGAGATGCAAGTAACTGTGTCTTTGTTTTGGGAAAATCCAAATCACGAATAAGATCGTTGAGCTCTTCCTGAAATATAAAATCTGGCTGTTTGCAGCTGCTACATTCTTAATCGTCTTCCTCTTGAAATTTGACCAGTTTTTGTTTTAAAAACATGTAGTTCCTCATCCGATTTCAAGTCGATTTCTATTTTTCTAGAGGCTTAGGGACAGGTTTCATTGCTGAAAACCAAACATGCTAGACAACCCCAGGATTTTTGTTAAGCAAAAGTAGCAATCATCAACATGATTCTGGAATTCCCACCAAATCATTGGCACTCCAAACCTCATATACTTGTGAGTGAGTACCCTGTACCCATCCTGTTAAGGTTCTTAAACAAGTGTGGTAGCAAATTTTGCCAAAAAAGAGTGAAAGCAAAGACAACTTTGCATCCAAAATATCACTCATAGGTTTTTCTTACACTTCAATATATATATATATATATATATATACGATTTCACTATTCGCTAGTTCTTTTCGCTTCGCCCGTTTGGTCCACCGAGGGCCGGCTCCTCGAGGGCTTGAGTCGAGCTTCTCTTCTCCATTTGTGGTTCCTTTCGAGTCCTTTTGGTCTGAATCACAGTCTAACTCAGACTGGTGATTGGAGACACGATCCTCGAGCTTATCCCTAACCCCTAGGTACTTGGTTGAGATTCCAGCGGCACTGCCGACATCGTAGGTGCCCTGGTTCATCTCACTTACAATATCTCGGTAGGTAAATATTGTCTGACCGTCTTCAGGTAAGTATCTCTTATTCTGTTTACAGTTGTTCCTTTCATCGCTTCGTAGGGCGCCAATTGCCGAGCACTTTTTATGTCAACCTGGTTCTTGGCAGGCCTTGTTTCCCTGATGAGGGCCGGAGTCCAAAATGTCCAGATACTCTTCTTTATTCCTGTTTTATGCTTCCCGGGTGCGGCAAGTCCAATTACAGGGGTGGCATTTTTCTACTATTCTCTCTCAGTAACTTCTCTTTGGAATTTCTTCGTTCGCCACCTGGAATTTCCATGGTGCCAGGATCAGAAACTCTTCTAGTATCCCTTCTGGATGTTTCCCTCAAATGCCAGCTATAGCGTATCAACATACTGGATGGCGTCGCTAGTTATCCTCTTTCTTCCCAGTCAAACTTCTATTTTCTTGTTTTGCCTTTTCTATCCTTAGGCCAGCATTCTTTTTATCAGGTCACGCTCAAACACCCTTTCTTTCTCTTCTACTCTAGACCCTATGCAAAGGTAAAACACTAACTTTGCCCAGAATACGTTCCCCAGGTCTCCGCCGCGAGTGGAGTGGTCTTTACTCGTCAAGATCTCAGCTCCAACTTCCGAAAAGTTCGACGAGTGTTACATTTATAGGCGAAGATCACGTGACACTGGCTGCTTATATATACCCGTTTCGTATATTTGGTGTTTTCTAGAAACATCGGGTATCGAGAATAATAAAAGTGACGACAAAATGCCTGTATACAGGGGCTCTTTGGAAAATAGTTGACCTTTTGACGAGTAAGGGACATGGTGAAATTTGGAATTCATAGGGTTTAAAGGGTATCTCCGTTATTTTAAGCCCTAGGGGTTTGAGACTTTGTAGATGGGGTCTCATCTCCAGACATCCCCTGCGATGTCGCCAGATTGTGCACAATTACCCTAATTTCAGGAAACGTCGCACCCTGGTATGCTATAATAACATATATATCGCATAGGTAAATCCTTATACCTGATCTAAAACGTTAACGTATGCCTATAGCTAGAACCTTAGAAAAGCAGGCGATAATAAGTAATATTTTTATTACTCTCCAGTCAGTCAGCTCCAGGGCCAAAATCGTTGTTCCTTATCTCCATAAATTAAAGAAAAAAATTCCTGTTAAAGAAATAATACACGTACCAATTTAAATTGGAGTGTTTTTTGGATTATGTTTACAATATTTCATCTTATCTTTGAATTTCAAAGTTTGCAAACTTAATAAAAGCCACAGAATCATTAATACATATGGGACATATGCATATTATAATTAATATGACAAAATGATTAGATTTACATACAAGAACGTCACGTCTTCTTAAGCATAACATGGACACATTCTCAAAATATAAACAGTTTCTTTACTAACCCTTGCTTTAACTTTAAACCAAAGCACATTTTCGCTCATAAGGTCACGGTCCCCTCATCTGATTTATATATAAGATAAAATACGAAAACCTCAAGGAAAGTCATTCACATTTGCCATTATTACCCTATAAAAAGTCGTGAATAAAAAAATAACTAAAACTATCAAAAGGAATCATAAAAAATATGACGTGATACAGTGTTTAAAGTTTTATTGTTTTGCCCTAGTTTTATTTCAAATTCAGCTTGAAAAGGGCGTGTATCACATATCATGATAATTCAAGTAAATAAACGAGGAGATTTACGCCAACGAAAGTTTGCTAATACAATAAGGCTTTATAAATGTTTAAAGTTGAAGCTGCAAATTAGAGGCAGAAGGACAAGAAAAGGAAAACACACGAGAGCGAAAGTGAAAGTTTTGTTTATTTTTCAGCTTTTCCGAAATGATATAAACAATGATAAAAAAACATGATTTATAGCTAGAAAATTGAAAAAATCGGTAAATTTCCTTTACCCGGAACTTCCCTCGTTATAAATCTTTCCTTTTATTAGGAATAGTGAAGTGTGACCCAATTTAGTTCAGTTTACATACTCATTTAGTAACACATCAAATCAAATCAAATCAAATATATTACGTAGAAAATGTTTACAATATTACTTGAAAGATGATTGCACACCTAGATGTATCATCTGTGTGTGTACAAAAGAAAAGAAATTTTGTTGTAATTACCTATTGCTAAATTCTTAAATTATAACCTATACTAAATAAATGATACTGCGTACAAACCAAGTACGTGGTTAACCTAAAATCATATAATTTCACACTAACATAAGCGATAGAATAATTTTAAAAATTATAGAATTTAAATAAGACTTATTTGAAGTAAAAATTTGCTATCTACTTAAGGTGCCAGTAAATACCTCGAAGTTTTGTTTCAAGAAAATTGAGATTTTCTTACTAAAAAGGTTTCTGTTCTGTATACATCGGATATTAAGCGGAAGCAAGTTATAAAGTGTAGGACCAAAGTATGTCAGATATCTTTGGTTTCTTGTTCTGGACAGGAAAGGAACACATACGGACTCCACTTCTGGTATGATAATTATTTAGAATAGGTTGCAGCCTTAGTTCGTGATGTTTGTAAACTATCAAAAGTACTGATTTTACATACAACTGTTGCAAAGTAAAAACTTGGGCTTCTTGATACAGAAGTTCGGTAGAGTATCTGGGTTTTTTTTTGTAAATTACCTTAAGGAGATATCTTTGAGTTACATTTAAAATATTTAGTGTTGTATTAAATGCCCCTCCCCATATTGACAGACCGTATCTAATGACTGATTCAGCTAGCGTGATATATAATAATTTGACGATATTAATTGGCATGATATTTCTGATTTGATAGAATTTATAAATTAGTTTACGTAGTTTTGAATTTGTACTTTCTATATGTTTATCCCACTTAATATTCTGATCAATTACAACGCCGAGATATCTGATACATTCAGTTTTATTCAGAAAATCAGTGCAGTGGCATGGTGTCTCATTTGATAAACACTGGAGCGTATGCATTTTTATCTGATTTGCATCAAATTGGTCAGAGTCAAGGATACTGAAACACATAAATTTTGTAAAATTTTTTTATTTTTTGTTTTTTCCAAATTCAGATATGGTGTGCTCCACTGTAGCATTCTAGGTATCCCCCTGTACAAGAAGAACAGTATCATTTGCAAACGAGACCAATTTGTTGGATGTAGTGAGGCAAAGGAGGTCATTAATATATAAGGAAAATAGGAGTGGTCCAATTACGGTTCCTTGCGGAACACCACACTGTACTATTTCAAAACTGCTGTAATCATTTTGTACCCTTACACATTGTTTCCGATCTTCAAGGTAACTCTTTATTAAGTTATGGCATAATCCTCTTATTCCGTAGTTGCTTAGCTTGTTTAGAAGAATATCATGCAGTACGGTATCGAAGGCTTTGGCCAAATCCAAGAAGATCGCAAGGGGTTTTTTACTTCTATTAATAGCATTATAAATAAAGTTTGATACCTCATAAAGTGCGTCTTCCGTTGATCTTCCACGACGAAATCCAAATTGACTCGGAGAAAGAATGTTATGTTTTTCTATGTGGCTTATAATTCTGTCCCTTATACAAACTTCCAATACTTTTGCAATATTATTAATTAGAGATATCGGCCGGTAATTGCCCGGTAAATAAGTCTCTTTACCTTTATGAATAGGTATGACAACCGACTTCTTCAATTCACAAGGAATTATACCCGTCGAAATGGAACAGTTAAAAATATGTGTTAGAGGCTTAGCAATAAAATTTCGTATTTCTTTCAGCATTTTACTAGTAATTCCGTCTAATCCAGGTGCAGAGTTATTTTTTAATCCGTTTATATTTTTTTTTCTACCTATGCCACACTTGATTTTTGGGCACAATTTAAAATAAATTTATTAAGTAGTTTTTATATTACCGCCATTTTGTTACGTCATGTTGAATTCGTACCAGTTTATCCTTTTATTACATTTAATTTTTCTGCAAAATTTAAAGTCAGTTACATAAGATTTTTTTACGTTGAATTTCTAAAAATTTTATTTGGCCGCTGTTTTGTTTTAAAGGGTCGCCATTTTGTTCATACCGAAATGTTGGCAGTTAATTCCTATATAATACCTGATTGTGCCAAATTTGAGGTAAATTGGATAATTTATTATTTTAACGTTTCACTAGGCCGCCATCTTATTCGGGTATAATGGATTTTTACCAGAATATTGCCAGGTCATCCCCATATGACCCTTAATTTTTGACCAAAATCAGAAGTTTTTAAGCAATACCGTAAACTGTCAGATAGACAGACAGCCAAACCGACAGACGTACTGACGGAATTGATAAAACATATTTTTGACATCTAGGGTCGCTAAAAGTGATAAAATAATAATAAATATTTTTAGTTGCCAACTAATTACAACTAAATATACAGAGATACATATAAAGAAATAATAAAAAATAGGCAAAAAGGAGGTGAAAAGCAATTTTAAAAAGTTCCAAGTTCAACCCCCTTAAAAAGAATAGAAACATCATTTTTCACTATTACTAATATTTTATTTAACCGCCATTTTGTTCAGCCATCTTGAATTAGTACCTCAGTTTTCCTAGTTTATCTGTACACCACAATTTAAAATCAGTCCATTAAGTAGTTTCTCAGGCTGAATTTTCAAATATTTTTCCACACCGCCATTTTGTTTCGCCATTTTAAATTCGTACCAAAATTTTACCAGGTGATTTCTACATAGTACTTGATTTTTAACCAAATTTGAGATAAATTGGATAAGTAGTTGTTTAGTAATAATTTTTTTAACATTTCACTAGGTCGCCATTTTGTTTTACCGTATTGGATTTTTACCAAAATCATACCAGGTCATCCCCATATGATCATTAGTTTTTGACAAGAACTTGAGGTCACTCTTATAAATAGTTTTTAAGCTATGCTGTGAACTGTCAGACAAACTGACAGACGGACCGACGGAATTGATAAAACATATTTTTTGATATCTAGGGTCGCTAAAATGTGATGATATAATAATAATAATAAATATTTTTTCTTTGCCAACCCATTTAGTATTAGGTAATTATCTAGTCCCATTGATACAATATCTACTTTTGAGGGCGTTTCAAGCAATGTATTACTATCTCTAGGTAGATAACTATAACTCAATTTTTTTAACAAGTATTAGTGCCCATATTTTCAGATTCTCCATAAACGACACTTGTGTTTTTGGTTCATCTTCAAAATCACTGTTATCATCACTCAAATCATAATTGTACTCATCATCATTAAAACATTTTCATTAAATAAATTCAATTAAATATATTTTCAGAATTGGAATCCATTCTTATTGATGTTTTGCTGACACGGATTGAATGCTGCAGCCTCGTTTTCATCCCTCAAAATAAATTTCTCCTTCTCCTGATTTATTAGTAGTTCTCAAACAATATGTATATAAAAATTTAACTTATTTTGGATTTCCTCTATTTGCTTTTGTCCTCAACGGTAGTAGTTTTTAAATTATGGTTAAATTCAAAGAATCTACTTTATTTAATTTAAACAAATACATTTTGGAAACAAAATGGAAACTAGGTGTATGAAGTGAGTTCACATCAGACCTAAAATGTACCCAGCAAATACATTCCCGAAACAAAATTTTCGGAAAAAATACAAACACAACCTGTTGGAAGTGTCGACACCATGGTGCCCTAATTTTGTTACTGTGTCCAAACTAGCACGAATCCAAGAACAAGTGTCGACACCATTTAGACACAAGAAAACTGTGCCCAAATTAAAACAGATTTTGTTCCTTGGGTAAAGGCTGAATGAATGTTAAATATTTAAACATTTTTAGTTTGTACTAGTTTTGTACCCTCACATCATGTACGGGCAGGGGCGTGCAGTCCATGGAAGTAAGGGAAGCAGTGTTTCCCCAAAAAAAATTACAAAACATATTCTAAAAAGTAAATTTTTGAAATAGGAAACCATTAATTTAGTTTACATTAAAAATGCTAAAATATTATCTTAATTATCAAGCCCATAATAAATGCGGCCTTGACTCCGACCGAGCCAGAATAGAAATCGAATAGAACCTATGCGGGCCGTTAACTTCTCTTTAGCCAAGTCCTGTATGCTTGATTTCTGTGAATCGAGCCAAAGGTTATTGAACTTTCCACCGGCTGTTTGCAATTTTTGCATTTCAGTCGCGTGCTTTAGTGGGAGCAGAAGGTATCGTTGGAGTAGGTTCTTTGTTTGAACAGCTATCCGTGTGTTGTGTGATACGTACGTCGCGTCGTGCATGGTGCGATATGAAAGATAATAATACGGACGTGGATATGCAAATACAGTCAACTTCGGCTGTCGGTAATAATGTTGAAAATGTTGGAGAATTTAGTGAGAAGAGTGTGTGTCAATGTTTGGTGTGTGTCTTAATAATAAAGGGATTTTCAACATTAAACTTCGCTGATAAGCTTCAAATAATTTCCAAAGGAAGGGCAAAACCGCCAATGAAAAATTTAACCACAAAAATTAAAAACTGTATTAGACATTTTTATCCAGAAAAACAATACGAACAATTTAAATGGCTAACAGGGTGTGAAAATATAAGTAAATTATTTTGTTGGAAATGTTTAGTTTTTGAAAATGAAAAGGGTCTCTGGAATAAAACTGGTTTTTCCGATTTAAACAATTTCCATAAAGCTGTAAAAAGACACATTATGTCCAAAGCGTATTTGCAGGCCGTCATAAAAGAAAAAGTCTTCGGCAAAACCAGAATTGAACACGCCCTTAATAAACAGTTGGAAATTAGTCACCGCCAACACAATGAACTAGTAGATAAAAATAGGCAAATATTAAGAAAACTTATCGATGTTGTTTGTTTTCTCGGACAGCACGAAATTGGGACTTAGAGATGACGAAACAAGGGTTTCTTCAAATAGAGGAAATCTTCAAGATTTACTTAGTTTAATGGCTAAATATGGTGATTGCTTAAAAAATCATTTAGAGCAGTCTAGCGTTTTTCGCGGAACGTCAAATCGAATCCAGAATGATTTAATTTCCGCTGATGCAACCATTATTCTAAAATTCTTCCGTATTCAAGAGCGATTTTTAGGTTTTAAGAATGTGTCCGAAAATCGTACAGCAGATGCATTATATACCGTAGTTTATAACGTTACTAAAGAAATTAATGGAGAGAAAAAATTAGTTGCTCAGAGCTATGATGGAGCTGCAGTGATGGCACGACAATTAGAGGGTCTGCAAGCTAAAGTTCGAGAAACTTTCCCAAGTGCTGTGTTTGTCCGTTGTTTTGTTCATAAATTAAATTTAGTTTTATCCCAGTCCATCAATTACATTAAAGAGTGTAAAGTATTTTTCGTTACTTTAAGTGGAATGGCTGCTTTTTTTCCCAGGTCAACAAAACGTAAACCAGCTTTGGACTCCATTGTCCACAAACGATTGCCCAAAGTAGCTCCTACTAGGTGCAACTATAATGGAAGACTTGTGTTAATAGTATTTGAAAATCGTGAATCACTGATTAAACTATTTGAGAATATAATAGAAAATGATGAAACGTGACTCAGAAGCAATAAATAGTTCGAGGGGGTTTTTGGACTGTTTGAAACGAGATTTTAATTTTAATTATTTGTTGAACATATTTTCAAAAATATTTCCATTCTCGGACAATGTTTTTAATATATTACAAACTAAAACAAATGATATTGCTTTTTGCCTAAAAAAAGTGGATGATTTTAAGTCCATGTTAAGCCCAAAAAGAGATGACTTTGACCTATTTTGGGAAAAAATGATGACGTTAAATGAAGAGCCACAAGAAAAGCGTCTTCGAACAGACAAGGTCGGAGTTGTTCAAACATCATACAGACGCCTCTTTTATGAACTAATCGATCAAATTCAGCAACAAATAAACTATAGATTTAACGGTTTAAATGATTTTAAATTCCTCGAGCTCTGCAATTTTGATGCATTTAAAGGAAAAACTTTTCCAGAAGATGCGTTTAAATCTCTTCTTCTTCATTATGGCCAGTTCTTCGACCGAGTGGTACTGTGATCTGAACTAAAAGTGATTTACGAAACTGATGACATTAGCGCAAAAAATAACGCTAAGGAACTATGTCATTTTTAAAAGACAAGGAGCTGGAAGATGTTTACACCGAAGTGTCGAAATTGTGTGAATTAGTATTGACAATACCTGCCACAAGTTCATCAGTAGAACGCAATTTTTCAACACTTAAATGTATACAAAATTTTGTGAGAAATTCAACGGGGCAGGAGAGACTTTCGCATACATCGCTGTTGTCCATTGAAAATAAACTTCTCCAAAATATGTCGGAGCATCGACATTTTTATGATGACGTCATTGACGAATTTGCAAAAATGATCGAAGAATCGAATTACATTACAAATAGGTAAGTTTCCAAAAATTGCTTCCCTTTCTTAAAATTTCACCGCACGCCCCGGTGTTCGGGTTATGTTAAATATAGTTTTAATGTGGCTCTTATACCTTTTCGTAATCTTGGCTAGACGGTATTGTTTAGAAGTTTAATATTTGTATGTTCTTTTTTTAATCAGGCTTTTATTTGTTATTAAACTAAGTATTTACAAACACTTGGCTCTGACCAATAATTTTCCAGTGAATGCTCTTAAGTTTTATTGTAAATTTGTAAATGAAAACCTTCACTTGCCGTTATCTCTGAGGTTTATTTCTTGCTCTGATTGTTTTGCCATTCACAAAGAACATTTGGTGGAATTTTCACCAAAAAACAACAATATCCTAGGTTCTTCGAGAAATCTATTCTGTCCTCTTTGTCTTTATTTCAGTATTCTCTCTTCTATCGTTTTGTTGGAACGACTGTCGCTATGAATAAAACATTGTGATGCCTTCAATCCGTCATTATTTAATTTTTTTTTGTGTCCTCATTCCTCGATATACAAACTTAGATAAACTTTTGACAATTGTGTTTTTTCGTGTGTTTTTGAATAAGTTATTTTTAAGCTTGATGATGTCGTTGGGCCAAACATCACTCATAACTAAATTAATTTGGACTACAGAGTATTTGCAACGAGGCAAGAAGATCAAAACCTTGGTCTGTCGGTAGATTTGGTAACGGTTTTAAATTGTTTTATTACGATACAAATTTTTAATTAGACTATATGTTCAAAAACTAAACAGTAAACATATACTAAGTCTCGTTGTATGGCTATTTTAGAAAATTGGTTTTTAAGGTTTTTTTGTTTTACCTACTTGCTTTTGCATATTTTTTGAACACCTTGAATATTATATGGCAATTTTTTTTCAGCTAAACTTATTTTTTTTAATAAACAAATTTTTTTGTGTGGAAAAACTTTTTTGATGAATTCGATAATAAAAATGTTTTTCATAATTATGTTAAGTAAAGCCACACACACGCTGTATACACTACTAAATGTTCTATTGGTACTTACTCTAAATATTCCATCGGCGTATGCCTCCAGAGTTTCGCTGCAAAATCCAAGTTGACTAATATCATACAAAACGTCCATAAGGAATCCTCCTGGAGCTCCATGAGTATGAGTTCCACTCAGAATAAAATTCTCGAACGTATATGTTTGGTTGTATGCGGACTGAAGTCTTTCAACAACCTAAAAATAAAAAAAATCTGAAATATACTGATACGCAAGTGAAATAGTTCAAGATGTCACATGGTTTTTTAAAGAGTATCCTTATTACCTAAAATGAAAAATAGCATAGTCTAGTTATTCATTCACCTTTACTTTTTTAAGGCCGTTTTACATGCTGCAATTCTTTCTTGCAAGTTGCAATAGTCTTGATCAGAAGCATGCGCAGTGGCAAGACATTTGTACCTTTTGTCAAACTGCGCATGCCTTTGTTCAAGACTATTGTATATTGCAAAGAAGAATTGTAGCATGTAAAACGGCCTTTACTTATCTCGATTTCTTGATTGTGACTATTTCACGAGAACAATGTCTTACTATACATAATATCAAACAAAACAGTGAAATCATAAGAAATAAAATATAACAACTTTATTTTTTAATATCCATGAAAATAATTTTATTTATTTTTTACATTATTGAAAGTGCAGTTATTATAATAGGTATTTGTTTGACCATCCTTTATTCCAGCTGATGTCGGTGAAGTTTGTAAAGTTAAAAAGTGGATCGTTGATCTCATCTCTTGGTAACTGAGTTTGTGGCGACGAAAGTGGTGTAGCGTCGACGTCATTTTCTCTTAAATTTTGTACCAAGTTCTTGTGGTATTCTGAGTCAAGTTGTAGGTAGGGTTTGATTGAATGAACACTAGAATGACCCGTCATTTTTATTATTTGATGTTCACCAATACCTTTTTTTTGCAAGTGCAGATATTGCGGCAAATCGATGTGAATGATTGGTTACCTTAAACTTTTTGGTTTCCAGACCAATTCTTTGTGCAGAGGGTTTTGTCCATTTTGCCTAGGTGTTTACGACCAAAGGCATATTTTTGCACCATTGCCATTTCGGATGTAACGTTAGAAATAGTCTGTCTGTGGTTATGGTAGATCCTCTTTTATCCATTAGTTTAAGAAACAATCTTACAAGACTTACATTCTCATTCACGTTATTTTGGTAACAGTGCCGTATGCGGTTTTCTGCTATTTCATCGATTTTTGCGAAAACATTAAACTCGCTTATTAGAATGTTGACAGAAACTAGAAATCCGCTTGCGATTTTCAAAAAAATTGCCTCGATAATTAATAAAAAATTGACCAACTTTCGGGACCCGTGAAGTGAAATGGGGTGCTGAGTGGGGTATAATATATAAGGAAGTATCTCTGTACATACTACACTAATTAAGAAAGCAGTTCTACACAAAAAATCGAATTTAAAATGCTTTTTTTTTAATAAAAACGTGAAAAATTAGATTTTTTTCAACAACATAACCTCAAATCTATAAAAATATTAAATATTGCACAATAATCACGTCAGTAAAGAAGTTGGAAAATGTGGCAACATCGCAAGATTAAGAAAGAAGGGTAAACGGGTAAGAGTAAATTTTCCCCAGTTTTTGTCGGGTACATATGAAAAAATGTTTTTGAAATAGTAAATTGTTGGTTAGAATATTTTCTCGTTTTCGAGATTATAATCTTGAAATTAGAATCATAGATTCTATAGCATTTATCTCCTAGATATATTATATTAATATTTTACGCTAAACTAACAAAATCCAACATATCATAACCAAATCTAACCTATCCTAACCAAACCTAACCTAACATATCCTAACTAAACCTAACCTAACCCATCCTAACCTATAATCCATCCTAACCTATCCTAAACAAACCTAACCCAACCTATCTTAACCAAACCTAACTTATCCTAACCAAACCTATCCTAACCTATAATCCATCCTTACCAAACCTAACCTAACCTTTTCTAACCAAACTAACCTTAAAAATCCATAGTTTATTTTCTCTAATTAGTTATAAGGTTTAAAATAAAAACAACAAGTAATTTTATATTAATTTATTTAAAACAAAATTAACAAGTTTTAAAAATATTTAACCTAAATTAGGTGGATATAAGTGAGCTATTTGAATAAAAAAACTTATGGATATCATCTGAAAATAAAAATGAACGTTTAAATAAAAATTCTGCTAGATATCCAATAAAATGTGCTTCCTTCCTTCCATATCGTGGAATTGCACCTCTTACGTCCCGCCACGTGCGTTCTATATTTTGGATATGAATTTGTAGGTTGGTAGAATCTTCAAATAGAAGTGAATGATTAATTTGTAGGTGCAACCTTCATTCCCATAAGATTGCCAGCAATCGGACACAATAATGGAGCCTGGAAGTATCCACTGTTTGATAACTGCCATCAAAGATTATGTAGTTCTATTTTCAACAGGAGCTAAAAAAACTCTTTTAGAGACTCTTTCTAATCCTGTAAACACCCACTTGCCTTCGATTCTCCGTCCCCGATTATATTTTCTCTTTCCAAATTTGGCTTCATCTATCTCTACAATTTTTCCAACTCCGCCGATTTGTCGCGAATTGGTAACTACCCACTGAATACATACCTCCCTGCAGAATGAAGACCAATCAACTACAACATGACTATTACATTTCAGTTCTTTCATAATGAAACGTTGTCTAGGAAATCCTATCCTCAACCACAAAACCGTAAAATAAATTACACTTTCCAATGGCAACTTCGACTTATAAAACCCAAAGTTCCCACTTTGCCATTTTTCTTAAATGTACACTTTTTTTTAAATTTATTTCGTAGCTTCTCCCGCAAGTATAGAACAACGAATTTATGTTAATTTCTATTCTACTATTACAAGTATTGCAAATAGTGTATCTCATCAAAAGTTCATGATTAACTAAAAATCAACTAATTGTCTTCTGTCTGATAAAAGTAATATAAAATCTTTTAAAGAGTATTCACAATTATTGCACGCCATCACTTTCAGAACTATGCACACGAAACACTTTTTTTACTGCACTAATTTATTTATTATATCGCAATTAATTGCGCACTATGTCTGATGAACATCGCAGTTTCTTTTATATTCTATATGAAAATTCCGGAATTTACAAGAAAATATCCAAGGCAGTTTACCATTGTCGAGATCCCGAAGTTATATTTGCATCTTTGTCTAAATCATAAAAGTTTATTTACCCACCTATTCGATCTAATATTCCAGAAATGTCAATATTCTTCTCGAACTTTGACACAGGTCAAAGAATAATATCTATTCTTTTCAGTTTAATATCGCTATCGCTTTTTATTGTAGTTGCAATGTTGCCCTATTTACATTTTGGTGGCGATTATTTGACAACAAAATGAAAAATTGTTTATAATTTGGAAAATCAACAAAATTATTATAAATCGCAACCGAGGTGACCATCTGATCAACGAATAGAAGAAATGCATGCAACAATTTTTTGAAAAAGTGAAATATTCGCAGAAAACCGTTTACGGCACAATTACCGTTATTTTTTATCAATCACTTACTGCTTGCTAGGGCTTTTGCTCCTTGTGTTGTTTTAAAAAAAATCGTGTTATATTCGATTCGCACAGTAAATTGTCCTTTCATATTCAATTCTTTCTCGAAGTAAAACACTTTACAGTTTGCCGCTTCATTCCCTCTCCAAGCAAGTTCGAATGAACATAGATGGAACATTTTTTTTTTGTGGGCCATCTGGGCTATCTTCATCATAGCATTCATAGCTACCTGCCATCGAAAGTAATTCCTCAGTGGTGAAAGCCTTTGAGCTTACTTTCGATTTTTCTTGGGAATCTTGGAGTAGTTTTGCTTAGTGTCTCGGGCCAACCTTGCTGTTTAAAAACGAATATCCGTAAATAGATCAATTTGAACTCCAAACTCTTTTAAATAGTTTTCTTAAATAATTTGTTATATTTTCTCATATTGAAGCTGTAATCCTCCAGAATATTTGCTACTTCTACATAAGTTGTGTCGTGTATTAATTTGTAATGCTTCTATGAACAAAACTGGGAAAACTGTTCCCAGACGGATTTTTTAGATTTTACGGTATTGATCAGTATATTGTTAGCAACTATATTTTCTATATTTTTTAACGATTCTTTTCCGTCCAAACTCATTTTGAAGAATTGAAATGCTTAATTTACACACTGTCAAAAGCGCGACTTTTTATTTATTTGTATTGTAATAAATAGGGTAATTAAATTGGTAACCAAGAATATTTGCCCTAGGTGACACTTGTCAAAATGACAAGATCAATTTTTTACTTTAACCCAACAAAATTTTGTCGGGGATAATACCACGAGTGCTTAAAAATTTCCGATAATTTTTCACGAATGCGTGTTTTCTGTCGAGTTCGAAGGACGAGGGAAATTTGTAGAGAAAACACGCCTGAGTGGAAAATTATCTGGTTAATTTTTAAGCACAAATGGTATTTAGGAGGAATATTCCACGAATCAAATACTGGGAAACTAAGCTTTATTAACTGAATATTAAATACATACCTATTTCAAGTTCAGAAATTTGAATTTTGTAACAAATTGAACACAAATTGAATAATAATAAACTAATAAAATTATTTGTCTAAAAAGTACTTAATATAAATCTAAATATTCAATTTTAATTATTTATTGCATAGTAAAAGGTACAGTTTTGATAATTATTAACCACATTGTTGTTTTGCGACGACGTAGAAGATGCCGTCAGACCACTACTTGTACTTGTGCTGGGTGATGCTGCTACAGGGGCTGGATGCACGTGCTGTTGAGGTGGTTCTTTTCCAGGTTCCTTCATTTTTTCAATAATTTTTTGTGGTGATCTGGATCCATTTGCAAATAACTTGATAGGGACTTCGCATTCGAATGACCTGTAATTTTTATCAAGTTTTGCTCCGACACTCCGCTTTTGGCCAGCTTGGACACGGCAGTAGCTCTGAGGGAATGGTTGGTAAATTTTTTTGTGGTATTGAGGCCTGATTTCTGTGCTTGTTTTTTTGTCCAAGTTGAAATCTCGTTTTCTCCTACTGGGCTGTTTTTGAACCATTTTCCGGAAATTTTCCAATGGGGGTTTGGCGTCAAAAATAGTCGAGTGTTGGAGATACTTTTCCTTTTATCTTGCAATTTTTTATAAATTCTTACTGGGCAAAAGCTGGGACTTCTCTCGTTTCTCACCAACCACTTCGAATCGGCGAGTTTTCGGCCACTACCTTGATATGTTTTAGAAAAAACAGGGTTGTATTGAATTCTACCTGTTTTTCCTCCGAAGTTGTCAGTTTCTTCTTTGAAAAAAGTTGTTTCGCTCTTGCACCTTCTCCTCCTCTCCAGGTTAATTCATAGGACAACAGAAAAAACACTTCTTTTGTAAACCCTCTGAAGTTGATTCATCACAAGCTTCGATTAGATTTTTTTAATTCATTGTATGTTAAAAAAACGGCCGATTCTCTGCGTTTACCTTCAATATCTTGCAAATGCCTCCTTTTGGCATTTTTTGCGTCTCGGGCCGATTTGAATTAGATCTGCTCGAAGGGATTTATTTAAATTTTGTATTCATTGAAATGCCTTTCCATCAATAATTTCGCCGTCACATTCCAGATAATTTTTACCGTGCCTTCTTTTTATTCCTCCCCGTTCATTTTTCGCATATTGTAGGCCCAGCTTTTCAAAATCATTGCTAGTTGGGATACTGGAGTATCTTGGTCAAACGTATAGTTTTTTTCATCGCAGAATGACATTAACTTTCTCCAGATGCTCTTCTTGGATTTAACGGTGTTTCTTGGTTCGCTTCCAATTATATTTTCATCAATTTCCTCTTTTTGAACTAGCTCAAAGCGATTTTTCATATTCATATTCAACTTTTCAAAAATATTTGAAAGATACTTAAAAAAAAATCAGTTTCTAGGGACTCTAGCGTCTCTCAAAAGCAGGTTTTATATTGTCAAGATTTCATTTTTGGTTAGGTATGTAACCACACCTAACCAGGTAAGTGGAAATACCATGTTTTCTAGACGACGTGGTATTTCCGCTATAATTTTTCGAAAACACTACCAGTCTTACGGGAAAATTTGTACTTAAGTGGAATATTCGTTGAAAAACCATCTTGTTGATTTAGTCCAGGTAGGGAGAATTTTGTCCAGGTATGTGTTTTGGCAGTAGAAAACAGGCCGTTGCTATGTCATTTTGCCATTGTAAAACAATAGAGTGGAATAGTCTTTGTAAATTATAAGAAAGCTTTATTGGGAACATGTGGAAGTTTCTGTAATTGTAAATCGCTTTAGAACGTTGAATACCTGTAAATACTAACGTATATCTACAGGTGAGGTTATATTTTGATTGGAGTAAAATTCTAAGAAATTGAAACTTTAACCATATATATTTTAACACAAACTTTAATAGCAAATTGCTCCCTTCCTAGCATTGATTACTGTCCTGCATCTTCTAGGCATATTTCATATACAGTTTTCTATTTTTTCTTAGTGGATTTGTGACCATTCTTCTAACAGTGCGTCGGTTAATTCATTCAAATTTTGTAATTTAGGTCGAACCTTAAATCTTTGTCCCATACATGCTCGAACTGGCGAATTAGTAATCTAAGATTATATTGTTCGATAATCAAAATAAAATTGGGTCTTTGTTCGTTTGACATCCGCAAAAGAACTGGTTGAAGAACCTACTAAATGTAACTTTCGACATTTACATTTTCCCTTACAAAAACTGCTGGGTCTGTTATACCTCCGTTGAGTATACCTGCCCATGCTGTAACAGATCCGAATAGTTCCTTTGGACCATGAAATGTTCCTAATAATATTGGCCAAACTTTAACAGGCCCATCAGCGTTTCGGAGCCTAAACCGTGATTCATCGCTAAATAAGCAGTCGTTCCATTCAAGTTCCTAGTTTTGATGGATTGGGGCAAATGTCAATCTGTTCCTTCTACGCAAAGCGTTTAAAGGAACAGTAGTATCCATAGCGGGTGTTGTTTTTCTTGTACCACCATCATCTTGGCCATACTGAAAAGAGTTAGTTCGTTGGAATCATCTCCATGCTCGGCCTATTGTGCTGGGAGTCGAATTCATGAAATTTGCCACATCTCGCTGTATCCAACTCGCTTGTATCATAGCCACAGCCTGGTTGAGTTATTTTTGAGATAATTAATTATACAAAGAAATATTGAAAGAAAACCACTTATTTTTTTGTCGAATTGATGTAACGCCAAAGTCGCTTTGACATATTTGACGGGATCAATATTGGTAGACAACGCTGATTCAATAGCTGGTATTTTGTAAACGTAAAAAAATCAATATCTCCGAGATGATTTAAGATATCGAGAGACGTAAAAATAAGGAAATGCTAAGGAATTACATTTTTAGGTAACATTTATTTTAGGTCACATGGATACTCTTCAAAAAAGCCATGCGACGTCTTGAACTATTACTAAAGAACACTTTCTGTTTAGCCATGTATGATCTAGAAATGTTAAGGCAACAATAAATTCGTACGGCAATAGGCACCCAAATATTTGGGCTATACAAGGGACCAAAACCCAAACATATCGGCCTAGCGGTTTAAAATATACAAGGTAAAAAAAAAGACTAACACAAAAAACATAAAAAACGGCGCCAAAAACATATTTGTTTACGTCACTCTGACGTTTTATTTTGCAAATCTGCACTTTGATCATAAGTGCATATTGTAGTGTTACTCATGATGAAAAAAATGAACTTTCGTGGAGGTCTCCTTTGCAGCAGAAATATTGTTTAAAAATGCCTTCCAAAAAAGAGCCAAAACTTGTTAATAAATGAAGTCACAGTGTCAATATTCTGGACATATATTTACCATCCCCCAGGCTGTATTTGTCGAAGTTCTAGATCTATATGTTGCAAATTGTATAGAAAATAGAGTTTTAAAATATCAACAGTGAGTCTTCGTGAGACCACAAGACTAATCTTAGTCTTGTCTTGGTCTTGGTATTAAGGCGAGGACCAAGACCAAGACTCCGACTCAAGACTCTTGTCTTGATCTTGGCCCTGAAACTAAAAAATGAGGTATATTAAACAAAATCATCTATTCTAAATTGAACAAACCTAAAAGCTATTAAAGAGTGCCGATCGATCGGCAACGGCCGAGCGGCGATATCCGACAAAAACCGAAAATTGAAGATTTCGATTTTATTTTTTGCCGGTGCTATTTTATAAGGTAGCAGAAAACCAAAAGCACATATTTACTGCCACTTTGTTCCAGCTAGGTATACAACAACTTTTACAGATTTGACATCCGACGTTTCGTCTTTTGCTGAGCATCATCAACTTTATTTTTTCTCATGGACGCTATATTAGATTATTACGTTTTTAAGTAGCTCCTTTTATTATCATTTAAATGATGTTTTACATTTGCCTTTTTGTCAGTAATTTCAAGTACTTTTCATGAGCTTCATGAGAGATGGATATATCATTAAGTTATATCATTATAATCAAAAACCTAAGTAATTGTATGTCATGCAAGGGTAATAACTAACTAAGTTTCGTCTTTCTTTAATGAAGAAATCCGTTCAAAAATTCAGTGCTAGATCAGTGTGGTGCTCACAGGGAAATATTTATGTGAAAAATAAAAGTGACATAGTTCATCGTATAAGCGATCTAGATGTTTTAAATAAATTATAGGATTATTTTTACAAAGGGGATTTCACAACAAGGTATGATGTTTATGTCTCAGTACCCTTCGTATTTAGGTATATATACAAAGTACTTTATTATTTTTTGTGGTAAAACCATAAATGATTTGGGAACATGTAGAATATTATAACTTATGCTATTTTGTTTACAAAACGTTCGTTCACTGTTTTTTTTTTGAGAAGTTAGTGTTGGGATGTTACGATTTATAATTTTTTTTTCATTTGAGTACATGTTGTGGACATCTAATTCATAATTGCGTGTTTTCCTCAAGACACTTATATTCTGCTTTGCTCGATAAAATTACATAATTTACTTAATATCATTATATTAGACTCATTTTACTAATATTTGATGCCTATGTGATGATATTTTTTTTTTTGGTTAAAATATACTAGGATTTTTTTGTGGTTCTCGTACAACAAAGATATTGTAGGTTTATTTTTAAAATCTTATGCAGGTAGCTGTAGGTTTTAATGGATATTTTTTTTTATTTTTTATATATTATATAAATTCTACATTCCTTCATTTATATCGTTCTTCTCTAAATCCTTTGCCTTTTCGTCTTCTGTGCTGAGAGTTTTTTAATGTCTTTTAGTATACACCACATCAATGTTCGTTCGATAATTTCACATTTCGACAGTTTTAAGGAGTATTACGAAAACAAAAACTTTGAGTTCATAGGTGTCACAGAGAGTTGGTTACGTTCAGATATCTCTAATGAGGCAATTAATTGACAAACCTATAATTTAGAAAGAAATGACAGACAGGACCGTCGAGGGGGAGGTGTGGCTGTTTATATCAAGGACGATCTCAAATATGATGTTCTTCTGACCGAAAAGTTTGATTTTTAAGAAAGTATCTGGATAAAGATTTTTTTAAAAAAGTACGAAATTATTATTGGCACTATTTATAGACCTCCAAATTCTGAAATTGTCTTTTTTTAAATACGTTCATACGGAGACACGTTAATTAATATTTCCTTTTCATATGAAAACATTTTTTGCATAGGCGATTTTAACACGGATATCTTAAATTATGAAAGCCCTTTGACAAGGCAGTTTTTGCAAACTGTGGAACCCTTTAATTTAGAACAAATTATTTTAGAGCCGACTAGAATTACCAATAGAACTCAGTTTTTAATTGATCTTATTTTCACGAATTGCGATAAAGTTGTGAATAAAGGTGTTGTTGATTGCCAGTTTTCTGACCATTGCTGAGGTTTCTGTCAGATTAACTATTCTTGCGACCCTAAACTACCTAATAAAATACTATATAGATCACTAAAAAATACTGATATAAATTTGTTTCAAAGGGACCTGGAAGCAATAACATTTAATGAGATATATAATATTGAAAATATTCACGAAAAGATAAACTTTTTAAATAATAGTATATTGGCCTTATTTAATAAGCATGCACCTATTAAGCACCTTACTGAACGCAATAAACCTCTCCAGCCATGGATCACAGAAAATATTAAACGCATGCAGAAATTAAGAGATAAAGCCTTTCGTGATTTTAAATCTAGTAAACTGCCTAGCCAATGGTATTATTATAAACAGTTAAGGAATTTAACAAATAAATCAATTACATTAGAGAAAAAAGCTTATTATAGGCATACCTTTCAAAATAGTTCCATAAAAGATAATTAACTTAATAAACTGAGGCCAGTAAACACAAAGGAAATTCCGCAGGTTTTTAAAGATACAAATAAATTTAATTCATTTTTTATAAATTCAACCAAAACAAATAATTCGGTAAATAACGATCTACTAAATTTTTACTTAAATAACACTAAAAATAATCTGATTTCCTTGTTAACTTTTAATACTGTAACGGAAAATGATATTCTTCAAATTATAACGAAAATTAAAAGTAAAGCTGCGGGCACAGATGATATTAATATAACTTTAATCTCCCTGTGCTGCCCTCATATTATTGGTTTTATAACACACATTGTTAATGAGTGTATTCTTCATGAGTATTTTCCTGGCATTTGGAAAAAAGCTATTGTCACACCCCTTCCCAAAGTTAGTTCTCCGAAGGATTTAATACAATTTCGTTCAATAAGCATACTTCCAACGTTTTCAAACATTTTAGAAAGAGTGCTGGAAACTCAATTACGCATACATGTTAATCTAAATAATATTTTACCAACGAAATAATCCGGATTTCGCCCTAAACATAGTTGCGCGACGGCAATGGCGGATGTTACTGACGATATCTTTTCCGCTCGAGACAAAACGAAATCACAGCATTAATTTTACCGGATTTTAGTAAAGCATTCGATTTTTTAAATCATAAAATATTAATTTCTATGTTACACTATATAGGGTTTTTGGTAAATGCGTCAAACATTATTAAATCATTTCTCTCCAATAGATTTCAACGTGTAAAAATTGAGCAAAATTATTCAGATTTTCTTAAAGTTGATTCGGGGGTTCCTCAAGGCAGCATTTTAGGACCTCTTTTATTTAGTATCTATACATGCACTTTCCATGCACACTTTAAATACTGTCAGTACCATCTGTAGGCCGACGATACCCAGCTGTATTTATCTTTTACACCTTCTGACTATAATCAAGGCCTTATTAAAATTAACTTCGGTTTAGATCAATTGCTTAAAATGCTAAATTTGAATCCATCTAAGTCGGTTGTTCTCTTATTTGGTAATAAAAATATTCTTAATGAAATAAAGCCAGATATGGCTATAAGCATAAAAAATCAACGTTTAAATGAGGTTGAAAGCGCAAAAAGTTTAGGTCTTGTTTTAGATTCACATCTTCGATTTAGTTCTCATATTTCTCGCATTCTTAAAAAAGCATACTGCTCTCTGAAATCATTGTTTCCGCACAGACACTACCTTGATCAATCCACTAAAAAGGAGCTCTGTGATTCATTAATATTATCACATTTTAATCATTGCGATCATATATATGGTTCATGTTTGGATAGTTATGACTTACGGAGAGTTCAAAAAGTGCAGAACAGCTATATTCGATTTATCTTTGGTATTAAGAGGAGAGACAGGGTAACCCACAAACTTAAAGAAATTTCATGGCTAAATATGTATAACCGACGTAAGCTCCATGCCCTTTGCTTTTATAATAAATTACTTAAATTTAAATCACCTCCTTATCTGTATAACAGAATCACTTTTCGCACGGACGTACATCATTTGAATTTACGCAGGAATACCTTAACGATTCCGCGCCATAAAACTGAAATATTTAAGAGATGCTTCTCCTATAACATTGCTTTAAATATAGATTCGTTGCCTCCAGATTTATTATAAATTTCTACGTCATTACAAAGTTTTAAAATAAACATTACAACTCAGTTACTTAATTCTCAATAGCATTTAAATTACTCTCAGCCTTACTCTTCCTTCTTGTTCTTCTTTCCTTTTCTTTCTCCCTTCTTTCCTTTCGTGTCTTCAGAAGTCTGAAATGCGTGCTTTTATTTGCCTTACCTTTGTGATTTTTAATTTTATTTTTATATATGTATACATGTGGTAAATAATAAACGTTATTATTATTCTTCTTATTATTATTATGAATATTATTAAAATGGTAATAAAAGGTGCTATTTAAAAATGATGACCAAAAGACGAAACGTAAAATGGCAAATCCGAAAACGCCGCACATACAGACAAATACCTATATTAGGTTGACAATAATAGTTTTAGCAATATACTCAAAAAACATTTTTAATGCTTGTAACACGATGTGCAATAGTCGGTCTTTATCATCCCGAATTATTTCTTTTATTACCGTATAGTGTAGTGTAGTATAGGAGGCTGTGCGTAAAAACACAGTTGGCTTGTAAACGAAGCCAACTTTTGTGTTAAATTGCGTTTCAAATTTTACCGGAATAATTACGTTTGTTTATTGTTGTGTTATTTGAATTTAAAAAACCTTCATTATGGAGATTGGAACATCAGGTATGTACTTTAATATTCTAGTGTTACTTTTTCTTTACATTCATAAAATTTGTAAAAATAAAATACCACTCTTTTGGTTTCAAAAATTCGATACAAATTTACATAGCAACGATTTCAAAAAAGGTTCCATTCCACTGTTATTCTTTAATAATATGAAAGTTAATGCCTTAACGATAAATTTGAGACATATTATTTTTCCAGGTAGTCTTAATGAACCCGCTACCCGACGAATACACGAGGTAAATATAAAACGAAACAAACTATTTTTGGTGTTCAAAAATGATCAGTTGTTTAAATTATCGTCAACAAAGTGTAATGAACAATTAATAAAGTACATAATGGACAAGTTCAGCATAACTGAAATATCTGAAAGTGTTCCTACACAGTTAAAAAACGTTGTGAAGGTGTTTGTTACGAAACTATTATCTAAGTGGCGTAATTGTAAATTCATGTACGAGAGATTTTGTGAAAAAAATAAGGCATGGCTAGATACAGAGCTAAAACGGTGTATAGACGTTTTATCACAACATCCAACAAAGTCTACGCAATTCGGTTTTTCAAAGAAGCCAGGAAGGCCAAAAAAGTTCTTCGACGACAGTTCTAGCCGCAGTAAACGCCGAAGTGTTTATCATTGGTCACGGATCACCCCCCTGAAAAAATATATTTTGCTGCGGAATCAGCCTAATAAAATCAGACAACAGCGCAGGTTGTAAAACTTGCCGTAAACAGCACTCCAAAGCGATTTAAAAAAATGAAGGCAATTCATTGACTTGAACCTAACTAAGCAGGGATACATAAATATGAGACTTGGAGCTAAGAAAAGAGGTGCTGATATTTATCCTTCTTATCATGTTGTTACCAGTGCCAAGTTAAGATGTTATCCACCAAATGTTCAAGTTTCAGAAAATGGGGCAGATGTACCAGTGCAAGACTTACTTGATTTGACCGTTCAGCGGCTAGCAGAAGTACAGTCAGAGGTAATCTCGCAAAATATTCCAGAAAGATTCAATAGCTTTAATGTTTTTTATAAGTGGGGACTAGACGGCAGTGGTGGGCATAACAAACATAAGCAGAATTTTACAAGCAATTCACAGTATACAGATTTAAATATAATTGTATAATGTACTATTGTGCCCCTTGAAGTATCTGTATGTGAAGGAGCAAATAAGAAAATATTTTGGAAGAACATGAGCCCACCGTCTATCAAGTACTGCCGACCAATTTTGTTTAAATTAAAAAAATAATCGCGCGACAATGTAAAAGAAGAATTCAATATAGTGCAAAATCAAATTTCACATCTTTTACCTACAATTGTTTCCATAGGCACTAAGGAGATAACATTCGTGCACACTCCTATATGCACAATATTAGAAGGTTAAACTATTAATATTTTAACAGATACGTTAAGTACTCAGTCATGTAATGTTTGCAAAGCTAGTTCTAAAGATATGAACGACTTACTTAGAAGAAGTGCAATTAAGAATTTGTGATACAAGCACATATAAATATGGTATTTCCGTATTACATGCCTATCTCAGATGTTACGAATATTTATTACATATTGCATATAAACTTGAGATTCAAAGCTGGCAGGCTAGAGGAATAGAGGCCAAAGAGAAGGTGAATGAAGGAAAGAAGAATATAGTTAATTGACAAAGAACTAATAGAACGCTTTGGGAACATACTTAGTGTAATTTCATGTAGTCACTATGTAATGAACAGACTTTCAAAAAGTACTACATAGAAACTGCTAAGAGACCTATCTTTCTTTACAGCTAGTACAGAATAAGCGTCAGCGTGCACAAGTTGTTGATACATGTCTCTGACATCATTCAATCACTACCTGTACCTCCTGGTCAACTTTTAGAAGATGATATAGAAGCTGAACATAAAAGTAACAAAATTCTCCGGCAGTTTCACTCAAGGAAAACCTCAAGGCTTGCAACTAATTCGGATATAGTTAAGTGGATGTTAATAGCCTCTGATCCAGTGACATCATCATCTAGAAAGAAAACCAGAATGACTTTTAATAAAGCAGTACTAAGCATGTTAAAAACGCCTGACTTTATCGTAATTATGAAACCAATCTGTAGTGGTTATTATGAAGATGAGGTCGATGATGTCGATAATATCGATAATAACGATAGTGATGATGAACAATCGGACAGTAATTAAAATGCCTTTTTAGCTGCATCACTTATGTATTCATAAACACGATTAATTTATATATTGTTAAAAATAAAATTTGTTTACCTAATACATATACCTATTATTTGATTGCTTTTTTTAATTCTCACAAACATGAGAAGCCAATGGCAAATACTACATCTAATTTCTAAATTTTATTCGATTTTTTTCGATTTTTCCCGGATATCTATAACTATTGGGGAATTTGTCTAAACGGCATATTGCTAGGCACAACTTTGCCCTAATTTAACCATTCTGGTATCTGCTATGGTTTCCCAAATCTCCATGGTGTGAATCGAATTTGAAACACACAAAAACAGAACAAAAATTATTTGTCAAAAGTTTAAAATCATCATGGTAAATTTGTCCCATTTGACCTAAAATGGGTGGTTTAATAAATATGTGACACCAAAAATTATATATATTAGTCGAAGAGCTATTATGATGCTCTACCATTTACTTTTGGTAACCATGGTAAGTACCTGTACTAAAAATCATTTAAGAAATACTCATAAATAATAAAAATACCTTCGTATATTTTTATGAATCTCGGAAATAGATTTGCGAAGTCCAGCTTGCCAAGAAACCGAGGATATTTTTTAAGCATTAAGAATGAAACTACTGAAATCGGGAATGAGAACGAATATGATACATTTTTTTAAGATTAGAACCAAGACTGAGCTAAGTCTTGTCTTAGTCTTGACCAACAAGACCAAGACCGCATTTGTTTTTCAGGACCGAGACCAAGACTAGACAAGACTGGTCTTGGTCTTGGCCTTGCGAAGCCCTAATCAACAGCTTTTAAGAAAATCATTTTTTATAGGACCTACCTATTTTAAACTAGAAAGAAAAAATCAATTTTCGGGATTTTAGGCAATTGTTTATATTTTCCCCAATTATTTTTTGGGGTGTATTTTGGTAAAATAATATTGTGTTAAACCAATCGCATATTCTTTTCCGTATACGGAGAAAAATCCTATTAAATCTACTTTATTATTCCAGGCCTATAACACAAAAACAAACATTTTAATATAAGCGGAAATGATACGAAGAAAATTGTAATAAAACAAAATATCCGTCAAATTTTAAATTCAAATTTTTAAGTGGATTGGGACTTACGTAATGGGAATAATAGAGAAAGTTGTTTGCTTATTGTTATGAAACTAAGTGGAGTCCGGCCAATACAAAATTAATGTTTAATATATTTTACTCTGGGATGATTTATATATGAGGAAGTTGTTAGTTATTATTATGTATTATATTATTTCTAATAAGAATTAAAATACACGGTAAGTTTTTGATTGCGGTTGCTCTTAATTTTAATCTATGAAACTGCTTTAAAAATTTTTTAGCAGACATTTTTTAAAAATTGCTCAAACTTACAGGTATCAAGTTTTTTTTTGAGAAAATCAAATCCAAAGGGCAGAATGAAGGGTCCAAGTTAGGGACCTAGAATATTTTTCTTCTGAATTAAATGAAAAAGAATACGAACAACGGAAATTGGAAGAGGTGAAGGATAACATAGAACAAAAGCATTCGCGGCTTTGGTCAATTAAGAAATAATTGTTCTTGGGATTAAACCATGTCAAGTTGGAATTACTATCCGACGTTTTGCCTTCGATTGCACGAGGCATCTTCAGGGATCTTTACAACACTAAATTCACTCCTTTAGCGTTAGGTTAGTCCAGGTTCGTCGACAAAACCATTATTAAAGCCATAATAAATAATGAAACAATAAATAGTAACAATACAATTCTGTGGTCCAAGGAAAAGAACTCTGGCAATGTCAAAGTCTGGCGGGGTGTATATTGTTACGTTCCATTTATTCTTTCTTGTCAATAATTCAACATTCGCACACAAATTGTATACTTGATTTAAAATTGGTAAATATGGATACTTTTATTATATTAATCAGCTGTTAAATTAAATTTGGTAAGGTTTGTTATGGTTTTACTTAGTTTAGCTAAGTTTTATTTTTTAACGTATTTTCAATAGTGAGTCGTGCATATTCGGCAATTTATCATTATTAAATTAAATATACAAAAATCATCTCTCAAGAGTTTATCGGACCCAAAATATGAAGTCACCAAGAAGCGAAAGAATCCCTTGCATTAAGAATGGTGAATAGATATTATACCAACTCCCCTTACACTTATTGTACAAATTTGGGAAGAAGAATTAACTCCTGAAGAATGGAAAGAAAGTATAATTTTCCCTATCCCCAAAAAAGGTAACAAAACAAAATGCCACAACTACAGAGGAATTTCCCTAATTAACAAAACTTATAAGTATTTGGCATGTGTGATACCAGAGCGGCTGATACCAGATATAGAACGCAAGCTTTCACGGCTTTGGTCAATTAAGAAATCATGGTTCTTGGGATTAGATCGTGTCAAATTGGAACTTCTATCCAACGTTTCGATTTCGATTTCGATTGCACGAGGCATCTTCAGGGATATTTTCTCCACGAGATCTGAACACTGAATGAGCCTGAATCTCTTCGAGCACATTCAGATCGATCGTCGGTGCAATAGATTCGCCCACATACAAACTAAATATCTTTCAAATTCTCTTTATCCATTTACTGGAAAAACAGATTCCTTTATCAAAACTTTGCACATTTCGTGGAAAAAATTAAGGCAATCCAGTTGGATCCCGAAGATATTTTGAACAGTTTCGATGTAGAAGAAGCACTATACACAAATGTTGCTCTCAACGATTCAATTTCCATTAGGTCAGATATACTGGATAATAATAATCTTGATAAGAACTTAGTAGACCTAGTGAAAGCTTATTTTACATCTATTTATTTCATTATTTAAGGAACTTTTTATGAACAAACTTTAGGGGCAGCTATGGGATCTGCTCTATTACCTGTGGTAGCGAATATCTTTATGGAAGCGTTTGAGGATATTGCTCTAACATCCGCTCCATTAAAACCAAAGCACTGGTTCAGATATGTATATGATGCTTTTGTTGTTTGGCCTTATGGACAGGATAATCTCCTCATATTTCTGGACTACCTTAATCAACAACATCATAATATCAAGTTCCGATGGAAATTGAATCTAATGGAACAATTCCCTTTCTAACTGTATGTATTGAAAGGAAAATGGCACATTAGGACATTCTGTGTATAGAAAACCCACTCATACAAATGGATATTTAAATGCAAATTCCCATCACCATCCAGCACAAAAGAAATCGGTTATTAACTCAATAGTATTTAGAGCTATTTCGATTTGTGATCAAGATTCTCTAACATCGGAAACATCGAAACTGACTAAAGCTCTCAGAGGGAATGCGCTGAAAATATTACGCGTTCAATTAAAAGATAGTAATTCAACTCCGTCGAAGGAGGATGATAAAGAGCCATCGTTAGGTACTGTTGTTCTTCCCTACGTACATAGCACTACAGGAAACACACTTTTATCGTTAAATTCTTAGCAATTTGATTAAATTCATCTCTGTACATTTTTCTAATATCTCGAAATGACGCCCTTTATTTTACAAAAGTCATCAAAATCAGGACAAATAAATGTGTTTTCCAAATTTTTTAGATTAATCCAGTTATACCAGATATTCTTAAAAATATGAACGAAATCATAACTTAGGAATATTACTTCATCTGGGTACACAGGATTTGTCAGACACATCTCAGAAGACAGTTCGGAGAACATTTTTTGGTTAACTCTATTATTGTCTGTAATAATACACAAAATCTTAAAACCATAATTTTGAGAATATCTCACTGTCTCAAGAACGATATCACGTAGTTGAATTCCAGACATTTTACTAGCCGGAACTAATCGGATAACTTCTTTGAAATGACCAAAGGCTGAAAAAATCATGAATGTTTGTACAGTTTTAGCAAAACATTCCTTGATTTATACTGGAGCCCACTTTTTACGTAAATCTCATCTATCAGTGAGCATACATTTTTTTCTAGTTCATTTAGAGTTGATCACAAATGAGAGAGATAAATATCATTATCATTTTCAAGAGAAACGCTAAAGTCTGCAGAAATAGATTGTAAATGTCTTTTAGTAGGGAGAATAAAAAAATCCATTAAACGCTCACAAGTAGAAGAAAATCGACTATATTTAATTAAAGAAAAAAGCCTAATGGACATACAGTATCTTGTCTTGTTTTTCACAATTAATTTTAATTGGTCAGCTATTAATTCTAAAAGTTTTCCATTTTCACTTTTCTCTCTATCTTCATTTTCCTCGGTATTTTTTATCGCTACCTGGATATTTTCATAAGCTTTCTCTATAAAGTATTGACTTTGAGGAAAATCCTTCATATACACATATCTGGCCAGGAGATTTTCAATTTGAGACCACCGACTGATTTTTCCATAACTATTGATTATCCAGCTTAAATCCTTTCTTGATATTTCACAGTTCACAATAAAACCCTAAATGTTTGTCAATTATTACACTTGAAATCACATTTTCTCCTCTTGAATAATCCCTGACTGAGATAATAATGTCTTCTTCATTTTTGTATACTTCAATTCTTTGAATTTCTTTTTCATCAAAGTGCTTACAACACATCACCGAATTTTTGATAATTGTAAAATTTTCCCTATGAATAGTTCGAAGCCACAACTGTCGGAGATCATTTTCATTGGGGAATGAGAAAGTTGACTGGAGTTCTTCATGTTTTAATGTACTTTGATAATTCGACTTGCACCCAAGAACACAGCACTGCTTTAGCATCTACAAACAAAATGTTTATAAGAATATCTAAAATATTCTTAAAAGATTCACACAAGTCTCATCAGTTTGCATTTTTCTTACCTTGCTTTGTTTCATCAACAAAAAACGGGTAAAATTTCTATTCTAGGAAAAACCCCGAAAAATAAAACGAAAAGACGGTAGAAAAACAAAAAATGAACACAACAAAATAACTAATAATAATAATCAACACTATTTCGTTAAGATAAACCTCGGAAAAGTTGGTAGAAAGACCACAGATGAACAAAAACCAAACGAAAAGAGCGTCAAAAGCCACCTTACCTAATTAAATGGTTCGGTGGTGTTCGACCCATACAGCACGTTGCCAGATTTCTCAGTTCATGGCTTATTACTGAAGCCTACCCTAGTTTGTTTATCTATTGAAATATTGGGTTGTGAATATAGAACAGAGAAGGCAAATAAAGAGATGTTTTATTATAGACTGTTTTCCTTCAGCTAACTTTTGCCGACAGATCATTGCTGTCAAAACTGGTAACAAAAAATAATTCTAAGTCCATAAATGTTTGAGGCTTTGCCTTGTTGATGTGATAAAAAATAACGTTAGATGTTTAACGAGTCGTAGCATCTTAAGAAAGACCTCACGAATATATTTTAATATTTGAGATAAATTCGCATATTTTATTTAAATTTATTTCGATATATCGTCTGTACATACAATTAGATTAAATTCTAGAGGCATTTTAGAGGTTTTGGAAGCAGGTTTCTTTAACAAAACTCTTAGTAAATTAAGGTTAAAAATTGAAACACAAAAATGTTATGTAATTGAGCTGATCCTCTTCAGAAAGCCAGACATTAAAAAGACTGGTTCATAGTACAGCAACATAATGTCCGAAGACACGGAGACGAAACATTTTAAATTTTCGAAAAGAAGCGAATTTAAATCAACCTCTCATGATATTATTAATAAAATATTAGAGATAATGTCATGAAAAGTGCAAAGAGATTTGATGAAGCAAGGCTCCAAATCATTTTTTTTTTCAATTATTGCCGATGAGATATCAGATATATCTGTTACGCAAATGTCTGATTGTTTTGGGACAATTGATGAATCACTTAACGTGCATGAAGTATTCCTAGGGTTTTATGAAATGCATCCCACTACACCTAACTCATTATATTTATTAATTAAAGATGTTCCTACAAGATTTACAATTGACATAAAAAAAAATCCGTGGAAAATGTTACGACGGAGCACCAAATGTCAGTGGCGATATCTCTGGGCTGAAAACTAGAATACTGCAAGACGAACGAACCAATAGCTCTTTATGTCCATTGTCTCGCACACAGATTAAATATAGTCCTTCATGGTGCAATGAGTAATGTAACTAAAGTCAGAGATTTTGTAAATGTTATGCTTGAAATGATAACATTCACCAGAAATACACCAAGGCGCATAACAACTTTTAAGACATTTCTGGACGATACTGAAAATAACAGTCTTCAGCCATTCTGCCAATTGAGATGGTGTTTACGTATCACATCTTGAAAAGCTTTAAAACAGAACTATGGGACTTTATTAACTTTTTTGTAAAAGATACAAACTACCGAAAGAAATGACGCGTTCAAGTTCAACTGTACATTTTCAGGCTTCGAATTCTAGTATAAACCGTACAAAATATTTCTAGAAGCATTACAAAATAAAGGCAGTTTTGATAGACTTTAGGAAAAAAAACTATTTTAGAAGCAAAACTTCTAAGGTTTAGTGAACCCACTTTACGAGGCAAATAATAATTGCCCGCAGGCTAGATGATGGAGAATATTCTCATTTATATTCATCGATAAATGAATATTACAGAAAACTCTTTTATTAACTTCTTGATATTCCTATTTACCAAAAAGGCAGTCGATTCGATACACCTGCTCTTACCCATTTAAATCAAATGTAAAATTTTGCAACACAAAGGGATAGCGATGAAAGCATCGCTGAAGTAGCTAGAGTATAATATAGGGAAGATTTCGAGTTAGCGTCCTTACAGATGCATAGAAACATGTTTCTTGATATTACCAGCAGAGAAAATTTTAATATAAAATGTATAGCAGATATAGTAAAATATATGCAGTCTGAATATTTTGTTAATATAAAACTACTACTTGCAGTCTACAAAGAATCAGGACAGATTAAACCATGTAGGGATACTTAACGTGCAACAAAAGAACAACTGTGTTTTAAAATTAACTTGAACTAATTTTTATTTTATTTTTTGTAATGTGTTAAATATATATATATATATATATATATATATATATATATATATATATATATATATATATATATATATATATAAAAGATAAACAGAAATTTCAATTTCTGTGCGGTTCTTGGTCGTAAAAAGTTATACAAAACGAAACCAGTAATGGTAAGGATTACTCCTTCACCATTTTTTCGAGAATCGACCAAAACATGACGCTATGTTTGTTTCCAGGGCCAAGGTGCCATCTGCTACCGTGGTATCTGCCCCGGCAAGGCTCATCAGGCAGTTTCCTGGGGGGGTATCGGTATTAAAACCGAAATACCCAAACCCTGAAACAAACAAGGTGTCATGTCATTCGACTTTGAAAGTCGACGAGGGAAATAGGCAACCAGTGGCGCCATCTGTAGGTACTATGGTGCATATATATATATATATATATATATATAGTTTAGTTTTCTTGGGTATAGGTTTACATTTTATAATGAAACTTGCTATTTCCTTGACGTTTCGCCCATCTTAAAAGACTTTTTCAAAAGGGCTTATTTATTATTTAAGATTTTTTTCCTATTTTGAATTACATGTTAAACCTAAAACAATTTTTAAATTTTACAAATTTTTAATATTGATATAAAACTTACATTTAAAATATCGTAGAATAAAAAAGCACAATAGATTTTAAAATTTAAACAAAAATAGGACAAAATTAGGAATTTCCCGGTACATACCTCGAAAAATATTTATCATTTACTTCTCGGTTCCTAATCTGCTTGCCAACTAATTTGTTTAAAATTCAACACTTGATGAAATATAATTTTTTTCCCTTTTTTTATAAGGCTTAGTCAAGGTAGAATCGAAGAATAGAAGGTAATTCGAAATAACGATTTAAAGCTATTGTAAATTAATAAATATAGGTGATGGAGAAATTATTTATATTTTGTTATAATGCATGTATTAAGTTGTGGTAAATTTGGCTTAGAATGTTTACGTCTTGCTTGTCATTAACAGCGTATTTTTCTTTTTTTATATGCCGCATTTCTTTTATAATAAGCGTATGATATTTATTGTCAGTATCTAATATTTTGGTACTGGTGTAATCAAATTAATGTTTTTCTGTTTTCCGTGTTTGTGTAAGGCTCTCGATGCCTTTTTTGTATAATTGGGTCCCTTCAACCTATTCTCCAATAGCTGAGTGGTCATACCTATATATTTCGCTCGACAGTTTAAACAGGGTACTGAGCAGATTAGATTAGATTTTTTATTTTTTGGTACCTTACTTGTTAATGTAGTAAACAAAGAACCGATTAAGTTGCTTTGTGACATGCCATTATATTATGTTTTCCTAAAATGCACTTTATTTTGTCTGATAACTGCTTTGTGTAAGGTATTGCTACATATTTTTTTTAATGTTATCTTATTTTAATTGATTTTTTTTTTGATTAGTTTGGTTATAATATTTGTTGGGTTATTTTTTTGATAAACTTTTCAGAAAAATTCCGTTCCTGTTTTTGTCCCATCTTTGTTTAAGTTTTAAAATGTATTGTGCTTTTTTATACTAAGATCTACGATATTTCGTAAAATTTTAAAATTATTTTAGGTTTAACATGTAATTCAAAATGGAAAAAAAAACTTAAATAATAAATAAGACCTTTTGAAAAAGCCTACTAAGACGGGCGAAACGTCAATTAAACAGCAACTTTCATTATAAAACATAAACCTACACCTAAGAAAACTAAACACTATATTATAATATTTAAGGTTTAAGAAAAAGATAATTATATTCTATATGTATATATATATATATATATATATATATATATATATATATATATATATATATATATATATATATATATATATATATATATATATATATATATATATATATATATATATATATATATATATATATATATTGCTTTTAGGCTGCCATTTTTTTATTTCGATATTATGTCTATCTATATTAACGCAATTTTATAGAGTTATTACTCTAACAAAACGTCATTTTTATGCATCTATGACGGCTTTTGCGTCTTAAGGGTTTCACCGGAAGTGACGCAACTTTTGATTTTTAAATGAAGCATCCTGCATATTTTTGGTTTTTCGGATTCTACAGATCATTTTACGACCGAGTGCACCATTTTTATATTGAACGTTGTCCAAATTTTATTTTTAAATTAAATTTTCCTTTTTCATCTAGAGTGCCACGATGATCCTAAAATGACGTACTTTACACTCTTTTAGAAAAATACGAACTCAATTTTATCTCTGCAAACTTTTTTGATAGAGATCCTCACAGAATAATTTGTTACCAGTTTGTTTAAATACCTACCTGTTGTTCACTCAATTCGATTTGGCTTTCATGGCTTGCTAGACCTAAAAAAATCTTTACTTACCTAATGAAACAAAAATGTTGAATCAAGCCATCCCAAATAAAGTCTTGAAAAAGCTCAACACTATAAGCGAAACGTTGACTTGATGTGAAAAATTGTGTTTTATTATTAACCTAGATTCAAGAAAATAAGATTTCCATATATATATATATATATATATATATATATATATATATATATATATATATATATATATATATATATATATATATATATATATATATATATATATATATATATATATATATATATATATATATATATATATATATATATATATATATATATATATATATATTTCCATTCCAGATATATATATATTATATATATACAATATATATATATATATATATATATATATATATATATATATATATATATATATATATATAAAAGCTATGAATAATCTTTAAATTTGTTAATTTTGTTTGTTTTATTCTAGTATTTTCGAGTATTTATTAGGTTTGGCATTTATTTTTTACCGATTTGTAATATGTCTACCATTTTTTTTATTTAGCTGAAGTATCTATACTAAAACTAATCACTTAACTTAATTATAGAATTTAATGTGTTTCAAACTAATTTTCATTTTTATGTATTTTATAAATTAAATTCTGATTTGAATTTGCATTGCGTGTTGGACAAACAACGAAAAAAAGGCATCATCATCCCGATGATATTAATTCCAAATTTCCCTCGAGTCAGCAACCTATGGGGATTTTAAAACTCGGCGCCTATGATAGGAACGACAAAAGGAGACTTTGTCCAAGGCGGCGGAAAAAGCTAGATCCCTGGGGATTGCTAAAATACCTGCTTAGATCGTTGATTAAGATAATGAAAATAGAGGACCTAGGATTGCTACGGAAAAACGACCGCCTGCTTACGACGGAATAAGATTTTAACCGACTTCAAAAAAGGAGGAGGCTCTCAATTCGACCTGTATTTATTTTTTGTATGTTTGTTCGCACATATTGTCTAAACGGCTTGGCCGATTTTGATGACTCAAACGCCAAATTTGTAACACTCTAATTTTGTTATATAGTTTAATCTTTAAGTTTAACATTTATAATGTACTTTTTTAGTGTTCATTTTTAAGAATTGATATGTGCGCTTTATTTAAATTGTATATTGGTTTTATAGTTTAGTTAGATTACCCATATCTCAAGCGAAAATTTCATTTGTTATACCGAATTATATCATAATGATTAATCGGTATGTATAGCGCCACCTATTATCAACAATATCAGTATTCTTAAGAAACGTTTTATGCAAGTTTCTAAAGAAACGTTTTACTACAAGTTCAAACTTTCTAAAAGAAACGTTTTACTGCAAGTTCAAACGTTGATACTTGGATCTATACAATATCATTCATCAATTAAAATTATAATTATTTAAAAAACGAAAACTCAAATAACATCTGAAAATATTTATTTCTTAATATTACAGAGTAAATAAGAATTTAATTTTACCAGTCTTGAAAGACCTGTTTTGCCTCCTTTAAGCAAGTTTTGGCCTTTCGGTAATCTTGTCAGGATGTTGCATTTTCGACTTCAAACCTCTATTTTTGGGTCCAAACATATCTTTTCTGTTGCTGTAAATAATAAAATACTGGCATTAATGCACCGAATTTTTTTTTGGCATGAATGGTCGATATTTTATATTAATACTCATATGTAGGAATTTATGTTTTAAAAGCACGGTTACTTGATAAATATTTCTATTTTAGATATATACAAGAATGTTTTTAGGCCAATACGTGCTTGTTACTTTATTTTAAATTTACCCTATGTTAATTGTATTCCCTTTTAGCCCTAGATATCTAACACATAAGGGCAATATCAGTACAAATTCTTTCACTTAACTTTGGTCTATAAATACATACAATTTTTGGATTTAAAATCAATATTCATACCTTTTTTTTTTTCTTGGATTAGGTAGCAGTTGCATATTGGTATAACTAAATCGGTTGTGTGTAGTGTTTGGAAAACCAAATTACTTCCTTAGATATTTCCTTTTTCAATCATTTTCTCCTGATTGCATGAGTATTTAGACCCTTTTATGTCCTGAATTATTACTGGACCATTTTTTGACTTCTGTGAATTGCCTAAAATATTTCGTTATGATTAAATCTCTTTTAATGGTAAAATAACAAATTTATTTATATTGTATTGTTGTGAAAATCTAATTTAAATCAAGCCTAGGTACCTTTTTATTGTCAGGGTTTTCCACTTCCCTATTTGAAATCAATTCCCCATAGCTTTGTTCTCTGTTTTAGTTGCAAGTTGATTTTTCGGGATAGCCTTTTTAACTATTATTTTAATTATCTAAGTTTTGGAAGCTGGAAGATAGATGTTTGTTTACTATTCGTTTTGCCTAGTTCACAGTATAATTTAGGGTTATGGGACGTGTCACTTCCTATGCGCTGTCACTCGCTGCATCAGATATGCCCTCATTCAGTAAGCGCATGCTAAGATCCCAACTGTTGCCAAGTTTATTCTCAGTTCTCTGCAATCCCTATTTTAAATCATTCCGAGTTCCTCTTGACAACACTGATGTCACCTGGAGCAATCTAACCAATGATAGTTCGGCATCCGAGTTGAGTAAATTCTAGAAGGTACAACGGAGCTGGTTCCAGGAAGGAACTACTTTTTCACTTCACTTTTCTGGTCTTCTGTAACATCGAAAGGTCTAGCGCGAACTGAGGAAAATAAAATCCAAATTTTTCTTGGAAATCCGTTAGTGGGATTTCTCCTCAGCTTCGTAAGGATTTACTTGCGGTTTTCTATTTCTGAATTTTATTGTATTTTGTAACCTCCAAGTAATCTCTCTGAGAGAGGATTTTTGGAGCTGAAGTTGGACTAGGATATTTTTTTTTATTATTATTAAATAACTTTCTTTATTTTAAATTACAATTTTCTTTTTATGAAAGTATCAGGAACAAGTGTGTGCCGAACACGTCTAGGGGCTTTCCAATTTAGGCCGTAATAAATTGGTGGCGCTCACCTCTTTTACTTTTAATTTTTTTTCCACGCCCACTCTCCGAGATAAACGAGCTTAGTACATTGATATTGCACGGTCTTTTGAGTTTTTTTTTATTTCAGTAAGTAAAAAAAATAAGAGCGTAGCAATCTTGCACCCTACGGTTATAAATCAGAACAAGGGTTGCAAATTGTAGAGGACGTTCTTCTGGTGGCCCTATATATTTTGATTTGAAATCCGTTCACCCCTTTGCTTGTATTAATAATATATAAAAAAAAACATATGTATAAAAACATAAAAACAACAATTAAAGAAGCACTTAGAGAACTTCTTAGTGACGACGACTTCATTGATAAATTGTTATCCAAGGTCACAGACAAAATTCATGCCTTGCAAAAAACTGTGAACGAGCAAGAAATATACATACATAAATTGGAGGATCGTATCGAGAACTTACAGCAAGCAGGCAAAATAAACCATATCTGCGTTTACAATTTAGACGAGGAGATTGGTGAAAGAATACCCGAGAAATTGTTGAAGCTCTTTAACACTAAAATGAAACTTAACATTAAGAAAGAAGACATAGTGAAGGCGCACAGAGTTGGCGAAAAAAAGGAAAGAGTCAGACCAATTATTGTTAAGTTCGAGAAATACCATTATAAAACCCAGGTTTTTAAAAATTGCAAGTATTTAAAGGGAACACGAATTCGAATTGTTGAGGACCTACAGAAGAAACAAATTCAACTTTATAAAGAAGCCACCAAGAAATATGAAAAAAAATCCGTTTTTACTCGTTTTGGTAATGTGTTTATAAAAATAGACAATACAATTAAAAAAATAAATAGCGTTGCTGATTGCTGAATAATGGTAGTAAAAGATATTTTATTGTTTTATATTACGGGGCGGACTCCGTCAAATAATTATTTTGTTTTTTTTTTTCTTCTTTTTCTGGATGGATATGGTAGGCTGAACACAGAGATTTTTGTGGAGATTCAATATATTGCACTTTAATATACGTAGCATTCAAAAGAATTTTGAGGAATTAACAATATACTTAAATCAAATAGAATTAGATAACATAGATGCTATTGTGCTATCTGAAACCTTTAGGATAGAAAATTTGTCTAATTTTTCGATCAGAGGATTTAATGCTTTTTATAATGAATCTGTAAATAACAAAAATGACGGATTGGTCTTATATGTAAAAAACACTGTTACTATAGAAAGTAAAACTTATAAAATGCATGAAACAAATATATTAAGATGTCTTTTAAAAACTAATAAAGAGACCTATGGTCTAACAGCATGCTATAGATCACCAAATTCAAATCTAAACATTTTCTTGGAGGACCTCCAAACTTGCTTTGATAATTTCGATGTTCAGACGACTGAAGTTTTTGTTGGAGATTTAAATATTAATATAAAAGAGTACAAAGACTTTCACGTAAATTCATACTTAAACATTCTAGCTGAAAATGGTTATTTCTCATGTATTAATAAACCAACCAGGGAAAATGAAACCTCCTCCACTATAATAGATCATTTATTTCTTAAAATTCCAGATTTTCAGAGTAAAATAAATAATATCAAACCTTTTATCATACAGAGTTCAATAACAGATCATTATTGTATTGGTTTAAGCATTCAAAATGTAAAAATACCGGGAAAAAAAGATATATTACAAATGAAAAAAGAAATTAACCATAATAAACTGTTAAAAATACTTGAAACTGAAACATGGCAAGAGGTATACGAAGCTTATGATTCTGTTGAAACAATATATCAAGTTTTTATCAATAAACTTTTGTTAATAGTGGATCGATGCACTTTTGAAAAGCATTACAATAACAAAAATAAAAAAAGAAAACCGTGGGTTACACAGGGTATCGTTAACTCTATAAAACATAGAGACCATCTTAAGAAAAATTTAAATAAAAATTACTCTTTGGAACTGTCGACTGAATATAAGAAATATAGAAACTTCTTAAATAAACTAATAAAATTAACTAAAAATATATATTATAACAATAAAATAACTGAATGTAGGAAAGACTATAAAAATCTTTGGAAAACTATAAATGAAATAACTGATTCAAACAAAAATAAGCCTACAGCCAAAAAATTTTGTATCTTCCAAAACAATACATATTTTGAAAACGAAAAGGATATTGCTAATGTATTTAATAATTTCTTTATAAACAATGGTAGAGAAATTCAAAATAATATTGATCAAAATTTACTCCTGCCATCTTTAGATAATCAATCTACTAGACAAAATAATTCAATATTTTTAAAATCCTATAACAGAAAACGAGCTATACTTGCATATTAAATCATTAAAAACTCACTCTTCATCTGGTGAAGATGGAATTACAGCTAAGTTAATTCAAGATAATCATAAATTTTTCATAAAGCCTTTGTTGTATATATTTAATAAGTGTCTAGAATTTAGTATGGTGCCGAGTGCATGGAAAATCTCTATTGTCACGCCAATTTTAAAAACAGGAGAACAAAGTCATCCAACAAACTATAGACCTATTTCAGTTATAAGTAACTTTGCTAAGTTATTTGAGAAGTGTATTAAACAGAGACTTGTAGATTTTTTTGAAAAAAATAAAATATTGTTTATAAATCAGTTCGGATTTCGGAAGGACAGATCTACGGAAGATGCTGTATTTGAACTAATTAAAAATATTTATACCCATAATTATAATAATAAAAAGGCTCTGGCAATCTTTTTGGACCTGTCTAAAGCGTTCGACACGGTGGCACATAATATTCTTTTTGAGAGGTTGGACAAAATGGGTGTACGAGGAAGCCCCCTGCTTCTTTTGAAAAATTATTTAACAGATCGAAGACAAAAAGTGAAAGTAAACAATACCTTTAGTGAATATGCTACTATCAATACAGGCGTTCCACAGGGAACAGTGTTGGGTCCTATACTCTTTCTGGCTTATATAAACTAAATTGGTAACATATTTCCAGATTGCAGAGTGGTGTCATATGCTGATGACACAGCTCTGCTATTTTCAGAAAAAACATGGAATGAGGTATATAGTCGGGCAGAGCTGGGATTGGGTACTGTTTATCGGTGGTTAGGTATGAGCAAATTAAGCTTAAACTTCCAAAAAACAAATTTTATGACATTTTCACCAACCAATGCCGATCAACCTAGAGAAGATTTTAAATTAGTAAAATAAAATACTTAGGAATAATTGTAGATCAAAATTTAAAGTGGAATGAACATGCCCTCTATTTAACCTCAAAAATTCGAAAAATGTATTATAAATTTTTTCAACTCAGGGATATACTAAATAAAAACATAGTTCTTATGTTATACGATTCGTTGGTAGAGTCAATTTTAAGGTACGGCATTGTTGTTTGGGACGGTCTTTACGATGCAAACCTGAAAGTCTTGTCAATATGTCAGAATAGCCTTCTAAAAATTTTATCACGTAAACCCCGTAGATTTTCTACAACAAAATTATATAAAGAAACAAATATCCTAAATATAAGAAATTTGTATATATTAGCATGTTTAACTTACTTACCAAAAATAAATAATACCCAAATTTGATAACAGTTTTTCCTGCAGATTTGTCACTTATTTTATACCTAAAATCTATAACATGCTGCCATGCTCTATAAGAAAAATAGTAGGAAACAGAAGGAGTAGAAAACCCATAAAAAAATATATACAAGAAAACAATGAAATGTTTGTTAACGTATTTTCCACTTGAATAGGTTTAGTTTCTGAAAAATGTATGCTCCTTCAATAAGCAACTGGTCTCCATCGTCCCTCTGTGTTCCATCGGCTCGCTGTACCCAGATACCTTATGCGTGTGCTGTATTGTATTTTTAGTCTGAGCGTGATCTCGGCACACAAATTGTCAAATTTAGGCCTGATCACCTTCCTCAAGCTTGTTTAAATAATTATTGTAATAGTTATACGTTTGAAATAATACAGTTTTGAAAATTACACAATAAGTTTTGGGTTATACAAATTATTGTAATATGTAATTTAGGTAATATATTTCATTTCATTTCATAAGGGCGATAATGACGGTGAGTTTTATAATCAAATTTACATTTATTTAAATACCCTTTTCAAACTAAAGCATTGAGGTGTACAACAGATATACAACCACATTTGCTAAAAGGTATTTCTTTTGCTATTCTGTTATGTAATTTTATGTATACAGGGTGAGCATGAAAAGGTGCAAACTCAAAATCTAGTATTTTCGAAAAATCAACATTCGGTATGAATCAAACGTTATTAACCAACTACCTTCATTATAATTTTTAATCGACTTCAAACAAGGAGGAGGTTATAAGTTTGATCCCATGTATTTTTTCTTTCTTATGTTTGTACTTCGATTACTCCGCGATGGTTTGCCAATTTGGATGAAATTTTCAGGGGACATTCAGAAAATTGCCTGAGTGGTCTCATAGCAAGCATATTAAATAAATGTTTAAAAAGGCGGAATGGCGGCTTATTGTTGTTTTTACTTCCCTCATAGAAGGGAAGTATTGTAATCGAGAAAAAAATTAACCTCCGAGATTTTTTGAGATATTTACGTTTTAGGGTTCCTAGATGACGAAAAACATGTTTTCTCGATTCCGTCGGTCTTTCTATCTGTCTGTCGGTCTGTCCGTCTGACTGTTCGCGGCGTAGCAAAAAACTACTTTCCCGATTCAAATTTTGGTCAAAAATTGGGGGTCATATGAGGATGACCCGATAACATTTTGGTAAAAATCCAATATGGCAAAACAGAATGGCGGCCTAGCGGAATGTTAAAAAAAATTATTACTAAGAAAGTGCTTATCCCGTTCATCTCAAATTTGGTGCAAAAATCAAGTATTATGTTGGAATCGACTGGTAAAATTTTGGTACGAATCCAAGATGGCGGAACAAAATGGCGGCTTAATAAATTATTTAAAAATTCAGCCTCAAAAAACTACTTAATGAACTGATTTCAAATTGTGTGCCATAACTAATTGTAGTATTCAGTTCTACCCATTCAAATGTGGTACGTTTTGGCGTCTCTATGCAAAAAAAACATGTTTTATCAAGTCCGTTGTTCCGTCTGTCAGTTTGTTTGTCTGTCTCTCAGTTCTCGGCATAAGTTAAAACTATTCGTCAGATTGTCTTCCAATTTTAGTCAAAAATTAGGGTTTATATGGGGATGATCTGGTAATATTTTGCTAAAAATCCAATAGGCCGGAACAAGATGGCGGCCTAATGAAACGTTAAAAAAATTATGACTTAAAAAAACTAATAATCCAATTTTCACAAAAGTCAAGTATTATTTAAGAATCAACTGGTAAAATTTTGGTACGAATACAAGATGGCGGAACAAAATGGCGGCTTAATAAAATGTTTAAAAATTCAGCCTGAAAAAACTACTTAATGAACTGATTTCAACTTGTGTGTCATAACTAATTGTAGTATAGAGATGAACTAGTAAAACTGTGGTATTAATTCAAGATGGCGGAACAATATGGCCAAGTAAATTTCCTGTAATCTGAAAAAATCACCCTCCGTGATTTTTTCAGATCTTTACGTTTCAGGGCCTCTAGATGCCGAAAAACATGTTTTCACAATTCAGTCGGTCTGTCTGTCTACCTATCTGTTCGCGGCATAGGATAAAAATTATTTATCAGATTGATTTCAAATTTTAGTCAAAAATTAAGGCTCATATGGGAATGATCTGGTATTATTTTGGTAAAAATCCAATATACCGGAACAAGATGGCGGCTTAATGAAGCGTTAAAAAAATGATTACTTAAAAAACTAATTATCCAATTTTTACAAAAATAAAGTATTATGTAGGAATCAACAAGTAAAATTTTGGTACGAATACAAAATGGCGGCTTAATCAAATATTTAGAAATTCAGCCTCAAAAAACTACTTAATGAACTGATTTTAAACTGTGTGTCATAACTAATTGTAGGGTTGAACTAGTAAAACTACTAATGGTATTAATTCCAAATGAATTTTTTTTAATCTGAAAAATCACCCTAGCAGGTTTTACAAATCTTTGCGTTTTAGCGTCCCTAGATGCCAAAAAATATGTTTTATCAATTCCGTCGGTCGCTGATGTGTCTATCTACCTTTTCGCGTCATAGCTTAAAAACTACTCATCAGATTGACTTCAAATTTTAGTCAAAAATTACGGTTCATATGGGGATGACCTGGTAACATTTTGGTAAAAATCCAATATGCCAGAACCAACCTAGTGAAACCTTAAAAAAATATTACTAAAAACCCTAATTATCCAATTTACCTCAAATTTTGCAAAAAAAAGTGTTACATAAGAATGAACTGGTAACATTTTGGTATGAATATAAGATAGAAAAACCAAATGGCGGCCTAATAAAATTTTTAAAAAAGCAGCCTGAAAAAAACTACTTATTAGATTAATTTCAAATTTTTGTGCGAGCATTAATTGTGATATAGAGAAAAGTTAATAAAGTTGTGTTACGAATTCAAGATATCGGAACAAAATGGCGGCCAAATGACATATTAAAAAATTAACGTAAAAAATTTTTCTTATTCAGTTGACTGTAAATTTTGGAGAAAAATTAAATATGATATAAGGATAAACTGTGTGAATTCAACATAACGTAACAAAATTGCGGTTTGTGTCAATGTAAAATGTTGTTCATAAATAACTATGTACTGCACTAAATTAGTTCACACTTCACTATTCCTAATAAAAGGAAATATTCATAACTCCATACTCCGCGATGGTTTAACCAATTTGGATGGAATTTTCAAGGGACGTTTAGGATATTGCCGGAGTGGTCCCACAGTAATTAGCATATTAAAAATGATAAAAATGGCGGAATGTGACCATTTTCTTGTTTTTTTTTTGTTTGCAAATTGGTTACTCAGCGATTGATTGACCAGTTTAGGTGAAATTTTCAGGGGATATTCGTCAATATCTAAACTTAGCCACAAAGAGGTTAAATATAAACCGACCGCACCATAATATTTTTACAATGATACTATAAAAACAGTGAAAAAAAAAACACAAAACTATCTAAAAATGACTTATTACACATAGCATGCGAAATCATTTTACAAGGTCAAATTTATTCATCTTTCGTTTTTTGTATTCAAAGAAGTTAGAACTTTTTTAAATACAAAAGGTAGCGCTCCTAGTGCCTTCTACAAGTTACATCAAAATTGAAGGCGTATTATTATTACTGGCCATACAAATTCCGTTATCACCAATTTTCACTTTAACATCTCAAAAAACAGGGATATTATTTTAAAAAATCGAATATAAAACTTTAACTTAATCACCCTGCATCTTTCTTAATATTACTTTTGGACTAAGGCAAGTATGGCTAAATCGCGATATTTTAATCAAATTTATGTATTCCTAAATTATTGGTAGGACCTTTTAGGATACTCTGTACATCCAGAACATATTTTTTCAAATCACTTTTATCTGTATTTTTACGACATCTTAACTGGAAGCGTAAAAACTATAACTTTTCAATACGTTGTTATTTGAAACAACGAACGGTTTTTTATTTTGGGATTGGGCCGTGTCAAATTCGAATTACTATCCGACGTTTTGCCCTCGATTGCACGAGGCATGTTCAGGGATCTTTACTCCACGAGATCTGAACACTGATTGAGCTCGAAGAGATTCAGGCGGGCTGTTATACCCGACTTGTGCTCGCCGAACCAAGATCGGTTTCCACGTGTGATGTAGACAGTAACCCGTGTCTCTATTGAAATTTTTTTATGCTTAAATATTTCAATAGATTTTCTAACTTTTCGTTTACTAAAACCTGGAACCGATGCTAGAACCTTGGTTTCCTTTACATTTATGAAATGGCCAGTGTTATGCTGATGTTCACCTACAGCAGATTGAACAATTTATTTCTTTTTAATACATCGTTCATGTTCCTTAGGTCTAGTTGATATTGAGCGTCCTGTTTGTCCCACATACACTTCTCCACAGGAGCAAGGAGTTTTATATACTCCTTCCGTTTGGAAAGGTACATAATCTTTCGGGGATCGCAAGCATTGTCCAATATTCTTATGTGTATTGAAGATTGTACGTATGTTGGACCACCGAAGTAATCGTCCTATTTTGTCTGTAGTGCCATGTTTGTAGGGAAGAACAACACTACCTAATGGTGGCTCTTTATCATTCTCCTTTGGCGGAGTTAATTTACTATATCTTTTAATTGAACGCGTAATATCTTCAGTGCAATAGCTATTTTCTCTGAGAGCTTCGGTCAGTTTCGAAGTTTCCAATGTTAAAGAATCTTAATCAGAAATCGAATAGCTCTGAATACTAGTGAGTTAATAACCGATTTCTTTTGTGCTGGATGCTGATGAGAATTTGCATTTAAGTATCTATTTGTATACGTCGGTTTTTTATACACAGAGAGTCCTAATGTACCATTTTCCTTCCTTTGAACACATACATATAGAAAGGGAATTGTTCCATTAGATTAAATTTCCATCGTGAACTGTAATATTCTGATGTTGCTGATTAAGAGTTTTTATTAAAAGATCCAGAAATATCTTGGGATTAGACCGTGTCAAATTGGAATTACTATCCGACGTTTTGCCTTGTCCATGAGGCCAAACAACAAGAAGTATCATCTACATGACCCTGTGTTATCTAAACCATTGAAATTTTTTTATGCTTAAATATCGGATAGATTTCTACTTTTCGTTTATTAAAACCTGGAACCGATGCTAAAACCTTGGTTTCCTTTACATTTATGAAATGGCCAGTGTTATGCTGGTGTTCAGCTACAGCAGAATATACACTTCTCAAAGAATTTTATATACTCCTTCTACAAGATCTTTCATAAAGATATTCTTATGTGTATTGAAGATTGCGTATGTTGGACCGCCACATTTTGTCTGAAGTGCCATGTTTGTAGGGAAGAACAACACTACCTAATGGTGGCTCTTTATCATTCTCCTTTGGCGAAGTTGGTTTACAATATCTTTTAATTGAACGCGTAATATCTTCAGCGCAATAGCCATTTTCTCTGAGAAGTTTGTTCATAAAAAGAAATTCCTTTAAAAATGAATTTGCATTTAAGTATCTATTTGATGTACACACAGAATGTCCTAATGTACCCTTGTCCTTCCTTTATCGGTAAAAAGTTCCTAAGACAAGCTTCCACTAGGTCTATTAAGTTCTTATCAAGATTATTATTATCCGGTATGTCTGATATAATGGAAATTGAGTCGTTGACAGGAACATTTGTGTAAAGTGATTCTACATCAAAACTGACCAAAATATCTTCGGAGTCCAACTGGATTGTCTTAAGTTTTTCCACGAAATGTGCAGAGTTTTTATTAAAAGAATCTGTATTTCCAGTAATTGGATTAAGAAAATATGAAAGATATTTACCTAGTTTGTATGTGGGTGAGTTTATTGCACTGACGATGGTTCGAAGTGGTACGTTGTCCTTGTGTATCTTCGGAAGACCGTAGAACCTGGGAATCTTGGAGCTGCTTAGTTTTAATGATTTTTTCTCCGCTGGTGGTAGACTGGATGTGTTGATCAAATTGGTAATGCGTCTTTCTATTCTACTTGTGGGGTCTGCCTGCTTAACCTTATAGATATTGTCGTCCAAAAGTTGAATAACCTTTTCCACATATTCTGTTCTGTCCATGAGGACTGTGGCGTTGCCTTTATCTGCTGGAAGTACCAGAATGTTTGCGTCTTCATTTAAGGTCTTCATTGCTATTTTTTCGGCTGCGGAGAGGTTCGACTTCGGTGGTTTTGAGTTTTTAATGATCTTCGCTGTCTCATATCTGACTTCATCGGCTTGTTCCACTGGTAATCTCCTGATTGCTGCTTCAACAGAAGATACTATGTCTTCTACGGGAATGCTACTCGGTGCTACGAAGTTTTGGCCCTTGGATAACGGAAAGTTCTGCTTCAGATAACGGTTTGATGACAATAACTGTGTTCTGCGGAAGTTTCACTGGATTTTTTCTGTTCAGGAGGGCTTCAAACTTCTTTTGTTGCTTAAGTGTAACTTCTTGATGGATTTTTTCTGCCTGTGCGTTGGTAATGTAGTTCTTTCTGGTCTAGAAGCTAATTTCAGATGAATTTCTAATAGTTTCCGGGCATTTCTATCTAAATCACGACGAGTTGCCTTAATTATTTCTCTAACTAATGCATTGCTAGCACGCTTATAAATATTCTTAGCAGTTCTAGAAGTAATATCTCGCCTGTAGCGATTTCAGTACTATATCTTCATCTCGGCATCTAAGGAGAAAGGCCAACTGGCAGAGTAATCTCTTCTTGCTGTTCCGGAGATCGCCAAAAGTTTTGGCATCCTTCTTGGTTTCCTCCCAAAGGTTAGCTAATATAGAACGGAAGCTTTCACGGCTTTCATCAATTAAGAAATCATGGTTCTTGGGATTAGACCCTGTCAAATTGGAATTACTATCCGACGTTTTGCCTTCGATTGCACGAGGCATGTTCAGGGATCTTTACTCCACGAGATCTGAACACTGATTGAGCTCGAAGAGATTCAGGCGGGCTGTTATACCCGACTTGTGCTCGCCGAACCATGACCCTGTGTTAAGATCGGTTCCACGTGTGATGTAGACCGTAACCCGTGTCTCTATTGAAATTTTTTTATGCTTAAATATTTCGATAGATTCTCTAACTTTTCGTTTATTAAAACCTGGAACCGATGCTAAAACCTTGGTTTCCTTTACATTTATGAAATGGCCAGTGTTATGCTGGTGTTCAGCTACAGCAGATTGAACAATTTGTTTCTTTTTAATACATCGTTCATGTTCCTTAGGTCTAGTTGATATTGAGCGTCCTGTTTCTCCCACATACACTTCTCCACAGGAGCAAAGAATTTTATATACTCCTTCTGTTTGGAAAGGTACAAGATCTTTCGGGGATCGCAAGCATTGGCCAATATTCTTATGTGTATTGAAGATTGTACGTATGTTGGACCACCGAAGTATTCGTCCTATTTTGTCGATAGTGCCATGTATGTAGGGAAGAACAAGTCTGTCTAATGGTGGCTCTTTGTCATTCTCCTTTGGCGAAGTTGGATTATCTATATCCATATCGGTTTTGAGAGTTTCGAGTTTGTGTTTCCAATATTAAAGAATCTTGATCAGAAATCGAAATAGCTCTGAATACTAGTGAGTTAATAACCGATTTCTTTTGTGCTGGATGCTGATGAGAATTTGCATTTAAGTATCTATTTGTATGCGTCGGTTTTTTATACACAGAGAGTCCTAATGTACCATTTTCCTTCCTTTGAACACATACATATAGAAAGGGAATTGTTCCATTAGATTAAATTTCCATCGCGAACTTGATATTATGATGTTGCTGATTAAGGTGGTCCAGAAATATGAGGAGATTATCCTGTCCATGAGGCCAAACAACAAAAGTATCATCTACATATCTAAACCAGTGCTTCGGTTTTAGTGGAGCGGATGTTAGAGCAATATCCTCAAAGACTTCCATAAAGATATTCGCTACCACAGGTGATAGAGGAGATCCCATAGCTGCCCCTGAAGTTTGTTCATAAAAAGTTCCTTTAAAAATGAAATAAGTCGATGTAAGACAAGCTTCCACTAGGTCTATTAAGTTCTTATCAAGATTATTATTATCCAGTATGTCTGACATAATAGAAATTGAGTCGTTAACAGGAACATTTGTGTAAAGTGATTCTACATCGAAACTGACCAAAATATCTTCGGGATCCAACTGGATTGTCTTAAGTTTTTCCACGAAATGTGCAGAGTTTTTAATAAAAGAATCTGTATTTGCAGTAATTGGATTAAGAAAATATGAAAGATATTTGCCTAGTTTGTATGTGAGCGAGTCTATTGCACTGACGATCGGTCGAAGTGGTACGTTGTCTTTGTGTATCTTCGAAAGACCGTAGAACCTGGGAATCTTGGAGCTGTTTGGTATTCAATGTTGCTCAAATTGGTAATGCGTCTTTCTACTCTACTTGTGGGGTCTGCCTGCATAACCTTATATGTGTTGTTGTCCAAAAGTTGAGTAACCTTTTTCACATATTCTGTTCTGTACATGACGACTGTGGCGTTGCCTTTATCTGCTGGAAGTACCAGAATGTTTGCGTCTTCGTTTAAGGTCTTCATTGCTGTTTTTTTCGACTGCGGAGAGGTTCGACTTCGGTGGTTTTTTAATAACCTTCTCTGTATCATATCTGACTTCATCGGCTTGTTCCACTGGTAATCTTCTGATTGCTGCTTCAACAGAAGATACTATGTCTTCTACGGGAATGCTACTCGGTACTTGCTACTCGGTGCTATTGCGAAGTTTTGGCCCTTGGAAAGGACGGAAAGTTCTGCTTCGGATAACGGTTTCGATGACAGGTTGATAACTGTGTTCTGCAGAAGTTTCACTGGATTTTTTCTGTTCGGGAGAGCTTCAAACTTCTTTTGTTGCTTAAGTGTAACTTCTTGATGGATTTTTTCTGCCTGTGCGTTGGTAATGTCGTCCAAAGTTGTAAATGTAGTTCTTTCTAGTCTAGAAGCTAATTTCAGATGCATTTCTAATAGTTTCCCGGCATTTGTATCTAAATCACGACGTGTTGCCTTAATCCTTTCTCTAACTAATGCATTGCTAGCACGCTTATAAATATTCTTAGCAGTTCTAGAAGTAATATGACGTCTCACACCTGAGGAGAAAGGCCAACTGGCAGAGTAACTTCTTGTTGTTCCGGAGATCGCCAAAAGTGTTGGCATTCTTCTTGGTTTCCTCTCCATAGAAATTAGCTAACACAGAACGGAAGATTTCACGGCTTTGGTCAATTAAGAAATCATGGTTTTTGGGATTAGACCGTGTCAAATTGGAATTACTATCCGACGTTTCGCCTTCGATTGCACGAGGCATCTTCAGAGATCTTTACTCCACTAGATCTGAATACTGAATGAGCTCGAAGAGATTCAGGCGAGCTTTTATACCCGACTTGTGCTCGCCGAACCGTGAACCTGTGTTAAGATCGATTTCCATGTGTGATGTAGACCGTAACGCGTGCCTCTATTGAAATTTTTTGTATGCTTAAATATTTCAATAGATACTCTAACTTTTCGTTTATAAAAACCTGGAACCGATGGTAGAACCTTGGTTTCCTTTACATTTATGAAATGGCGAGTGTTATGCTGGTGTTCAGCTACAGCAGATTGAACAATTTATTTCTTTTTAATACATCGTTCACGTTCCTTAAGTCTAGTTGATATTGAGCGTCCTGTTTCTCCCACATACACACAGGAGCAAGGAATTTTATATACTCGTTCTGTTTGGAAAGGTACAAGATCTTTCGGGGATCGCAAGCATTATCCTATCTTCTTATGTATTGAAGATTATACGTATGTTGGACCGCCGAAGTAATCGTCCTATTTTGTCTGCAGTGCCATGTACGTAGGGAAGAACAACACTACCTAATGGTGGCTCTCTATCATTCTCCTTTGGCGGAGTTGGTTTACTATATCTTTTGATCGCATAATATCTTCAATGCAATAGCCATTTTCTCCGAGAGCTTCGGTCAGTTTCGATGTTTCCGATGTTAAAGAATCTTGATCAGAAATCAAAATAGCTCTGAATCCTAGTTTTTTGACATGGTCTAATCCCAAGAACCATGATTTCTTAATTGACCAAAGCCGTGAAAGCTTCCGTTCTATGTTTTTATTTAGGTATTTTTTTTTAGTTTTCTCAAAATGGCAATTTTGTACATGTACTGTTTTTTCACTCACCGTTTCAATTACATCGGGAAGTATTTTCCGGCTTTGTATTATTTTTAAATTCCGCTTCGTATCGGTAAGTAAACGAAACTTTCTTCCTGTAAAACTAACTAACTAACATTATTTTATTTTTATTATTTTACCCCTTTTTGGCTTCGGTTATCTCGTCTCGTAGCGTTAATTAAAATACGATATTGAAAAAAAATGCGGAAGCAAACATCTACCCGGATATTGGGCCAAGCTTAAATTCTTCGAGGCAATTTAATTAAAATGAAATCTGTTAAGGACGCCTCTATAAAGAAAAACGTTTGAGCTATATCTTTAATAAACTAATAAGAAAAATAAATTGATCGAATAGAATATTAATAAAAACTTTACAATTTCCATTGAGCGTAGCGGAAGACTTAATACTCATTTATTAATATTTGTTCTAATCCAAAGTTTTTCGCCATGTGCAGTTTCCGTTTCAAGAACAATGAAACTTTTTTGTTATTAATAAAGTTTTTGGCGGCACTTGTCTCGTAGGCGTTTCAGTAACGAGTGTCACTTTTTGTTGCGAAAATATTATTTTAAGTCAAGCAAAACTTTGTAATATAGTAAAGAATTAAACATCAGTTACATTGAAAAAGGTTTTGGTCATACTTCCCGAAATTTTTATATGCACATTTTTTATTGACAGAAACTGAAGAGCAACATCTATGAGCTGCCAGGGAGGTTAGGTGAAAGAAGAGTATGCACAAATTAAATGAAGGTCTGCCTATAATGGTATACTCCAGAAGTAAAAAACTAAGCCATGAAAAAAGACAAGCCTACATAACATACAGACAACAAAAAGCATCAGCTAGATAAAACAAATGCGAGGCAGTATGAAATAGAGTAAGGCTAGAAATAAGGAATAATATTGAAATCTTTATGTAGAATAGACAAGTTACTAAAATTTGACAAGTTACCTTAATGAGTATAACTAAAATAGAAATTTAAATATAGAATAAATTGTAAACTTGTGAAAACTGAAAAACTACCAATAGGAATTGATTACAAATCTGATTGGAAAACCCGGTCTGGCGTCATAGAGAAAGGGGGAACTGTTCAAAAATAAGCAGTTGAAGACTGACTTGACAACTAATATTAAGTAAATATATTGGAAATAGAAGATTGAAAAGGTGCAAAAGCTTGTGTAAGGTCAATAAACTATACCAATTGTGAGAAGCAACATAAATATTTAGATTCATTCATAGATTCAAAAATAAGACTAATAGATATATTTTACTGTTTAAGCAAAAGCAACACTAGTAACGGGTTTAGATCAAAACAAAAAATTAAGAATGTGTGGATAGATTGAGAGAGCCCAGAAAAATAAATCAAGAAAAAGTAGCTTTCGGACAATTGTCGAGTAATGACAAACACATGCATTCTTACTAACCCTAATATATATTTTAAGTTAAATTTAAACAAAACTAGAACTATGAGAAACCAAAGCAAGTCCTTGCGGGAAAGTAGCTAGCTGAACAGAAATATGTTACAATTTAATGTGTGAAGAAAGTGTCCATATTATCTCAAAGAGACCTGGTAATGAACAAATTATAAAATATACACAAAGTCTAGGTCTCAGTCAAACATGAGTTTATAAATTAAGAATAGGTTACATGTTTCGCTCTAAAGGGCATCATCAGACCTAAAATGAATATATTTATTTGATGAGAGGTCATAGGTCAAAACGAAAAAACAAAAGATTTTTCAAGATGAACTTGACTAACTGTCGTAAAGTACATGTTACATTAATAAAAAGGAGAAGAATTAGTGAAAATGACAAAAAAAACTTGAATGTTGTACCAAATAAGTATATATAGTTATTTTTTTGAAATATTGTTAAAAATCAAATGTGGCTCAAAATTAAACATTTCATTAACGCAGATAAGGATAGGGCTTTTTTTAGCGTTTGTTACTTCCATCTTGTCCAAAAGATCCAACTTCTTACCTTTATCGCATTCGTGAATCATATTTACATATTCAGATATGAAAACACGATGTTTTGAGGATAGCAAATGATTCGCAAAGGCAGATTTTGTATTGGAAATATCTGTATTTTGATGTTTTGTAACCAAGCTGCTGTAAAACAGCAGGACATTCTCCACAATGAAGAATGAATGAATGAATTTTTGTTTTGGTTCTAACTATGTGTTGTTTTAAAGTATTGTTTCTTTTAAATGATATTGAGATATTAAATGACTTAAAAAATTTAGCTAAATGTACAGATATATTTCCAAAATGTGTTAAAACTCTGAATTTGTTTGTATTAATTAGATTATTATGTATTAAGTTATAAGAGAGTGTATTTGTTCATGAATTTATAAAAAAGTTTGTTAAATGTTTTCACTTGGAAACCATTGTTTAAGGCCATTTTCTTTACTTTATCCAATTCTATAGTAAAAGCAACTTGGGATCGCGATACTTTAAAAAGTCTGTACAAAAACGAATTAAAAGCTGCAATTTTGTAAGAAAATGGCGAGTTAGATGTAAATTGAATGATACTATCAGTGCAGAAGGGTTTTCTATATACCTGAAAACTAATTTCGTTATTATTTCTAATTAAAAGAAGGTCTACAAAAGGAAGTTTACCATCAGTTTCACTCTTCATAGTGTGAAGGATGTTTTTTCGTGCAAAGGATTGATACATTCTAAAAATTTTAATAATTCTTGTTCACTACCTTTCCAAACAATACAAATATCATCCACGTACCTTTTATAGCTTACCAGATGTTCTGAAAACGAGCTATACATTATTTGTTCTTAAAAACTCAAGAATGGTGAAAACCTATTGCCAAGCCCGAACGTTGTCGAAAATATCTATTATTAACCTCCAAAAAAGTTTTGTTCTAGAACAGTTTTTAGCAGTAGAATGAGATCAGATATTAAAACAGTCGGAAGTATTTTGTTTCTTAATAATGTTTCAGTTAAATCAATGCATTCAATTGGAGTAATGCTAGAGAAAAGGTTTTTAACATCAGAAGAGACAAATCTAGTCTTGATAATGTTCGGTGGTATTACTTTATGTTAAGCAGAATTATACACAATAGTAAAAACATAAATTACATTGAACAGTGCTTTCGCTCAAACCGAGGGAATTTTCTCACTATGTTCCAGGGGCGTGCAGTCCATGGAAGCAAGGGAAGCAGTGCTTCCGCAAAAAAAATTACAAAACATCTTCTAAAATGTAATTTTTGAAATAGGGAACCATTAATTTAGTCTATATTAAAAATGCTAAAATATTATCTTAATTAACAAGCCCATAATAAATGCGGCCTCCGACCGAGCGACAATAGAAAATGGAATAGAACCTATGCGGGCCGCTAGCTTCTCTGCAGCCAAGTTCTGTGTGCTTGATTTCCTGTGAATCGAGCGAGAGGTTATTGAACTTTCTACCGGCTGTTTGCACTTTATGCATTTCAGTTGCGTGCTTTAAGTGGGGGCGGAAGCAATCGTTGGAGTAGGTTCTTTGTTTGAACGGCTATCCATGTGTTGTGTCAATACCGTCAACTTCGGCTGTCGGTAATAACGTTGAAAATGTTGGAGAATTTAGTAAGAAAGAGTGTGTGGTGGCTGTCTTAATAATAAGGGGATTTTCAACATCAAACTTCGCTCATAAGCTTCAAATAATTTCCAAAGAAAGGGCAAAACCGCCTATGAAAAATTTAACCACAAAAATGAAAAACTGTATTAGACATTTTTATCCGGAAAAACAATACGAACAATTTAAATGGCTAACAGGGTGTAAAAATATAAGTAAAATATTTTGTTGGCCATGTTTACTTTTTGAAAATGAAAAAGGTCTCTGAAATAAAACTGGTTTTTCCGATTTAACAATTTCCATATAGCTGTAAAAAGACACATTATGTCCAAAGCGCATTTGCAGGCCGTCATAAAAGAAAAAGTCTTCGGCAAAACCAGAATTGAACACGCCCTTAATAAACAGTTGGAAATTAGTCACCGCCAACACAATGAACTTATCGATGTTGTTTTTTTTCTCGGACAGCATGAATAGGGATTTAGAGGTCATGATAAAACAAGGGTTTCTTCAAATAGAGGAAATTTTCAAGATTTACTTAGTTTATAATCGCTAAATATGATGATTGCCTAAAAAATCATTTACGTCGAATCGAATCCAGAAAAATTTAATTTCCGCCGTTGCAACCATTGCAATTGAGCTGCAGGACAATTAGGGGGGTCTGCAAGCTAAAGTTCGAGAAACTTTCCCAAGTACTGTGTTTGTCCATTGTTTTGCTCATAAATTAAATTTAGTTTTATCCCAGTTTATCAATCACATTAAAGAGTGTAAAGTATTTTTCGTTACTTTAAGTGGCACGTCTGCTTTTTTTCCAAGTCAACAAAACGTACACAAGCTTTGGACTCCATTGTCCACAAACGATTGCCCAAAGTAGCTCCTACTAGGTGGAACTATAATGGAAGACTTGTGATAACAGTATCTGAAAATCGTAAATCACTGATTGACATATCTGAGAATATAATAGAAAATAATGAAACATGGGACTCAGGAGCAATAAATAGTTCGATGGGGTTTTTGGACTGTTTGAAACGAGATTTTGATTTTAATTATTTGTTGAACATATTTTCAGAAATATTTCCATTTTCGGAAAATGTTTTTAATATATTACAAACTAAAACAAATGATATTGCTTTTTGCCTAAAAAAAGTAGATGATTTTAAGTCCATGTTAAGCCAAAAAAGAGATGACTTTGAGCTATTTTGGGAGAAAACGATGACGCTAACAAATGACACAAGCCAAGCGTCTTCGAACAGACAAGGTGGGAGATGTTCATACATCATTCAGACGCCTCTTTTATGAAATAACCGATCAAATTCAGCAACAAATAAACTATAGATTTAACGGTTTCAATGATTTTAAATTCCTCGAGCTCTGCAATTTTGATGCATTTAAAGGAAAAACTTTCCCAGAAGATGCGTTTAAATCTCTTCTTCTTCATTATGGTCAGTTCTTCGACCGAGTGTTACTGCGATCTGAACTAAAAGTGATTTACGAAACTGATGACATTAGCGCAAAAAATAACGCTAAGGAACTAATGCATTTTTTAAAAGACAAGGAACTGAAAGATGCCTACACCGAAGTGTCGAAATTGTGTGAATTTGTATTGACAATACCTGCCACAAGTTCATCAGTAGAACGCAATTTTTCAACACTTAAACGTATAAAAAATTTCGTGAGGAATTCAACGGGGCAGGAGAGACTTTCGCATACATCGCTGTTGTCCATTGAAAATAAACTTCTCCAAAATATCTCGCAGCATCGACGTTTTTATGATGACGTCATTGACTAATTTGCAAAAAATGATCGAAGAATCGAATTACATTACAAACAGGTAAGTTTCTAAAAATTGCTTCCCTTTCTTAAAATTTCACCGCACGCCCCTGCTATGTTCCCCTTAACATTTTTTGGACAAATGAAATAACTTAAGCAAATTTTAACTCATGTTTGGAAAAGTAGATGTTTTAAATTATTTGATGGGATTGGATTCTTTTAATAATAATGGAGACTTCCCGACATTTCATTATTTTAGTTTAGTTTGGTATCTTAAATAATTTCAAAGCTGCCTATTACATTACATTGTCGTAATTTAAAAAATACTATATTCAATCTCAACAAAAAAGTATAATAATTATTCATAGGTTTTTATAATAATTAGACGACAAAATTTTAATTTTATTTCGTAAATTTTGAAATAGTCATAAATTTAAAAGGTCTTATTAAAATATTTGTAGATTATTGGTGTGCTAATTCTTAAAATACAGTTATTTCCATTATCTTTGCAATAAACCTAAAATAAATCAACATATCAGGTTATGATAAGCGTCAATTTTCTATTCATAGACAAATATAGACATACATTTTTTTTTGAAAACATGTTTTTTGTGTTCTAGTAGACTCTAAAAGGTTAAAAAAAACATATTTTCCGAAAATCGTTCAGAAATTTTAACATTTTTGATAACATTTTTAAAAGAAAATGTCAATATTTTCTGACAACTAATCATTGACAGGCAACGAAAAATAACTGTTAGGGAATATTTATTTTTGTACTGTAAGGAAATATTATTTCCATTATTTTATTTTTATTCTTTAAACTCTCTTCGGCTCCGATTATCCCGTCTAGTGGCCTTAATCAACCAAACTTCCGGAATTTAAAAAAAAGCGAAATCAAATATCTAACCGGATACAAAACTCTTCGAGTCAATTTAATTTAAATGAAATATGTCAAGGACCCTTTTACAAATAAAAGCTCTCGGGAATGACCTTTAACAAACCAATTACAAAACCAATTGAATTCAATAAAAATTAATAATCACGTCATAATTTATTTTATTAATATTTTTCCAATCCAAAGTTTTTCGCCTTGTTCAGTTTCGGAAACCGAAACTTTTTATTATTAATTAGAGTAACTTACAACCACGTGAGTTCTGTAACCAGTGTTACGTTTTAGCTGTTAGTATTAATTTATGTCAAGCATAACTTTATACAATAATAAGGACATTAATTACATAGAAAAGTGCTTTCGGTCAAACTAAGGGAATTTTCTCATTATGTTCCCCTTAACATTTTTTGGACAGATGAAATAACTTGAACAAAATTTAACTCATGTTTGGAAAAGGAGAAGTTTTAAATTATTTAATGGGATTGGATTGTTTTAATGTTGATAATGGAGACTTCCCGACATTTCATTTTTACTTCCCTCGTAAAAGGAAAGTATTGTAATCGTGAAAAAATCGCTCTCCGAGATTTTTTAAGATCTTCACGTTTCAGGGTCCCTAAATGACGAAAAATATGTTTTCTCAACTCCGTCGGTCTTTCTGCCTGTCTGTCTGTCTGTCTGTTCGCGGGGTAACTAAAAAATTAATTATTTTAAATTTTAAATTAATTATCAAATCAATTATCAATCAATAAAAATCAAATTTTGCAGAAAATTTAAATGTGAATATGGGATACTTATTGAATTTATCTTAAATTATGACCAAAAGTCAAGTGTGGCATAGGTAGAAAAGAAATGGTAAACATACTGGTAGGAATCCAATATGATGGAACAAAATGGCGCCCAATAAAAGTGAAGAGACAGTATATGTAACACACACACACATATATATATATATATATATATATATATATATATATATATATATATATATATATATATATATATATATATATATATATATATATATATATATATATATATATATACAGGGTCCTGCAGCTCACCTCCCGTCTTTTATTATACCTTAACCATTTATTTTAGAAAAAATATTTAAAAGCCACTATATGCTGTTGATTAGAGAGCACATTTTAAAAATATTCTTGATTATACAGGGTGTTACAAAAAATAGTGGCGCATAAGAGTTGTATTTTTTTAAATGGAACACCCTATATTTTTTTACATTTTTGAAACACTCTTTACCTAGTCTACAGACTCCTAGAATAGTATCTCTCTTTTTTTAATAGTTTCGGAGAAAAAAGGTAAAATCGAAGAAAAAAAAAATTATAGTCTACATTTAAAATATTTATAAAAATTAGATAAAACATCTTAAAAGCTAAGGTAACCTAGTAGCTTACTGCAAAAGGTTTATAGTTATTCTGCTATGAGTATTATAAGTCTTACTTATACAGGGTGATCCAAATTCCATGTCAAACGTTGCAAAATAAAAAATAATTTTTATCCATTTTTTCAAATGGAACACCCTATATATTTTTTTTCTGTCCGGTACAGAATTAACAGATCAACATTTTTCATTATTACACTTATCTCAAAATTCCTGAAGGTTTTTGAAATATTCTTAAAAAACTAATGTTGTACTTTGTTTTTCAGTACGGTAATTGAATAACCTCACTAGTAATGTTCATAAGTAAGCACCTTCGCGATTTTGAATAATAAATAGGTCAGCGTAGTTATAGCTATGGGAAAAAACCTAAAATCCCAACATTTTTTGTAATTACGTTTACAGCATAAAATTTGAATTACTGCCAAGAGTTAAGCCGTAAAGACGTTTTACATGCTGCAGGTCTTCCTACAAGTTGCAAGAGACTTGCACAAAGGCATACGCTGACACTTGCAATTGAAATACAACTGCCGCTTTACAGTCTGCAAGATAAATTGCGCGCAATATCTTGCAGGTGCAACCCCTTGCTGCAAGAAACTTGCAGCATGTAAAACGGCCTTAACCTTTATTTAATATTATTGACAAGTGTTGCCCAAATTATTAACTAGAATTTAAGTAGGCCATGAAAAACAAATTGTCTAGAAACTGTCAAACAACTAAAACATATCGGCAATTTACTTATTCGTTTTTTAAGTTTTACAAATTGAAATAATTATCGGATTTTTCATATAGTGGTCTTTACCTTCTACGTAGTTCATTTTTCGTTTGTTTGCGTCAATGTTTAGAAGTTTTATTTGAACGTTCTATTGTCATGGAGTACACCCGCGAAGAACTGGTTGATATGGTTTTTGTGTTAGGAGAATCGCATAGAAATGCCTTTTTGGCCAGTAGGATTTATGCGCAAAATTATCCAGAATGAAGGCACCCAGACAGAAGGAGCATGACGAACTTATTAGAGAGATTTATGGCAACGGGAAATGTAAATTATACAAGACCAGTTAGAAATAGGCCCGTTCGAACGGAAGAAAATGAATTAGCTGTGCTATTAGCTGTCACGGAAAATCCTTCTGTTAGCCAAAAAGCAGTCGGGGATGCCGTAGGAGTAAGCGAAAGAACTGTTCAGCGAATTTTAAAGAGCCATAAATTTCATGCATATCATATTCAGTTGCATCAAGAACTCCTTCCAGCAGATTTTGAGAAACGTGTTGACTTTTGTAATTGGGCACAAGCTAAAATTAGGTTAAGCTTTGATTTTTTTGATAAAGTTTTATTCTCTGATGAGGCCACATTTCATAAGAATGGATTTGTAAATCGTCATAACTACCATTACTACGCCGACCATAATCCAAGAATTTTTAGGCAGCTTGATCTACAACACAGATGGTCAGTTAATGTGTGGGGGGGAATTATTGGTGAACATGTTATTGGTCCCCATTTTTTTAATGGACATTTAACTGGAGCCATGTATCTCGACTTACTAGAAAATCACTTGCCAAATTTGTGCGAAAATTTGCCGGTTAATCTGAGAAATACAATGTGGTTGCAACAAGATGGTGCTCCAGCACATTTTTCGTTGCCAGTTAGGGATCATTTAAATAATAATTTTCCAGATCGATGGATTGGAAGACAGGGAGCAAGTGCGTGGCCGCCCCGGTCGCCTGATCTAACGAAATTAGATTTTTTTCTATGGGGCTACGTTAAGGAAATTGTTTACAACAAACCTCCAACAACTCCCGAAAATATGCAGCAACGTATTAGAACCGCATTTCAAAGTATTACGCCCGAAGTATTAAGAATAGTAGGAAGATCTTTTCATACCCGTCTTCGTTTATGCCTCGAAGAGAATGGAAGACATATCGAACATATGTTCTAAGTAAAAATTAATTTTAGCAATAATTAGATATTTGTTAATAATGTTAAATAAAGCTGTTACACCTTAAGTCGAGCCTTAACTCTTGGCAGTAATTTAAATTTTATGCAGCAAACGTAATTAGAAAAAATGTTAGGATTTTAGGTTTTTCCCCATAGCCAGAACTACGCTGACCTATCTAATATTTAAAATTGCGAAGGTATGAACATTACTAGTGAGGTTATTCAATTATCGTACTAAAAAACAAAGTACAACATTAGTTTTTTAAGAATATTTCAAAAACCTTCAGGAATTTTGAGATAAGTAATAATAATAAATGTTGATCTGTTAATTCTGTATCGGACAGAAAAAAAAATATATAGGGTGTTCCATTTTTCCACATTACTAGTGAGTTTATTCAATTATCGTACTGACAAAACAAAGTACAACATTAGTTTTTTAAGAATATTTCAAAAACCTTCAGGAATTTTGAGATAAGTGTAATAATAAAAAATGTTGATCTGTTAATTCTGTACCTGACAGAAAAAAAATATATAGGGTGTTCCATTTGAAAAAATGGAGAAAAATAATTTTTTATTTTTCAACGTTTGACATGGAATTTGGGTCACCCTGTATAAGTAAGACTTATAATACTCGTAGCAGAATAACTATAAACCTTTTGCAGTAAGCTACTAGGTTACCTTAGCTTTTAAGATGTTTTATCTAATTTTTATAAATATTTTAAATGTAGACTATAATTTTTTTTTCTTCGATTTTACCTTTTTTCTCCGGAACTATTAAAAAAAGAGAGATAATATTCTAGGAGTCTGTAGACTAGGCAAAGAGTGTTCCAAAAATGTAAAAAATATAGGGTGTTCCATTTTAAAAAATTCAACTTTTATGCCCCACTATTTTTTGTAACACCCTGTATAATCAAGAATATTTTTAAAATGTGCTCTCTAATCAACAGCATATAGTGGCTTTTAAATATTTTATCTAAAATAAATGGTTTAGGTATAATAAAAGACGGAGCTGCAGGACCCTATATATATATATGTTATATCTATTCTCACCAGCTAGTTCATCATACAAGTTATGCCAACCTTGGTTCCCAGACTATCAGATATCACCCGCCAACGCAGTATTCAGAAGCCGAGCTTATCTCAATAACAAAAGTATCATATATCAGCAGGTGCCACTTGTTTACGAAAACAAGTCTATACCAAGAAAGCTTCATCAGCAGAACCCACGTCCTGACCCAAGTGTTCAAGAAAGAAGTAAACAGTTCCCACTGAGTCAGCATAACGAAACATATAAATAGTTATTTTCTTTGTATAAAGTTCAGTTCAGTAAAGTTCAGTCTAGCTTCTCATTTGTTAAACGTCACGCTGTAATTTTGCAAGTTCAAATATATATATTTTAATTTGTATTTTCAAGTAATAAAGTAATTTTTTTTAAAAAGTAATTTCGCAAGAAAGTGATTTAACAAACTGGCGCAGTCGGTAGGATCTGAAAACGTCTAACAGAACACGAAGCCCTTGTGCACTCTCACTGTCGACGGAGGATCCCAATCCATTGTTCAGAAGAACCTGTGAAAACCAAGAAAAATACAAGAAGTACTGAAACTCAAGAAAAGCAGAGAAAATCACGACCCGACGTCACCAACTCGCAGTCAATCTACGGATTAGGAACACCTAGTGAAACCCCTGGTAGAATTTGCTGCAGAGAACACGACGAAGTCTGATGTTTCTACTAGTAACGTAAGACTGAATCATCTCGTTATTAATTTTCTTTATATTTTTCAATTTTCCAAAATATTGAATTTTTTTTATTCAAATTTAAGGAAATTGTTCGATTTTTCAATTTTGATATTTAGTTAACGAAAAACTGAATTCAAAAACAAGTTTCAAAAATACAAAAGAATATTTTAATTTCAAATTTTGATTATACAGTTAATCAAATTTCAGACAAACAAAACAAAACCACTTGAATTTTGTAGATTTTAGTATTGCTTTAATTTACGTTGATTTGTGTACTACTTTACGTACTGCCAATCAACCTAAATTCTTAATTTTAAGTTCGTATCCTTTATATAATATTGTGTGCCTATATTTGATAATATTGTGTGCCTATATTATTTTATTTTGATATATTGATATATTGAGCAACCATGACTGATAACGGAATACAAAATGTCCCTGAGACACCCGAAATTGAACCATATAAACTATCTGAAATATTTTCAATAATTCCTGAATACGATGGTGATCAAATTTTTCTCCAAACATTTCTCAATGCTTGTGATTGTGCTTACAATATGTCTACACGCGATCAAAAAGATTTATTAGTAATCCACATAAAAAATAAATTACGTGCAAGAGCAGCGCAGCTAATAAGCTCTCGCAACCCTATTTCTTATTTAGAAATAAAACAACTTTTAAATTCTCACTTTGGAGATACGCGAGACTTGTCTTCTTTAATACAAGACTTACAACGTATTAAACAATTACCAAATGAAAGTCCTTTAACCTTTCTCAACCGACTTCAAGTGCTAAATGCAAAAATGCACGCTAATATACAAAAGTCTAATCTCACCCCACAACAAAAACAAGCTCAAATAACTCTAATCGAATCCATGTCTCTGAGTACCCTCTTAACTGGTCTTGAACCCCGTATTGGACACATAATTCGTGCCAGTAACCCAAGAGATCTTCTTGAAGCTCAAATACGTATTCGACGTGAACTTCAATTGTCTTATTTTGAATCTCAAAAAGTTTCAAAACCGAACCCACCAAAGCCATTCAACCAATCTTTGAAAAAAACAAACTTTCAAACACAAAAATGTTTTAAATGCGGACGTACTGGTCATTCAGCAAATCAATGCCATGCCAATAACGGACAACCACGTCCCAATTTTTCCCAAAGCTCAAATTTTCAGCGACCCCAGTTTGCCCCGCAAACAAATTCTCTTCAGTCACAAAGACCAAACATGCAACAACAAAGAAGCCCAAATACGCAAACCCCAAATATGACAAATAATCAATCAAATCAAAATAATTTCCAACGTCAACCGAATTCTAATTATTCTCGACCCTCAGTAATTCACAAAAATCCCAATTTTAAAGCTCACTTAGTTAGCACAGATAATAATCAAGAAAAATATTTTAATGACTATTATCAAGACTATCAACAAGATTATCAACAAGATTACCAAGATCCCTCATACTTTTCTTATGAAGACACCTCTACTTTATTCGAAAATGAATACGACAATTTTTATGAGAATCCAGATCCCAATTTAAACTTTAACGAATCAATCGAAAACGATCAAAATTTTCCAATCGAGGAAAATCAAAATTTTCTTTTATCCCCAGATCAAAACCATCCACCCAATCAAGAAATAGATCAAATACAAGCCCAAATAGAAACTCTCACGCTAGACGATATGAATCCCTCACTCAATTTCCCCGAACAACGATTTCTTTAAATCCTTTTCTTGCGATAAATCCTAAAAATCTTTACTATATCAAAGACGCAACAAATACTTTCAAACTACTCATAGATTCTGGTGCAGGTATTTCAATTTTCAAAGAAAATACAGTAAGGAACTTTCCAAATCGTTTCCCCGAAAATGCAACAATTCAAGGCATTACCGAACAAAAACTTTTAATAACTGAATCAACTTTGATAAATTTTAACAACGGTGACCCTCACAAAGTCTATATTTATAATTTAGACATTGATTTTGACGGAATTCTAGGTCTTGACTTCCTAGAACACTACGAATGTACAATCGATTTAAAAAATAAACAACTTATTACCAATTTTAAAACACTACCATTGTATAAAGTTGAAGACAATTATTCTTCAACAAAACTCGAAACATACGAGGCAAATAAAAATAAAATAACTATACAAGGTAGAATGGAACAAGTTTTTAAATTAAAATGTCATCTAATCAATACTGATGCTATTTTATACCGAAAAGAAATAGAAAAAGTACATATCCCTAATGCCCTTGTCCATGTCAATCAAAACGGTGAATTTTTGACAACAATTATCAATGCGAATGCAATTCCAAAAACAATTGATTTCTCAAATATCGAAATAGAACCATTTTCGATACACACACTTCTTAATTTCAATTTTCCCGAATCTTCCGAATTTCAAACTTTAAATAGAATCCCGACTATTAGATCCCAGCTTAGACTTGACCATTTAAACGAAGAAGAAAAAGAATTAATCACAAATCTTTGTGTCAATTTTGAAGACATTTTTTATCTAGAAGGTGACAACCTTTCCTTCACAAGTGAAATTAAACATAAGATAGACACGAATAATACAAAACCCATTTTTACTAAATCTTATAGATATCCCCAAATACATAAACAAGAGGTTAAAACGCAAGTAAACAATATGTTACAACAAGGTATAATTAGACCATCAATTTCTCCCTGGTCATCTCCCGTTTGGGTTGTACCGAAAAAAATCGACTCTAGTAATAAACAAAAATGGAGAATCGTAATAGATTATAGAAAACTGAACGAATCCACTGTTAATGATAAATATCCACTTCCTAATATCTCAGATTTACTTGACCAACTTGGACAGTGTCAATATTTCACGACTCTTGATCTCGCTTCTGGTTTCCATCAGATAGAGATAGATCCCAAAGATATTTCAAAAACAGCGTTCTCAGTAGAAAACGGTCATTATGAATTTAAACGAATGCCCTTCGGACTAAAGAATGCCCCATCTACATTCCAACGTGTAATGGATAATATTCTTTTAGGAATCTTAAATGAACGATGTCTTGTCTATATGGACGATATTATAGTCTATTCCGCTACAATTGATGAACATATCCAACGATTACGCGAAGTTTTCAAAAGACTAAGAAAAGCTAATCTTAAAATACAACCAGACAAATGCGAATTTTTACGCAAAGAAGTAGCATATCTTGGACACGTAATAACTAAAGACGGTGTTAAAACGAATCCAACAAAAATTGAATGTATCCAAAATTTTCCCCAACCAAAAAATCCTAAGGATATAAAATCTTTCCTTGGCTTAGCAGGCTATTATCGACGATTCATTCCTAATTTTGCGAAAATTTCTAAACCACTTACTCGTCTACTCAAAAAAGAAATAAAATTTGACTTTGATTCTGATTGCAAAGAATCTTTTGATGAACTGAAAAAATTGCTAATTTCTGACCCAATTCTTATATACCCGAATTTTAACGAACCATTTCTTTTAACCACAGATGCTAGTGCTTTTGCAATAGGCGCTGTGTTATCACAAGGACCTGTAGGAAAAGATTTACCAATTGGCTATGCATCTAGAACCTTATGTAAAGCCGAAACAAATTATTCAACTATTGAACGTGAACTCCTTGCAATTGTATGGGCAGTAAAACATTTTCGCCCGTATCTTTTTGGCAGAAAATTTAAACTAATTACAGACCACCGCCCTCTTACTTGGCTTTTTTCAATTAAAGACCCAGGTAGTAGACTCGCACGCTGGAGACTTAAACTCGAAGAATATGAGTATGAAATAATTTACAAACCCGGTAAGATTAATAAAAACGCAGACGCATTATCAAGAATTAAAATTAATCATTTTAATCAATGCGCAAAATTCCAATCAAAACTTTCTATTTTTGCGACAAATCAAGACGATGACGAAAATTCTAATAACTCAAATTTAAATTTCGATGATGAAAAAATAACCGAAGATTACAACACATTTGCTAATATGTACGAAACAAAATCTTTAATTGATTATTCAAAAATTGAAACTTCAAATGAACAACTTCTAAATAAATCACATAAAAACATAATAACCTTTTTTCAACAAAAAAATTTAGGAGAATTACAACATGAAATATTAGAAGATATTTTTGAAGAAAATGCAGATTTTTCAATGCAAAGACTAAATATTTTCTCTAGTAAAACAGTCAAAAATCGGAAATATTACATAATTCCTTTGTTACTCGACCCAGAAAATATAGTCCAACATCTTTTCTATATTATTTATACAGGACAAAACGAATTTGACCTTTTGTCAACATATTTTCTCGAAAATAAAATAGACCTTCCTATTCTTGAAATATTTTCTTTTATCTTTGCAGACAAAGATATTAAAATATGTATTTGTCAAAATATTGTAACCATCCCAGATAAAGACCAAATACCAATTATATTGGAACAATACCATTTAGGCAAAAGTAATTTACACCGCGGAATTAATGAAACTTTAAGACGCATCAAAGAAAAATATAATTGGCCCAAAATGATTAAAGATGTAGAAAACTTTATAAAAAGTTGTGAAACATGTCAAAAAATTAAAATATGCCGAAAAAATTTAAGCAACTCTTTAGTGCTAACAGAAACACCGAAAACACCATTTGAACGAATAAATATTGATATATTTGAATATCCATCTAAAAACTATGCTTTGACAATACGAGACGAACTTACTAAATTTACCCAAGCTTATCCAATTGAAGATAAAACGGCAAAAACTATCGTTAATACTATTATTTTATTTTTCCAACATTATGGTACCCCACTACGAATCCATTGTGATTATGGCCGTGAATTTAATAATACATTAATGAAAGACCTATGTGAACTATACGACATAAAAATAACATTTTCAAGTGTAGGTCATCCCCAATCAAACGGCTCTTTAGAAAGATTTCACGCTACACTTAGCGAAATGATAAGAGCTAATCAAACCGAAAACCCACATGAACATCCGTTCAACGTACTTCCGTATGCTGTTATTTGTTACAATAACACGAAAAATAAAACCCACGGTTTTACGCCCTTTGAACTAATTTTCGGACATACTTCTTCTAGACCCCCTGAAACCCTATATAATGAGAAAAACCTCATATCAAAATACATACGTGATTTAAACAATCGTATGCAATTCCTTTATAAATCTGCTCGTAATAAAACGAAACAACAAAAAGAAAAAGCAAAAGAACGTTTCGATCAACATGTTGCCAAACATCCTTATGATTATAAAATAGGTGAAAAAGTATATGTACGTGAATCCCAAATTAAAGATAAGGCTCAAAACAAATTTAATGGCCCTTTCGAAATTCTCGAAATTTATCAAAACTCAGCCCTTTTATTAAATCCCAATTCTAAACAAAAATCTAAAATAAATTTTGATAGATTAAAACCATACTACGAGCAAATTTCTCTTCCAGGACCATCCTCGGACTGTCATCAGTCGTCCAGTCCCAATACTCCATAAGTCCAATTAACAACACGATAGGAGTCTTCTTTCATGAAGAAGCAAAAATAAGAATATCTAATGATAAATGGACATTACTTGTATATAAAGATTTAGAACCAATTAAGGATACAATTGTAAATAATGATAGAATTTTAGAAAACCTTATTAATAATATTAATGAAGACGTATCACGAATGAAAGCATTTAAATCTGAAGTACTAACACATATTAGTCTCCTTAGACAAATATCAGGAGCTGTAAATCAAAAATATACAGAAATAATGGCAGATACTAAAAAATATATTTTTAGAGAAAAACGTGGAATTTTTAATGGTATAGGAACATTTTGGAAAGCAATTACAGGAAACTTAGATGCTTCCGATGGCGAATATTTTAATGACTGTATAGAAAAAATAACACATGATGAATATCAAATCGAAAATCTTCTTAAAAATCAAATTTCAGTAACTACCTCAGTAATAAAAGAATTTAATTCAACTATTCAGAAACTTAAAATTGACGAAGAAACATTCAATAATGACATAATAGAAATACGAAAATCAATACTGGATATTTCTGACGATCTGAAATATTATTCCTCTCAAATAGAAATATTAAATATTTGCGAACTATTAATGGAAAGCTATTCATTTCTTGAAAATTCCTTGAATGATATTATAAATTCAATTGTTTTCGCCCGTTTACGAATTTTACACAGTTCGATTATTACACCTTTTGACCTAATAGAATCACTAAAGCACATATCTCAATCATTGCAGAGAAATAATTTACCTTTGCTAATTCACCCTTCAAGTGTGGCTCAATATCTCGAAATCATAGAACTAAAGGCATATCAATATGATTCAAAAGTAATTTTTGTTCTCGAAATCCCATTAGTAGATCCAGAAAAATATATTCTCTTTCACTTATATCCAATACCAATTTTGGATAATCGAACAGGCCTTCACCACATTCTTTCAATAACAAATAATTTAATTGCGCGAAACGATGATTCATTATTATACATCACAATTCGCAACTTGGAATCATGCAAATCTTTGAGCAGCCGAACACTAATATGTTCCAACATCCTGCCATATCCAATAGACAGTGATGCTGTTTGTGAAGCCCAGTTACTACGATTAATCAATCGCCTTCCAAGAACGTGCCAAGTTTCAGTTATCCTAGCCAAAGACTATCATGTGCAAGAACTTAACCAAAACTCCTGGTTAGTTGCCGTTGCAGACCCTTTACCTGTGACCATTAAATGTGGTTCCAGAGACGTTGTTACCCAAACAATCAGTACCAACGCCATAATCAAACTCCAACCAGAGTGCAGTGCATTTATTGGCAGCACCAAAGTTCTAGCGAAGAAATTTGTAAATACCTATGACAATGTTACCTACAGCAACGTTCCAATCCAAATTCCATTTGATTGCTGCAGTCATTACCCTGAAAAGATTCACATACCAGACTTGAAGCCTCTTCAGTTACACCACATTGATACAGAAAATTTAAATATAGCTCAACATAAATTAAATGAATATTCTGATCAGTTGGACAGACTAATCAATCAACCATTCGTAAAGAAACATATCGGTTGGTTTACGATCCTGACCATAACTCTGATCATCAGTCTAATTATCCTGTATATATTTTGTAAATGTTATAGAAGAAAACCTAAAAACCTCAGTATTGGAATTGTCAATGCCAATAGTGATGACTACCCACCTTCTCCACCAAGGTCCAGAACAAATTTCGTACAATGGAGAAGAATATTTCCAAAAAGGCGACCAAATATACGTGTTGGTGAACCAACAGAAGAATCTGAAGAAATAGAACTTAACCTGAACAAACATTCAGCTTGAAAGTTGCTTCCACGCATCAACTTTCATCTTGATGGGAGTTGTTATATCTATTCTCACCAGCTAGTTCATCATACAAGTTATGCCAACCTTGGTTCCCAGACTATCAGATATCACCCGCCAACGCAGTATTCAGAAGCCGAGCTTATCTCAATAACAAAAGTATCATATATCAGCAGGTGCCACTTGTTTACGAAAACAAGTCTATACCAAGAAAGCTTCATCAGCAGAACCCACGTCCTGACCCAAGTGTTCAAGAAAGAAGTAAACAGTTCCCACTGAGTCAGCATAACGAAACATATAAATAGTTATTTTCTTTGTATAAAGTTCAGTTCAGTAAAGTTCAGTCTAGCTTCTCATTTGTTAAACGTCACGCTGTAATTTTGCAAGTTCAAATATATATATTTTAATTTGTATTTTCAAGTAATAAAGTAATTTTTTTTAAAAAGTAATTTCGCAAGAAAGTGATTTAACATATATATATATATATATATATATATATATATATATATATATATATATATATATATATATATATATATATATATATATATATATATATATATATATATATATATATATATATATATATATATATATATATATATATATATATATATATGAGACAGTATATGTAACACACACATTTATATATATATATATATATATATATATATATATATATATATATATGTGGTGGTATTAACCAGCGGAGTACCTAGTTGTTTTTGTGATTCAATTTTGTGCCTTTGCCCTACACGGGGCTGGCTAGTCTATGGCGGCCTGATGAGCTCTAATAAGAGCGAAATCCCAATCGTCGTTTGACTAAAATGGATCATTGTGTCTGCTGTGATGCAGAACATGTTCCAAACAAGGATCATTTTCTTGTTATGACGTTGGTGTAAGTGGAATGAACACATACTATCATACATATATATATATATATATATATATATATATATATATATATATATATATATATATATATATATATATATATATATATATATATATATATATATATATATATATATATATATATATATATATATATATATATATATATATATATATATATATATATATATATACTGTGACTATGTACTGAACTAACTTGGATCACACTTCACTCTTCCCAGTAAAAGTAGTAATTCATAATGAGGGAAGTTCCGGGTAAAGGAATTTACCGATTTTTTTAGTTTAGTTTGCTATCTTAAATAATTTCAAAGTTGTGTATTACATTACATTTCCTTAAATTAAAAAATACTAGATTAAATCCCGATATAACTATAGTAATCATTCATGGGTTTTCAGAATAATTATACAACAATTTTAAATTTAATTTCTAAGTTTCGAAATGCTCATAAATCTAAAGCATCTTGTTAAAATACTTGTAGATATTTGATTTGCTAAGTTAGAAAAATATTTTTTTCATAATTTATGCCTTGTAAAAATCTTATCCCACCAAGGCATTAAACTAACCTATCTTTGCACCAAATCTAAAATAAATCATAACATCTCAGATTATGATAAGCGTTAATTTTCCATTCATACAGAAATACAGACATAAGTATATATTTTTTTGAAAATATGGTTTTTGTATTCTAGCAGATCCTAAAAGGTTAAAAAAATATCTTTTCCGAAAATCGTTCAAACTCGCTTTGGCTCCGGTTATCACCTCTAGTGGCCTTAATCAATATCAAACTTCCGGAATTTAAGAAGAAAAAAGTGTAATCAAACATCTATCCGGATAACCCATGCCCAAACTCTTCAGGCCACTTTAATTAAAATGAATTCTCTCAAGGACGCTTTTACAAATAAAAGCACTCGGGAACGACGTTTAATAAACCAATTAGGAAACCAATTTGAGTCAATAAAAAATTACTAATTATATCATAATTTCCATCGAATGTAGCCGAAGACTTAATATTAATTTATTAATATTTGATCCAGTCCAAAGTTTTTCGCCTTGTTCAGTTTCCATTTTAAGAGCAATAAAACATTGTATGATTAATTAGACTAACTTTGTCCACATGACTTCGGTAACCAGGAGAACTTTTTAGCTGTTAGTATTATTTTATATCAAGTAGAACTTTGTACAATAGTAAGGTCAAACTATGATCGCCTTAACATTTTTTGGATACGTGAAATAACTTAAGCAGAATTTAATTAATATGTGGAAAAGTAGATCATCTAATTTATTTGATGATGAAGTCTTCCGGATATTTTATTTTTACTTCCCTCGTAATAGGGAAGTATTGTTATCGTGAAAAAATATCCCGCCGAGATTTTTTCAGATCCTTACCTTTCAGAATCCCTAGATGCCAAAAAAGTTCTGTCTGTCTGTTCGCGGTATAGCTAGAAAACTGCTTATCCGATTGACTTCAAATTTTGGTCAAAATTTAATGTTCAAAAATGAAGTATTATGCTGGAAGCAGCTAGTAAAATTTTGGGACGAATTTAATATGGTGGTTAAATAAAATATTCAAAAATTCAGCCTGAAAAAAATGTCTTAATGAACTAATTTCAAATTGTGTGCCTTAATTTAAGGTATAGTACTAATTCAACATGGCGGAACAAAATGTCGGCAAAATAAAATGCCTGTAATCGTGAAGCAAATCACCCTATCAGATTTTACATATCTTTACGGTTTAGCGTCCCTAGATTTTACCCAAGGCAATTAATGCGTTCCATTTGTATTACTTCCCTCGTAAAAGGGAAGTATTTTTTTTTAATCGTGAAGGAATCATCTCCCGAGATTCTTTCAGATCAGTTTTTTCTCAATTCTGTCGGTCAGGGTGCAAGATTACTACGCTCTTACTTTTTTTAAAATAATAAAATAGGAAATATTTTTATTAATTTACTGAAATGAAAAAAACTCGCAAAGGTATTAAAAAAAAGGCAAAAGTATCAAGAGACAAGCTCGTGGTCAACAGAGCGTGCAATATCAATGTTCTAAGCTCGTTTATCCCGGAGAGTGGGAGTGGGAAAAAAAATTAAAAGTAAAAAAGGTGAGCGCCACCAATTTATTACGGCCTAAATTGGAAAACCCCTGGATGTGTTTGACAGTCACTTGTTCCTGTTACTTTTATCAAATAAAAAAAAATGTAATTTAAAATTAAGAACTTATTTAAAAAAAAACTGAAAAAGAAGAGAACATTTGAGCTAAATAAAACACACTAAATAAAAACAATAAAATCTATTTAATAAAAGTTGTTTTTTTTTAGAAATGATTTAAAATAGGGATTGCAGGACAAGAAAAACGATCACTGATTGGTTTATAATTCAAACGGCAACCACCTGAGAATAAACTTGGCAACAGATGGGATCTTACCATGCGCATACTGAACGAGAGCATATCGGATGCAGCGAGTGACAGCGCATAGGAAGTGACAGGTCCCATAACCCTAAATTATACTGTGAACTAGGCAAAACGGATAGTAAACCAACGTCTATCTTCCAGCTTCCAAAACTTAGATAATTAGAATAATAGTTGAAAAGGCTATCCCGAGAAATCAACTTGCAACTAAAACAGAGAACAAAGCTATGGGGAAGTGGAAAAACTGTGACAACAAAAAGGTACCTAGAATTAATTTAAATGAAATTTTCGAACAATACAATATAAATAAATTGTTATGTAAAATTTGTTATTTTACCGTTAAAAGAGATTTATTCATAACGAAATATTGTAGGCAATTCGCAGAAGACAAAAAATGGTCGAGTAATAATTCAGGACATAAAAGGATCTAAATACTCATGCAATCAGGAGAAAATGAATGAAAAAGGAAATGTTGAAGGAAATAATTTGGTTTTCCAACCTAATCCAAGAAAAAAAAAAAGGTATGAATATTGATTTTAAATCGAGAAATTGTATGTGTTTATAGGCCAAAGATAACTGAAAGAATTTGTACTAATATTGCCCTTATGTGTTAGATATCCAGGGGCAAAAAGATACAATTAAAATAGGGTAAATTTTAAAAAAGTAATAAGCGTGTATTCGCCTAAAAACAATATATATATATATATATATATATATATATATATATATATATATATATATATATATATATATATATCTAAAAGAGAAATATTTATCAAAGTAACCGTTCTTTATAAACATAAATTCCTACATATGAGTATTAATACAAAATATCGACCTTACATGCAAAAAAATTTCGGTGCATTAATTGCCTGTATTTTATTATTTACAGCAACAAAAAAGATATGTTTGGACCCAAAAATAGAGGTTTGAAGTCGAAATGTAGCATCCTGACAAGATTATGGAAAGGCCAAAACTTGCATAAAGGAGGCAAAACAGGTTTTCCAAGACTGCGAAAACTAAATTCTTATTTACTCTGTAATATTAGGAAATAAATATCTTTAGATGTTATTTGGGTTTCGTTTTTTAAATAATTGTAATTTTAATTGAAGAATGATATTGTATAAATCTAGGTATCGCCATCCCATGTAACAACGTTCGAACTTGCAGTAAAACGTTTCTTTAGAACGGGGTGGTGAACTACTTTAGTTTAGGAATACTGATAGTTGTTGATAATAGGTGGCGCTATGCATACCGATTAATCATTATTATATAATCCGGTATAACAAATGAATATTCGCTTGAGATATGGGTAGTCTAACTAAACTATAAAACCAATATATAATTTAAATAAAGCGAACATATCAATTATTAAAAATTAAAACTAAAATAGTACATTATAAATGTTAAACTTAAAGATTAAACTATATAACAAAATTAAGTATTACGAGCTAAAAAAATGCTTACCCGATTGACTTCAAATCTTAGTAAAAAATTAAGGGTCATATGGGGATGACCTGGTAACATTTTGACAAAAAATGGCGGCCTAGTGAAAAGTTAATAAAATTATTACTAAAAAACCACTTATCCACTTTATTAAAAAAAAGAAATAAATAAAATAAATGCTTTATTGTCAAAAAAATTTTACAATTTTGTGGACAAAGCTGTTGTAAAAAAATAGTTTACAAACATCAAAATTAGCAAACAAAACAAAACAAAAACACATCATAAATATTATAGAAAAATAATATTTAAATCAAGAATTTAGAATATTAATATTATAGAATCCTAAAAGAAGTACATTAGAAATGTACTTTGTCAGTCGTACTATGTTATAAACATATTCATAAATATAATGTAAAAAAATAAAAAAGCTAAGTAAAAAATAAAAAAGTACGAAACAATTAAAAAAATTAAAAAAATTAAAAAAAATTTAAAAAAAATTTAAAAAAAATTTAAAAAAATTAAAAAATTAAAAAATTAAAAATTAAAAATTAAAAATTAAAAAATTATTATGTAGGAATCTACTGGTGAAATTTTGGTATGAATTAAAGATGGAGGAACAAAATGGCGGTTTAATAAAACATTTAAAAATTCAGCCTGAAAAAACTACTAAGTGGACTGATTTTTCAAGATGGCGAAACAAAATGGCGGCCAAATAAAATGTTTGTAATCGTGACAAAATTCCGTCGGTCCGTCTATCGGTATGTTTGTCTGTCAGTTCGCGGCATAGCATAAAAACTACAAATTGAGTTCTAATTTTAATCAAAAATTAAGGGCCATATGGGGATGACCTGGTAATATTTTGGTTAAAATCTAATATGAAGGAACAAGATGGCGGTCTAGTGAAAAATTATTACTGAAGAAACTAATTATCCAAATTACCTCAAATTCTGCACAAATATTAGGTGCTACATAGGAATGAACAGGTAATATATTGGTATGAATATAAGATAGCAAAACAAAACGGCGGCCTAATGAAAAATATAAAAAATCTGCCTAAAAAATACAATTTCAAATGGAAACTCCCAATTTTTATAATTTTATCTTATTTAGCACATAAAATATGGATGACTTTGTATGATATTGTTTATTCCAAAAATTTGTAGTTAATGAAATATTAACAATTTAACATTTTTTTATTGTAAAAATATGATACGGCTTCTAAGTTTTGTCATTAGTCGGCCATGATGGGGAGGCGTGGCGAAAACAAAAACAGTTGAATACTAGAGAAACGTCATATTTGTTGTCATTTGACAATTACCTACTGAAATAATTAATTATTATAGGTAACTATAATTATTAAATTATTAATCGTGTCGGGGCGATTAAATTATACACACGAGGATTATTTGAATTTGTTTATTAGCTATGGGGAATGAAACATAATTTTAACAAGAACATGCCAGATATTTGCTGGAAAATATCCAGATACACAAAAACCGTCACCGAATAGTGTTAAATAAATGTTTGGAATAGATAATCTCATACAAAGTCAGCCATATTTTAAGTGCTAAATAAGACAAAATTATAAAAATTGGGGGTTTCTATTAGAAAAAGTTACTTTAACGATTTTTAGAAGTATATTATTAATGTCAGTTTTGATCACCCTGTATTTATTTATTGTAATAATATCAGCACAGCCCACTAAAAAAGATCACCTTCGACAAGGAAATCAACCGCAAATAGATAATAGAGACTTTCGTAGGGAGGTATTGATAGTTAAGTCTAGACCTGCAAACGTCATTTTTGACATAAAATTCAAAATATCTAAAAAATGATTGAACTTAGGTATAGCATAGTATGCATGAAATATACCTAGCATTCTCCGAGGAATCCACAAATGCGATAATACATAGGGTGTATTTAAAATAATAAAGTGGGCATCTACTTCTAATTGCCTCCATCGACTTTAGTTAACTGTAAAATTTTCAAAATGTTCAAAAGCCTATTTTCCGCGAAATCGATCGGCGCAATCGAGAGACACCCTGTATATATATATACATATATATATAAATATATATATATATATATATATATATATATATATATATATATATATATATATATATATATATATATATATATATATATATATATATATATATATATATATATATATATATATATATATATATATATATATATATATATATATATATATATATATATATATATATATATATATATATTTAGACCAATAACTGCAAAATATTTTAGAGTAAAGAAAAATATCCCTCATTTAATAAACGAAGTTCCATTCTTATAAAACTCCCCACAACGTAACTAACATTATTTTATTTTTATTATTTCAACCCATTTTGACGTCGCTTATCCCATCTCGTACAGTTAATAATATAGGATACTGGAACTTCCGGACTTTAAGAGGAAAAAAGCGGAAGGAAACATCTACCCGGATATTAACTCAGACCTAAACTCTGTCGGCCAATTTATTTAAAATGAAATCTGACAAAAGATCCTTCTTTTACAAATAAAAGCACTCAGGAACGACCTTTAATAAACACATTTGATAGAATAAGAAAACCTAATATAAATGTATTTATAATTGTTCTATTTAAAAATTTCTTAACTTATTCAGGTGCCGTTTCAATAATAATGAAACTTTCTATGATTAATAAATAAACCAGTATCACTTTGTTGCTATGAAAATATTATATGTCAAGCAGAACTTTGTACGGGAGTATCCAAATAAAAATGAACATCCCTTTTAAATTCTTTTTCTATAAAGATAGAAGATAGTGTTAAATTTGCATTTTTATGCGTCATTCATAAATATTATAGCAAAACAACTGAGCATCGAATAAAAAAGTAATAGTATAACAAATCAATTTACTCGCTTATTTTAAATTCGATGGTGTGGTTTTTATCGCATTTTTTAGATTCTGCCAAAAGATCTATGCTTATTTTGTATAACATACCCTGATAAATGATACAATTATGAAATGTCAAAATAAAATTAACCCAATTTAAGCGACAGAAGAGCCAGAAAAATCAGACGAATAGCAAGAAACTATAATATCAAAATAGCTTTTAAGTCGACAAACACTTTAAGAAACCTATTTACTAAAAACCAAGACACAAATGACAGATATAATTGTATCTATCAAGTACCTTGTGAGTGTAGTCAATCTTATATTGGATAAAAGAAGAGATTCTTTGATATAAGAATTAACCCTCCGGTGCTAACATCCCGTCCCACAGACCGACCTCCCACTCTTTTCACCAATTCATCGCGCATGGCGTGTCGATTCGATCGTCCTGCTAGGTATCTTAATTTTAGTTAGTTACCGGCCAGATCTGTTAGTGGGAGGTGTGTGTTAGCCATTTTGCGGAGTTTATACGTAGTTCGGTCTCCCGGACGGATGTTAGTATTAACGCGACTATTTGATTTATTGGAAAAGGTAATTTTTTTTTTAATATTTAATGTTAAATTCCATAGTAAATTATTGTTGGGTTTAGGATGAGTTATGAACGAGAACAGGCGCGACTTGAGAAGTTATGGAAGGAATTTGAGGATAAAAATACCACTCCAGACGACCAAGAAGATTCCAATGAGGAAGACCATGTAGATGAACGAGAAGAAGATTCTGAGTCGGAGCAAGAGTTAGAACCAGAATTAGAAATTAAAAGTCCGCATGAACATCCTCCACCTAACAAAAAAGCAAAGTGTATGGATCCCTTTTTTACTGGTAAAGATAACCTGACTAAATGGAACAAGCATCCGCCCGATCAGAGGGTTAAGACTCGAGCAAAGAATATTGTACTCCACTTGCCAGGCGTAAAAGAACCAGCACGGAATTCACCGAATGATATTTTAGATATTTGGTCTTGCTTTTTCACAGATGATATGTTAAATTTAGTTGTTGAATACACCAATTTATCTATATCCCAGCAGAAGTATTCTCGTGAATATCGAACAGCAATTGGTACAGATATAATAGAAATCAAAGCATTACTAGGACTCTTATACCTTTCGGCAGTACGTAAAACCAACCGTTTGAATGCGGAAGATTTGTGGAAAACTAACGCCACGTCAATTGAATTATTTAGGCTTACAATGTCATTGGAGCGATTTCGATTTTTATTGAGACATTTGAGATTTGACAATAAGTACACTAGACCTGAGAGGCAAAAAACAGATAAATTGGCAGCAATTCGGGAAATGTTTGAATTGTTTGTGTGCAGTTGCAAAGAAAACTTTACACCATCGGAATTTACCACAGTCGACGAAATGCTTCCGGGTTTTCGGGGAAAATGCAATTTTCGACAGTATATCCCCAGTAAACCTGAAAAATACGGCATCAAAATATTTGCATTGGTTGATGCTAAGACGTATTATACAGTAAATATGGAAGTTTACGTCGGAAAGCAACCTCCTGGACCTTTTTCACTTGAGAATACCGCAAAATCAATTGTAGAGCGCCTTGTGGAACCAATAGCCAACACTGGAAGAAACGTCAGTATGGACAACTGGTTTACTAGTTTACCTTTATGTAAAAGCTTGTTGGAGAGAAGATTAACTACGGTCGGCACTATCAAAAAGAATAAACGGGAACTGCCCCCTGAATTTGTAACAGGTGTTAGACCAGTGGGCTCAAGTATATTTGGCTTCGAAAAAAATTGTACATTAGTGTCGTACATTCCCAGAAAAGGAAAAAATGTTCTTCTTGTGTCGACGATGCATGACGATGACAGTCTAGATGAAGTAACGGGTAAACCAGAAATTATTATGATGTACAATGATACAAAATGTGGTGTTGACATCGTCGACCAATTATGTGCAAACTATAACTGTGCCAGAAATACAAGAAGATGGCCTATGGTAATTTTTTATCGAGTGTTAAACATAGCTGCCACAAATGCATTTGCGGTCTTAAATTCAAAAAATCCCGACTCAAATATGTTTCGGAGGAGTTTCTTAGAAAAACTATCGATTGATTTGGTTACGGATCATCTGAAAAGACGAGCAACAGTCCAACAGGTGCCACGTTTATCACGAATGCGAATCAGAGAAATCTGCCAAATGGAACCCGAAATTACTGTGCAAGATCCAGACAGGCCCTGTGGTAGATGTTTCTTTTGCAGTACAAAGAAAAGTAGGAAGACAAAATACAAATGTAATCAGTGCAGCAAATTTTTGTGTCTAGAACACGTTCTCGCTATGTGCAGCGAATGCATTGGACTGGATAACACTGCCAACTTCGAAGAAGACTAATTAATTTTAAGTTTTTTCTTTTATTATAATGTTACTATTATTATAATGTTACTCTTATTACAATGTTATTATTATAATTAAATGATTAAACTACTTGTATTCTGTGTTTATTACTTAAGAAAAAAACAACTTTCTGGATACAAAATTACGTTTAAAATGGCATTTTCTGCATTCGGTCCCACAGACCGATGTTAGTACTAATGTTATAAAAATCATGTTAGTACTGGAGGGTTAAAGAACATCGAAAGCATACGGAGATAAAGATCGGGTATCACTGAACATCCAGGAACGACCATAGAATCAAAAATTCTTCATAAGAAACAACACTGGAAGAAAAGGAAATTTAAAGAATCGTTATTTATCGACTAAAACAAAGAAATATTTAGAAAGCCTCGTATCGATATTACAAATGTTTGGAGACCTTTACTATCTCACACGAACATTTCATTTCATTTGTGTGATTAAAATAATTTTTGACCAGGTGTTATACAACTAACTAAAGAAAAGATAAACAATGTTATTTTTGAGCCTACATTTTTATAAAATAAAAATTATGTATATTAAATATCATACCTATTAATATTTATATTTAAAATTTAACACATTAGACATTATAGGATCAAATAAACAATTTTCAGTTATATCTGGCAATATTAATAATACTTATTATAACTTGTAAATTATTAATAAATATAACACAATATCAACAACCTAAAAATTATATTTTATATATACAGTGTGATCCAAAAAGTGTGCAACATATATTTTTATTTCTCAAACCATTTTATTCTTGATAATAATTACTGCATCCAAAGATACTGGAGTAGTAGTAGCTATAGTTTATTAAAGTCCAAAAATATACAGAGTAAGCAAAAAAAATTTGAATAATGATCTAGAAAACAGTACCCTTAACTTTAAAAATATGATGGAGGAAAGTTGTAGAATGAAAGCTTATGATTAGTTATGAAATAATTGCCGCTAATTTTCATTTTTAGAACAAAAAATTTAAAACACTCTCGGGTAAATTTTGATTCTTGGTGTTGATTTTTGGTCGCAATTTAGTAACTAATGGATCAGACGCTAATAAAAGATATTTAAAAATGTCCTCATTATTTGCAACTCTAGATATTTTTCTAGAATGGTTTTTCCCTATAAGACCTAAAAAGCTTATGGTTAGCCTCTTGGGCATCTTCACTTAGTTGTCCAATAGGTAGTTAAGCATCTTCGACAATATCAGCACCATGAATCAAAATTGTATGTACAGACACAGGCATAAAATACCAATCATACAGATTTACGTAATGTAAGGCAGTTTCAGTACAATATTCTTTGAATTTGGCAATATTAATTTTTTCGCCACAAGCAATAGTTTTTAATATAACACCAAATCTAACAATTAATTCCTCATCCTGGCTTGTGATTTCAGCAGTAAGGGCAGGACTGCTGAAACAATTTCGTGCCGTATTCCCGGTGTTAGTGTTTCCTCTCCCTTGCTGGACAACGTCTATTAACAGACCAGTGCGTTTTCGAAATTCATTTTGGATTTCCGTCTTTCGATTATTTTTCAACGTTTTTTGTTCATCAATCTTGGCAAATGAGGACTTAAATGGCAGATTGTACGAAATATGGAGTAAACACTCGAAACACCGAATCCACGCATGAGGGGACAACATACCAAAAGAAAAATTACTTTTATTAACAGTTTTTTTGTTGACTGAATCTAAATTGTTCATGTCTTTTGGTGAAGCACCACACAAAAAGCATCGCATCAAAGATTTTGTATTTATCATAATATTTAGAATTTTTCCGTCAACCATTATAAATAATAATTTATGCTCCACTGTAATATTTGAAAGTTGGCTTGATATCAAGTTTTCAATTTGATTTTTTATTTCACCTGTGATTGATTGTACTACAGCTGCTCTTTCTTTAATGAAATGGAACTGGATTGATCGGCATCGTCTGGTAGACGAAAGAAAAACATTTTTCGATAAAACAGAGTTATCGGTTGAATCATATAATTTCATTGGCACTAGGCTGCATATAAAAATACATTTATCAGTAGAATCATTCGAAAATAGTATATTGTGTAACAAGTGCGTGAAGTTAACTTTTATACACGAGTGTGATGTTTGTGGCCCGAGCCGAAGGCGAGGGTCACAATATCACACAAGGGTATAAAAGTCTTCACGCACGTATTGCACACTATACTTTTTCTACAACCGTAAATAATACAAGTACGAAATAAAATTAAACTATTTAATTTTCTCCTTTATATAATACAAATTAAACTAATGTACTATTTATTTAATTTTCTGTTTTATAATAATTTTAACTTTTTAATAGAACTTATAGTTAAATTATTTAATTTTCTACTTTATAATAATTGTAACTTTTTAATAGAAATTATAGTTAAATTATTTAATTTTCTTCTTTATAATTATTGTAATTATTAATAGTAATGTTGCAATTTGTTAGATTACTAAATTTAACTTCTGTAGCCTCCTTTGATGATGATTTGTTAATAATATTGCTGCTTGTGATCGAGGTCATATTTGGATTTTGAACTGACAAAAGTCTATTTGAAATATCATTTTTGTTGTTAAGGGAATTTTCTACGTAACCCTCAGCTACCGTTGAAGATTTCCAACCGCCGTGTTGTTTTAACATTAGTAAATCTGCACCGGTTTCAACTAGCAAGGAAGCAGATGATCGTCTGAAACAATGGCCTGTATATTTTTCTGGATGTGGTAGTTTTAAAAATTTTGCTATTTCACTAGGCAATTTTCCAAATTTGTTTATCCCGACGACTTGGCGAGTACATTTTCCTCCTTGATACTTGATGAAGAATTTTTTTTCTTGATAATTTTGGGGACGAAGGGTGGCATATTTTCTGTATAATTCTAAATGCTCGGTAATGGTAAATTTTCTTGTTATTTTGGTTTTTGTATCAGGGACGGATACAACAAGAACACTTCCTAAATCTTGAATATCGCACATTTTTAGCTTATAAATTTCGCTTCTTCTTAGAGCACCAGCAATCCCAAATATTAATATCACTTTGGTTAATAAAAAAACTTCGTCAGGAGCCTTATTTATGAACTTGAAAATTTGTTCTTTCTCCAATATTCGAGATTTTTGTGGAATATATCCTTCATTCTTCCGTTTTAAAAATGCATGAACTTTTGGATATTTACCAATGTCAATGTTATTTTTAATGCTAATAGTACTTTTTAGCATTGAATAATGACTCCATAGTGTTGATGATTTCACATTTTTTGACAATTGGGATAAATATGCGAGTAAAACATTTTCAGAAAAGGTTTTAATATTGTTCTTACTGCGCCAGGTCATAAATTTATTGTACGTGTTTTCATAAATTTCCTTTGACTTCTGAGGTAACAGAGAATTACTAGCTGTTTTCGCTGCTTCCGTAATATCTGGTGGAGTACACATTTCTATATCAGAGTCCATAATTATTGCTTATTATAACTTAAAATAATAAACTGTTCAAATTACTATTCGAACTTAAAGTGTCTATTTTAAACTGTTTGCATTGGCAATTTGACAACTCGTTACCATGACAACGATACAAATTGCGAGGCACGGCCGCCTAATAAAATTATTACCAGTGCGGGCCCGGTGCCTAAAATTAATGGCGGCCCATGCATTTCTTATTGAGCCGGTGCGTGAAGTAAATCCTTTAGGGAAAGCATTGTATTTCACGCATCGGTGCTTGAAAACAAGCTTTAGCTACTGCAATCAGTGTGTAAAACAGGATTTTAAGGACGGTTGTAGAAAAATACATTTATCAGTAGAATCATTCGAAAAACGTATATTATATTCCGACTGATCTGCCGCTCCATCACAGCCCCATTTTGATATTAAAATATATTTTCTGTCTGGTTCTAATTTAACTGTTAAAGATTGTACTAACCTTTCAGTAGTTTTATCCAGAAGTTATTGTAGTACCACTTTTGCACCAGATTCACTAAGCGATAAATACTTGCTAAGAGGGTAACAGTCTAATTTTGCCTTTTGAAGTTGACAGTAACTTGAAAAGTTTTTCGCGTATTTGCGAATAATGTTGTATTGATTTTTGGTTAAATCAGCAGTCACACTGTCACTTAAAGCTTGCTCTTTTGACATCACGTCTTCTTCTAATTGTGAAATAAGTTCTTCACAAAACTTCCTTACTTTTGGGCGTGTTCTGGATGTGCTTCAATAAAATAAAAAATAAATCGAGCATCTACAGATTTAATTTTCTTCTTGGCAATAAATCTTAAATGCTCCTCAGGATATTGATCTAAATATTCTGTTTTCCGTTTTTTCTGCCTATCGCATAGATTTTCAAAGGGACGGGATGTAGAAGGCACACAGTTTGAAGTCGAGACCACACTATTTTCTTTGCCGAATACGGTAAAATTAACAGATTGATTCAACCACAACTGATTGGCCTTAAATCTAGAATTTGTTCTTTGACACATCTGCCACTTTCCATTCAATTTAACACAAAATTTTCTCATATTTTCATTTAAGAGCGTCCCGGTATCTTTGTCATTTTTTATATTTAAAACTTGTCCTAATTGTTCTGCAGCCAAAGAATGATTTTCAAATTTGATATTTTTATCACGTAAGAATTTATAAACCCAGTCATTAGTTAAATTGTTCAAATTCATTATTCTGCTATGTCCCTTTACTAAAAAAACACTAACAAGACAAAAAGTTTTATTTTTTAAAGGTCAACTAAGAAAACATGTCCGCCTTTTTTTACATCTGATTTTAAACAAAGCCATCTAATATTAATCTGCAACTACATCTTTGGAATAAGCAGTATGGAAATAGTGCCTTAAATTATTATTTTAATAAATCATTTTGGAGATATTAACAATATTTTGTAGACTTTGTTTTGTATTAGTAAAACTATTTAATTTTAGCGTTTAAAGGAGGTAATGGGTACTAAGTAATTTAATGAATAATATTGGAAAATTCAGTAAGTAATTTCTGGGCACGTTACTAGTCTTGATTTGATAACAACGTTTAAATTGAACGATTTTCAAATCATTTTCGAGTATATTTCTTTAGAATGTGAATTTACATAATTATTATAATATCTATAGATAGTTAAAACAGGCAAATATTATTACTGGCACACGGCCAAATAGAAAAAGTATTTGTTAAGTTGCCTACTATAAACCCATATACCTAATACGCTGTCATCATAAATTTATTTTTCTTATACAGTGGCACTTTGGGGCAGCTTTTTCCTTGAAATTCCATAAAACGACTTATTCCCTTGCCACAAAATGCCTTTAGTTTTGCGGACGATTTTGGGCGTTTTAGGTATTTTATAAATTTATATTACATTTAACTGTGTTAGGGTTACCTAACCTACTATCTAGAAAAGAACACTCTCATTCGAAAAACCTTCTAAATTGATAAAAACAATAAAAAAAATATTTAACCTTTGTATTTACAAATTCATCAATTAAATTTGAATGGTCTGATTTCGCAAATACCATTCTTGCGGCCGGTTACAGAAAGCTCCATTAAAGTTTAGAATGGTTAACGGGATGTCAAATTTGACAGCGAGTTTCTAGATTTCTATAAGCAGCTTGTCAAATCCGAAAGCTCGGTTAAATATTCTAAACACCATTTAAGTTTTGTGCAACCGGCGGTCTATTGAAATAATTAATTTTAACCCCTTCGGAGGGGAATTTCGAAATAATCGTCTTAAAGGCTCATTTGAATGATGATATATCATAGAAAAAGTAAATTATTAATTTTATATGTCTTTTTGCCCTCTTAAGGTTGGAATTTTGAAATATCCACAAACCAATTTAGATTATTATTTGCAAAAGCCATTGACGAATGAATCTAAAAAAATAATTTAAAACGAAAGCTTTCATCACGGTTCTTGGGATTAGACCGTGTCCAAATGAAATCACTTTCTGACGTTTCGCCTTCGATTGAACGAGGCATCTTCAGAGATCTTTACACAAAGCCCCAATTCCCTTTCTAGGTGTTCTTGTACAAAGAAAAGGGGATTCCTTAGGACACTCTGTATATAGAAAACCAACGCATACGAACAGGTACCTAAATGCAAATTCCCATTATCACTCAGCACAAAACAATCAGTTATTAATGGTTGGTTTACAGAGCCCTCGCGATTTGTTAGCAAGATTCTTTACAATCGAAAACAGAGAAAATGACTAAATGTTTAGAGGAAATGGATATTGCTCTGAGGATATTAGACGGTCAATTAGAAATCATAATAATCCTACTCCATGAAATGATACTAATAAGGAATTACTGATAGGAAGTGTAGTTCGTCCATTTATGCACGGAATCATAGACAAGATTGCAAGGTTACTTCGCCGGTCCAATATACGTACAATCTTCAACACACACAAGAAAATTGGAGAACGCAAACATTCATTCATCGTTAAAGGACATTATTCCTTTGCAAACGGAAGGAGTACATGCAATATTGGAGACACTGGACGATCCATGTCGACTAGGCTTAAGGAACATGAACGATGTATCAGAAAGAAACAAATTATACAATCTGCTGTACATGAACACCAACACTCCACTGGACATGTCATAAGTGTAACAGAAACCAAAGATCTTGCACCGGTTTCGGGATTCTATAAACGGAAAATTAGAGAATCTATTGAAATTTATAAGCATCCTAACAATTTTGATAGAGATACGGGCTTCAGTCTACCTCATACGTGGAAACAAATCGCTACACCGAGACACGGTTCGGTAAACACAGATCGACTATACATAGCTGGCCTGGTTTCTCCGAGTTTGCAAAGCCAGTACAGTAAGAGGAAACATTAAAACTCATTTCCTAGAATATCTACGACCTAAAGGCCAGGAAAACAGACGACCTAGAACTCCTGGAAGAACATCGTCCTGATGTTCTAGCAATACCGGAGTCAAAACTTACAGCCGAAACCAGAATGACCTTCCCAGGATACCATACCTACAGATACGACCCTCCAGGCCGCCGAGCTATGAGAGGAGTGGATATTCTGGTCAGAAAAGACGTTTCACATTCCCTTCTGGGGGTTGAGGATGTGGAATTAGACGCCATCTCCGTAGAGGTCAATACACGCAGGGGTCCGATTAAAATCACCTCTGCTTATCGAGCTCCATCACAGGAATTGCTGGAAGAGGACATCGAACACCTGGCAAGAGGACGAAGAGCCAAGATCATCATTGGTGACTTTAACTGCAAATCAGAAGAATGGCATTGCTCCCATATCAATGCAAATGATCGCAAGTTGTCCAGACTATGCGAAAACCACAGACTCGTCATAATAGGACCAGAGCAACCAACGCACCTCCCCCGTGGAAACGGGAGACCTACTGTGTTGGACATTGCACTCCTGAAAAACATCAGGGAAGATCTGGACATAAACACTCTGGATGAGGGTACATCCGACCATAACCCGGTACTCCTGCAACTAGGAGTTAACCTCAACAGAGTGAACCACAACACAAAGAAGACGACAGACTGGAAGGCCTAACAAAGGCGTTTGAAAGCTGTAGTCGAAATCCCTGAGATCCGCGCTCCTCAGGGACTAGATGAGGCCGGAAGACGTCTAGAGCTAGCCATACTGAATGCCTTAAATTAAAATACAATAGTGGAAGACATAAGCATGCATCGACATACCGAGGAGCTTCCTGAAAATCTCAAAAATGAGATCAGGACCAACAGATGCCTCAGCAGGATCTACGACAGATCCCACGAAGAAGAGGACAGGATTGCTCTAAACCGTCAATCCCAACTTTTGAGAGATCGGTTACAAGAGCACAGAAACAACAAATGGCAGGAAAAACTGAGATCCTTAGACAAACATCACCCAACAGCCTGGCAGATGCAGCGTACTCTTAGAATGGACAAACCTCCAATTCCTCTTCTCCAAGGTGTAAATGGCCCAATCTACACCGACGAGGACAAAGCTGAAGCCTTAGCGGACGCCATAGTCCAGCAAGGTCAGCTAAATCAGCATTCAGACGAGGACGAAGAGCATACTGACGAGGTCAACGACTCAGTCAGAGACTTGGATGCTTGTATCTTACCACAACAAAATCCACATCCTATATCACCTGGGGAAGTTCGAGACATTATCAGGAAACTGAAGATCAAGAAAGCCCCTGGAGCTGAAGGCATCACCAACAACATGCTGAAATACTTCCTCAAGAAAGGATACAGTGCGATGGCCAACATCATCAACTCCGTCATAAGAACATGCCATCTCCCCAGCACATGGAAAAAGATAGAGGTCATCGTCATTGAAAAATCAGGAAAAGACAAGACATCAGCCTACTTCCTGCTTTAAGCAAAGTAGCTGAAAGAACTATTGATAGAAGACTGAAAGATGAGTACCAAGAGTTAGATGCCATCCCAGATGAGCAATTCGGCTTCAGGGCAGGGCACTCATCTGAACAACAGCTACTTAGAGCCACAGAGTACATCACTAAACAGAGAGGCCACCGGAGCAATTTTCTTGGACGTCGAGAGAGCCTTTGACAGGACGTGGCTTCAAGGCCTGGTCCACAAAATGTCCGTGGCTGGATACGAGAGAAGAAACATAAAGCTTATCAGGAATTATCTGAATGACAGATCATTCACAGTCAAGGTGAATGACTCACATTCAGCTCCAAGAGGACTGACAGCTGGAGTACCACAAGGATCTGTGCTAGGACCCATACTACACTCCATCTTCTCTCACGATGTTCCAATCGGAGAAGAGGGCATAACAGTACTCTACGCAGATGACACAGCCATCCACACCAAAGCAGAAGCACCCAGAGCATGTGTAGACGACTGCAAGAGGATATTGATAACCTTCATGATTGGTGTGTTAAATGGAAGGTTAAGATCAACCCCCAGAAGTCCCAAGCGATCCTATTCCAACGTAGGAGACTGACTTCAAGAGCCAGAACCCGAGTTTAAGATGTAAAAAATCCCTTGATCCAGCGAGGCCTAGTACCTGCGGATAACCATAGATAAAAGCCTAACATGGAACAAGCACATCAATGCCGCGAGGACAAAAACTAGACAAGCAATGAATAATCTTTATCCATTTCTCTGTCAGAAAAGCGAAATGGGACTGAAGACCAAACTGTTACTGATCCAAACAATAGCAAGGAGCCAACTCACCTATGGCCATCTTATGAATCAAAACCTACGTGACCTGGTAGACTATCATCCACTAGCTCCGATTCGTAACAGCTGGACGAGGTACATGCTCAAGGATGGATGTGGGCAAATCGAAATTTCTGAATCTCCGTGCTCCTCACAAACTAGATCTTGCTCACAGAAACCCTTAGAGTATCACTAAGAGGCCAACAAAAACTCCAAGAAGAGGACTCCCAGGTACCTCAGCTGGCTCCGGCGTGAGTTGCAGCTGAACACGAGGTAAAAGAAGAGGAACCCAGATACCTCAACTGGCACCGGCGTAAGCTACAGTTAAACCTGAGGAAAAAGAACACCACGCCTCAGCCTCAACACTGCAGGATCACGGAACAGTAGTATCACTGAGGGCCCAGAAATGGACCCAGAAACGAAGACCACCAGGCGTACTGGATGGAGGGACACTGGCAACGGCAGACGGGAGAGTAGGACGTAGGCAGCGGCAAACCGGACCGACGAAAGGAGGACAACAGAGAAATATCTCAACCTGGTAAGACGACACTTTTAATTACTAATAATATTTTTTATTTCACATTACAAGTATCGAGAGGTGGTAAAAACATCCTGCCAAGCGAGGACCCCCCCCCACGCCACAGTGAGGACTATGTCCTTTATAGGAGTTTCTTTCGAAAAGACGGCATCAACATCATCGAAGGATCCTTGGCTAGTCCAATGATGGTCCATCTGATGGGGGCCCATTGCGGTTTAGTGGGTATTGTTGACTCTGACAGGTAAAAACCTGACAGAGCAACGAGTCCCACACTGTTTTCCCTTCTACCGGAAAGGATTTCGTACGTAAAAGCATTCCCCATTGTCAAAAAAAAATCCGAGTTCATTCTTTGTTCCGATCTCCTGAACTAACGATCCATGAAGATGCCTCGTACAATCGAAGGCAAAACGTCGGAAAGTGATTTCACTTTGACACGGTCTAATCCCAAGAACCATGATTTCTGATGAACTAATTTAAAAGTTATTTAAAGAAGTATTGTAAAAAATTAAAAATACATTTTGATCCAATTAAGAATGGAATTTCATGCGCAGTTGATTAAAAATAACTCCATATTTTATATGTTAAGTTAAATATACGATAATAAGATTCCTATTCAGTGTGTTTGGCATTTAAAATTCATTAGATCAGATTTAAAAAGGGATTAATGTCCTATATTGAAAACAGCGTTTAGTACATCGGTTTAATTAGATGTCGCTCACTTCAGGTCATTTCTCTCATTAAAATAGCAAAAAAATATTTTTAACAGAAGCCGACAAACAAAAACACTTTGACACAATCTAATTACAAGAAACATGGGCTTTTTAAGGTATATTAAAATATTGATTTAGTTTTTCAGCCTCATTACTTCCAAAATATTTGCCTTTTATATAGAAAAAATTGGGTATTTGTTTATCATTAATATGTTCCTTTAGATCTTTCGTTAATTAACCGACTTCAAAACAAGAGGTTATTAATTTGACTGGGTGGCCCAGGATAGGTTAACAAAGAGATGTAAATAATCAAAAATGTTGCAGCTGAAAATTGACAATTTGCTGGCTAGGCCTGCTGGATTAGAGAATAATTAGACTTATTCATTTTTGAAATTCATATATGTCTTTTCAAGGACGAGTTTTAAGATTTTCTGTGCTACAATCAATTTGACGAGTTCTACTACGACTTACTAAAAGTCTTTAATGAAGTTTACGTACCACGAAAAGGGGATTATTCAGGGTGTAAGGATACCAACAAAAAAAAGATGATGCTACATAATTATGCAAATACATTGAAAATGAGATATTTTTCAGATCTTTACGTTTCAAGATCCCCAGATGCCGAACAACATGTTTTCTCAATTCCTTTGGTATATATGTCTCACTGTCTGTCGGTCGGTCTGCCTGTTCGCGGCATAGCTAAAAAACTACACTGATTTCAAATTTTGGTCAAAAATTAAGGGTTATATGGGAATGGCCTGGTAACATTTTGGCAAAAATCCAATATGGCGAAACAAAATGGCGGCCTAGCCAATTGTTGAAACAATTATTACGAAAAAACAAATTTTCCAAATTACTTTAAATTTTGTACAAAAATCGAATATTATGAGAAAATCTATCTAAAGAATCCAAGATGGCGGCCAAATAAAACGATTTTAATCGTGAAAAAATGGCCAGGTTCTACATATCTTCAAGTTTAAGCATCCCTAAATATATGTTTTATGCATTTCGTCAGTCTTTCCCTCTGTTCTTCGGTCTGTTGGTTCCCAGCATAGCTTATAATCTACTTACTTCAAATTGTAGTCCAATATTAAGGGTTATATGGGGATGACTAGGTAACATTTTGATAAATTATTAAATTTTAAATTTTACACAAAAAGTGTTACAGAAGAATGTACTGGTAACATTTTGTTGTGAATTCAAAATATTAAAAAACTGCTTATTAAATGTGATATAGAGATAAACTCGTGACGTTGTGGTACGAATTTAACATGACGAAATAAAATAGCGGTAGAGTAAAATGTTTAAAAAAATCAGCGTAAAATATATTCTCATTCAATTGAATTTCAATTTTGCAGAAATAATAAATGTAAAATAGGGATAAACTGGTACCAATTCAACATCACGGAACAAAATGGCGGCATATATCAATATAAAAACTGCTTATTCCATTTACGTCAAAAAAAAACTGGTAAAATATTGGCAGGATTCCAATATGGTGGAACAAAACTTTGCCCATTATAAATGTTTGGAAAAACAGCAAGCTATTAAAAAAATGTGAAAATTGGCAGAATGGCGATATTTTCAATTATTTAGCGAGCGCCGCAATATATATTGTATAGACAACAAAAACTTTGTATTTCGTGCAAATCTTTATTAATTAAAATATAGCAAATCGCTTTCGGCTTTCGCCATCGTCAGTGCCACCTGCAAGGAAGGAAATAATTGTCTTTTAGAAATTTAAATTGGAGATTAATGGATATTAAGGAGACAATTTTGGTTTTTTTAATTAAATTGAAAGAAAATCATTTAAAATGTGGTGCAATGGATAAAAAGTAGCCTAGAGTGATCAATTAGTGATAAAATGGCGAATAGCGAAAATTCATAACAAAGTTAAAATTTAAGCTGACATAGATGTTACTGAATATAGATTGTATTCATCAGGAAAACTATTATGCATTATATTATCGTATTTCATACGGTTTTCGGGATTTTTAATGGCACGGAGTTTAATTTTACTCATCTTTTTAAATTTTGACAATTTTTATAATATTAATACGGCGATTCTGCCAAATTTCATGTGCAATGGACCCAGGAGCTATTTATTTTATTAAAGACCTCCAAAATTTTGACCTAAATTTAGGGTCTAATAAGTACCAAAAAGTAACAAATAATATTTTATTCCACATTGAATATTTAATTTATGAAGTCGACTCGTATATTTTATGTATGTTCATGTATTACTCATCGACGGTTTGACCAATTTGGATGAAATTTTCAGGTAATATTTAGGATATTGTCGGAGTGGTCCAATATCAAGCATATTAAAAAAAAATGTTAAAATTGGCGGAATGGCGCCATTTCTAACATGTTTCGTATATTTACGCCAGCACCGCAGACAATATATACTGCGTTCACCATATCATCAGGAAAAAAGTATGCATGCTAATATCGTATTTCATGTTTTCGATTTTTAATGGCAGAAGTTCAATTTTACTCATCATATTAAATTTTGACAATGTGTATTGTTCCATAATTGTGAATCGACGGCACATTTTGTATAATATTCATACGGCTATTCTGGCAAAATTTTATATGAAATTGACCCAATACCTACTTCTTTATTTTATTATAGGGACGTGTGAATTTTTAACCATTTTAAGTTAATTAAATAGTATGGAATATATATATATATATATATATATATATATATATATATATATATATATATATACGAAACCAGTAACGGTAAGGATTACTCCTTCACCATTTTGTCGAGAATCGACCAAAACATGACGCTATGTTTGTTTCCAGGGCCAAGGTGCCAATCTGCTACCGTGGTATCTGCCCCGGCATAGCGTCATGTTTTGGTCGATTCTCGACAAAATGGTGAAGGAGTAATCCTTACCGTTACTGGTTTCATATAACTTTTACGACCAAGAACCGCACAGAAATTGAAATTTCTGTTTCTCCTATATATATATATATATATATATATATATATATATATATATCTTGATCCTTAGTCCTTCAAGGATGGAAAAATACAATGTATTTTCATTCCTGGTGTACATCCGCTCACTACTGTCGTTCTGAAAAGAATAGTTTTGCTGACGTTTCGCCAAAATCACATTTGGCATTTTCGAAGCTTTCTTTCTCTCGTCCGAATAGGATCTGAAGTGTTAGTAACTGACACATACAGACAGATATTTAAATGCAAAATTACATCATGAACCAGTACAAATTCAAGCTGTGGCAAACACCCTAAAGGGACGAATCATTAAAACTACCAACAGTATGGACAAATCTAAAATCGCGAAAATTCAAGCGCAATTAGCGCAACAACAACAGCACAGCAAAACATAAATAACGACCAACGGCCGCGCAGATATAACCTTTGGCCACGGGTAGCTGTATAAAAGGAAGCGTTGCAGTCACCAACACTTCAGTCTCTATTCGGACGCGAGAAAGAAAGCTTCGAAAATGCCAAATGTGATTTTGGCGAAACGTCAGCAAATGTGTTCTTTTCAGAACGACAGTAGTGAACGGATGTACACCCGGAATAAAAACACACACACATATATATATATATATATATATATATATATATATATATATATATATATATATATATATATATATATATATATATATATATATATATATATATATATATATATTTATATAAACTCTGTGATTTCATAATGAAAATCGATACTCCTTTACTACTTTTATGTATATAAAATCCGTTGCAAATTTAGAAAAATAAAGCTAAAGATTACCATCAACGGTGGGTAATTATAGAGCATGGAAAGAAAAAGACCAATAAAAATAGTGACAAATTATTCTCAGGCGAAGTTTGATTGATGATAACCATTAAACTTTTCCGGTTCGTGGTATATAAGATTTGATTAGAAACTGATAATAGCCTCGAAGAAAAAGGAATCTGGAAAAGTCAGATAAGGGGATCTTTCAATTTTATGATTGTATCGATTTCCTCGGCAGTAATTCTGGAAAATTTCGTTACGACGTACTTTTCGCAACTCTTTTAATAGCGTCAGATGGGAGATATTGCGATTATATTTCAATCAGACTTGTTTTTTTAAAGCGTCGTTATTTTAGAACAAGGGCACCAAAATAAATCGAATAATTTACAAATTGAGCTTCTTGGCTTCCTTGATTTTAACGGTATCAATTCCTACTCTTGTTTCAGGGACAAACATATACTAAAATACCGGCATCATATGAGAATTTTTTTATAATTGACATTGGTGAAATTTAAGTTTGCAAGAAATTTTTGCTTGAAAAAAAAACAGAAATGATAATAAAAAAGTTAGTAACATAATTTATCTTACCTGTCAAATTTGATTTTTTATTTGAAAAAGTGGCAAAAAAAAAACTGCTTTTTTCTCTCAAAATTTGGAAAAATGAAAAAGGACAATTATGTTTCTTTTTTGATTTCATGCCTATATACCACATTTCGTCTCTATAGGCTCACTTGAGTTTTTTGACCTAGATAACCGAATGTAAACAAACCTGAAGTAAACTATCACTGCACTATTAATAATAGAATCTTTGAATGAAGAAAGTTTTCAATTGTTTTCTTAGAGTACTTAATAATTTAGGCTATATTCGGTTATTTCTATCTTTTTTAGAAAGAACAAAATAGAAATAGAAAAAGGAGTTTTCTCAGATTGATTTTTATTAAAACCTAAAACAATTAACTTAATAATCTAATTTAAAAATATTTCACGTTAGATTATGGAAGCTAAATAAATTGAATCAAATTGAACGCATTTTTTTTAGCCATTTATGTTTTCATTAATAAAATGACGTTGAAATTAAAAAATTAAATAAGAAATTGCATTCAGACAATCCATTTATTAATTTAGAAAATGTAAAAACGAGCTTTTATTGATTGAAGTGATTCAAGTGAAAAGTAAAAAATAGTTAAACTTACATAAACACAGAACTTAAATATTTTAATATTTTCTTATAAGCTTGAGGCTTTATATCAAGTGTGATGAGGTCTCATGCCTCACTCAAGCTTTTAAGAAAATATTCAAATTTTTAACAGTTGTAATTTTTAGTTTTCAGTTCAATAGTTCAATAATTTAGAAATAAAAGCTCGTTTTAAAAAATATTTTTTTAAATATATTTTATTTTGTACTTTTTAATATTATTTTTTACCCCTCTATGAAATATTCACGATTGGATACCATAATATTGTTTGTCGTCGGTATAGGTATACCAAATCTTAGTCAATTCCGACAACGAAAACTGCTTCAAAAGTTACTTTAAAAAATTTGACACATATATACATACTAACTAACTAATTAACTAACATACGAGTGAAGTTAATAAGAGCTTTTAAAAATAGATAATTGAAGTCGGGTCTGCTTATATTGGGTAAAGTGAAGAAAAGTTAAAAAAAAATGAGACAAATTTAAAGTGAATTGATAGGGATTAAATTAGTATATAGCTTCAAAATCAAAAAAATAAACTTTCCCTTCCTTTAGCATTTTTCAAAATTTGGAGAAAAAGTACAGTTATCTGTCATTTCTTGAAAAACAATGTCAAATTTGACATGTAGAATAAATCACGTAAATAACTTATTGTCGTATGACACTATTTTTCGAGCAAACACTTTTTGCTAACTCAGTTAAAAAAAATTCCATGACTTTACTGATTACACTATATATATATATATATATATATATATATATATATATATATATATATATATATATATATATATATATATATATATATATATATATATATATGTTACGTTAGGTTAAAAGTGAGTGGATCAAACCGACACCCCACTGCTGCGACTCTGTGGTCTATTGTGGCTCACACCTATGTTTACACTTCGCCAAGCAACTCTAAATCCTCAGTAAGTCTTATCATTGCATTTGGATAGGTATTCTTCAAGTTCTCGGGCAGCAGGATATCTCGACCGAATATGGAGAACCTGATCCTAGCAACTGTCGGGCATTCACACAGCACATGGCTGGCTGTCTCCATACATAAGCGGCACTCGGATTCGTCTTCAAGCCACATCCTGTGTATGTGATGTCTTAGACTACAATGGCCAGTGTATAGGCCTATTGCTGTTTTGAGCTAATTCAGTTTATATTTAACAGACTTTCTGTTATCCTCTTCTTCATAGGAAGGGGGATAAATGCCTGTGCATTGGCTTTTTCGCAACTTTTACCATGTTGGATGATTCCATGTGACTCGTGCTATCCACCATGCTGTTGGTGACATGGTGGAGTCGGTATATTGTCCTCATTGCTTCCTGGAGTGGTGGAAGTTTCAAAAGGATTTCCATGGCCGCTGTCGGAGTGGAGCGAATCGCTCCTTACACTGTATATAAGACACTGTTTGAATTTAGAAATTTTGCAGTTTCTGATTTTCGTTTGAGCTTAAATTGATCATATGTACAGGGTGGTCCACTTAAGATGCTCCTATACTTTATCTCAATAAATAAGACACTGAGAAAAAAAAGTTAAATACAAAAAGTATTTGACCCTAATTTAAATTTTTTTATAATAGTTTTATGTATACAGGGTGCTCCATTGTGCCAGGACAGTAACCAACTTTTTTCTTTTTAATGAAATGGTATGAATATTTTTAGAAATTCTAATTCTACGCTTGATTTTGAGTATTTTTTGTCATTACATAGCATACGAAATTTTGAGTAGTTTTTCAGAAAAATTAACTTTTCTAATGTTTTTCGGAAAAACAGGTTTTTGGAAAAATGTGATTTTTTCACACTTGAAGACTAAAATTGTGAATTTTGGTTATGGATCCATGGGAGTGTTTAATATTTAATACTCTGACCTATCAAGAGCGAAAATCCATTATACAGGGTGGTCACAAATGACCATCAAAAAAAATGTTTTTGTAACTAAAAAAACTTCATTTTTTTAAATGGAAAAAAAAAGGATTTAATTCTGCATCATTCCATATATATAGTTTATATTCCAAAAATTAGTAGTTTAGAAGTTATGACCAATTTTCTATAATAATTCAGGTATTTTTATTAAAAATCTAACTAAACCTAAATAATATCCTATTCTAAGTTTTTAACATTATAACTAAATTAAACATTAAATCAACAAGTAACGCAAAAAAGAAAGTAACTAATTACTTATTACAAAACATTTTCGACACAATCCCCGTCTTTGGCAATACAAGTAGTATAATGTTACGATAATAGCATTTCTAAACGCGTCTCAATTTTACAAGATATCCATAGAAAAACAAAACTAGTAAAATTGTTGCCTGGTCACCAATAAATACAGTTTCTATTTGACATTTAGTTGCCTTTAACTCTTTTCAAAGGAAAAATGGCTTTATACAGTGTCCAAGAGCGTTTAAATTTTCATGAATGTTACATAAGAAATAATAGGAGTCCGGCATTAGCCCTGCGGGAGTATCGGTTGTTGTATCCCGCAAGACGGGTACCCACGAAACATATTTTTTCACGAATTGTTCGTGATCTTGAACGTGGAGTGGAAATCAATAAACAAAAACGGCGCACAAAAATTGTCCTAATAGAAGAAAAGCAATTAGAAATTCTCCTGTATTTTGAAGAAAACAACGAAAATTCGCAAAGAGATGCATCCCGATATCTACCGGAAATTAGTAAGACTAATGTTCAAAGGACTTTAACTGATAATAACTACCATCCGTTCAAATTTTTACCAGTTCAGGAATTATCCCAACAGGACTTTCAAACAAGGCTTTTTTATTGTTCTCTCATAATGGACTACAATTTTGAAACTGACATTTTATTTACCGATGAGGCAATTTTCAATACGGCCGGCATGTTCAACCGAAAAAATACTCATTACTGGTGTAACTCAAATGAACATCGTGTAAAAGAAATGAAAAAACAGGGCCGGAGAAGTGTTTATGTATGGTGTGGTATTATCGGTGATCGAATAATAGGTCCAGTATTTTATGACTTTGTTCTGAATGGTTGTTGGAGAACGAAATATTTCCTTTAATTGACAATCTGCCGAACGATATTAAAGAAGGGCTTGTTTATCAACAAGATAGTGCTCTATATCACACTGTAGTGCCTGTTAGAAATTGTTTCAATCAACGGTTTCCATTTTGGATTGGTCGGTACGGGACCATAGATTGGCCAGCGAGGAGCCCCGATTTAACACCCCTGGATTTTTTTATGTTGCAACCTAAAAAACGAGGGGTATAAAAATAGGTGTAATACTGTTCAAGATTTAAAAAGGAGAATTAGGCAAGAGGTAGAAAGACTGTATGCAACAGACGCGGTTAGAAATGCTATTGCGAGAATTGAAACCATGTATACTACTTGTATTGCCAAAGACGGAGGTTATGTCGAAAATGTTTTGTAGTAAGTAATTAGTTACTTTCTTTCTTTCATTACTTGTTGATTTAATGTCAAATTTAATTATACTGTTAAAAAAAACTTAGAATAGGATATTATTTAGGTTTAGTTAGATTTTTAACAAAAATACCCGAATTATTATTGAATCCTAAACACAATAAAAGTGCTAAATACAGGGTGTTCCTTTTAAATAAATTAAGTTTTTTTAGTTACAAAAACATTTTTTTTGATGGTCATTTGTGACCACCCTGTATAATGGATTTTCGCTCTTGATAGGTCAGAGTATTAAATATTAACCACTCCCATGGATCCATAACCAAAATTCACAATTTTAGTCTTCAGGTGTGAAGAAATCACATTTTTTCAAAAACCTATTTTATCCGAAAAAAAATTAGAAAAGTTAATTTTTCTCAAAAACTACTCAAAATTTCGTATGCTATGTAATGACAAAAAATACTCAAAATCAAGCGTAGAATTAAAATTTCTAAAAATATTCATACCATTTCATTAAAAAGAAAAAAGTTGGTTACTGTCCTGGCACAATGGAACACCCTGTATACATAAAAATATTATAAAAAAAATTGATTTAGTCAAATACTTTTTGTATTTAACTTTTTTTATTCTCAGTGTCTTATTTATTGAGATAAAGTATAGGAGTATCTTAAGTGGTAATGTTTTATATGCCAAACCTGCCAAAGTATCAACAAAATCTAACCAAATAATGAAATCCATTAAAAAAATTACACCAGAACCAGTTCTGGAAGATTACAATTTTTTAATTATGATATCCCATCTATTACCGAAAATCCCACATAGATACTTTAAATCCTACAATAGTTCCTGTGGATAAAAAAAATAATTCACAGCTACAAAAACAAATTTTCGACTATTTATTATCCAAATCTCCTACATCGATGTCTTGTACCGAGATGTTCCACTAGGAAAAAAACTCTTAAATTAGAATTTGTAAAGAAAAAAGATCTTTTATATACTTACTGTCCTTGTTTAACATAATATATGCTTTACTACTTATCCGAGCAGTACAAAAATGAAAATCGTAATAAATACTAATACACTTCTATGTTAAACATAACTACCAGAAGAACACGAAAAAAATTTAGAAAATTTAAGCCCATATACTGAAAACCATGCAAAGTGTCAAAAAAAAATCCCCGACAATATACTGAAAAATTACAAGCAAGTATTTCGTTACTCCAACTCATCTAAAAAATATAATCGACTAGTGCCTATATTAATAGAATATCGACACTCACCATATATCGGGAATGACACCTACCTTTCTTAAAAATATTATACAAAGGAGTGTGTCTCAAATTATGTCTACTTTTCTAAAAATATTTCAATTTTGCCATGCCAATCTCAAAAATACTCAAAATATCGTTTTTGACGTCCTAAAATGAAATCATTTTTATTTAAATATATACACGTTTCCACCTCTCAAAGGGGCGAAAACTTCTCTTAGTTAAGGATGAATAAACGTCTTGAAATTTTTGAACTTATAAGAGAAACATAGAAAATACCTGCAAGTTCTTTTTAAGTCAAAATTTCGAGAATTTGGGTACGTCGTCCAAACAGGAAAAAAATTTAATGTTTTACAGGGAAGTAATTTTTCTCTTAAAACAATTAGCTACAAACTTGAAACCCAGTTTTGTACCTTTTTGCGTACACATTTAATTTGTCCAGAGATATGTTAAAAAATGAATTTTTTTAAAGAAACGGCAAAAAATGTAATTTGCTTACACCTTTTCGAAGATATCGTTCTATAACAATTATTTCTCTTATCTATGCTCTTTGAGAATCTTTTTAGCTTTTGTCGGAAACTTAAACCGTTTGGCCACCAGGGCGATGAATGGGCCCTCGTTTCTGACCAAAAAAAGAAGTTTAAAAATTAAAAAAAGCCATTCCGATTACCCCTTTTCAATAGACTTAGTTAATGCCTACTAATACTATAACATACACACTAAATATGTTATTACGTCGGTATAGACATTTTATGAAATTTTATTTTATTAGTTTTAAATTTAATACTTAAATACATATCTTGTGTTATATATTTTTGTAAAGCTTATAAAATTTCCATTCAAATGAAAGAGAAATATACTGGGTGTTTCATTGAAAAAAACATAAGTTTGATTTATAGCTAAAAATTAACAGCTCGTAGCAAAAATCTGACTACGCCACTGGATTTTACGTAAAAAGTCGTATAAGAGCCAGCTTTGCGATATTTTAAAGAATAACCGAGATTCGAAGGGGGTCCCAAAACGCAATATTTTCAATTTCGCCCTGAAACGGAGTGGGCAATGAAAATTTTGTTTATGCGATCTTTTATTTCACAAAAAAAGTAGAACAGTATTAGAAAACCGCAACTATCTATCTTTACTCCTAGGGGAGATAAGTTAAAATAAAATAGTGTTCAAAAGTTGTCCCGAAGTAGTTCTACAAGTCCTTAATTTATAATTGTTTTGATACTTAAATAATAACACATTTGTAGATAAGGATTTCTCCTTGGAAATGAATTATTTTTGATATTTATTCCTTTAGAATAAACCTTCTAATTACCTTTGGATATAGTCCCTTACAGACTTGGAAAACTTTCTTTTTCAGCAAGTCTTGAAATAAATATTTGCTCAATCGAAGAGCGGAAGTAATTATACTTTGGGTCCAGTCCGAAGACATCACTTTGTTTACTATGTAGTCCGCCCCTGGAGTACTAATCGCGCACCAAGTAGAAAGAGATAAAGTACACTCTTCCCGGCCCGGCCCCCGCCATCTGTCTAAGATCATTCGCTTTTTGGTGCTCAAATCGTGCGGTCGCCCGGCCCAAATTCTTTCCGACGGAGGTGTGTACGAGTGTTTTGAGTCGAATTTTGTCGCATGTGATTATAACTGCACGGCAGCTATAGGGTAAGTGATTATTTTGATGTCTTGTTTCTAACACTCGTTAGTAGTCTGTAATATTTATTTAGACAACAAAATGGAGCCACTCAAAAATGGATCGGAGAATGAGCCATCTTCTCCCTTAAAAAGTATGATCAGAGAAATTATACGTCAGGAGCTTACGCAAATTAAAGGTAGATCGGCTTCGCGTTCTCATTCTCGGAGTTATCGAAAGGGTCGGTCTCGTAGCAGATCGGACTCTCGTTGCAGCGGTTCGTCTTATAGGCGTTCAAGGTCTCGCTATTACAGCAGCCGCAGTCGATCACCGAGCGTGTCGGGGCGGCGGCGGCGGAAGCACAGGGAAAGACGAAGTCTTTCACGCCGAGGCGAGTCGTTTGCCGATACGCAGGTTAGGCAGCATCAGTCGGACCCAGATAGTCGTTCCCCGCGCGGGGCGGAATCTGGGGGGGACAGTCAGGACCGGATTTGGCAGCTACAACAGCGGTTACAAATACTTTGGAGGAGGTGTTACTGCTGGACGAGGGCGATTATATTCAGTTATCTGAGGACACTTTAAATATTCTTGGCGCTGATCCAGAAAAACCCGTCTCGTCAGAGTTTAAGCTTCACGGCGCCTTAGCTTCCAGGTGGTCCCACACTTTGACGCACGGGATACCTAGCGAGGAACTTTCCACCCTTAAGGGAAAGCATGCTCTACCTTCCAACTGCGGATTACTGTTTCCCCCAAAAATAAACCCCGAGGTAAAGGCGATCCTTTCTACAACCCACGTGACCCCGAGATGCCACTCATTCTGGGTACCAGTTACACATTGGTAACGGATTGTCTGCGATGGGGAAAGCACTCAATGTCATTCTGGAAGAAGAAAATAACATTCCCAAGGATATTCGGGAAAAAGTATTATCTAGTCTTACTGATTCAGCACATATTTTTGCTGCGCTTTTTTATGATATTTCCAACATGAGGAAATACTTGATAAGTCCGGTCCTGAACAAATCGGTCAAGGAATTAACCGAAAATACGATTCCGGGAGAATTCCTGTTTGGTCCGGATCTAGGCGAACGTGCCAAAAATCTAAAATCATTAGAGAGGGCAGGTCAGGAATTGCGCCTTCCTTCTACTTCCTCACGTAACACATCCCTTCCAGGACGTTCATTCAGTCACTCGGAAAAAAGAGGGGGGGGAGCCAACTCATCAAGGTCTACAGGGGCGTTAAACAGGTTTCGCCCGTCTTACCAAAGGAGGGAGGTGAGACACTACAAGGGCAATTCCTCGAAGCCGTCCTCGCAGAACAGGCGACAACAGTTCAGGAAACGTTAAAGGTAAAGCATGCTCCGTTTGCTGGGCGTCTAAAATTATTTTTTCAATCCTGGTCCAAAATTACATCAAATACAACAGTCTTGTCCTGGACTCAAGGCTATAAGATCCCATTCAAAGGCGCGCCTCCACCATTCCATAACCATATAGTTAACAACAATTTTTCACCTTCTGAAATTTCGTTGGTAAGGCTAGCTATAGACCAGTTGTTAAAGTTGGGAGCTATAGTTAAATCTAAGGCAAATCATGAACAGTTTATCTCCCCAGTCTTCCTGGCGGACAAACCTAACGGTGAAAGGACGTTTATCTTAAATTTAAAACACCTAAATGATTTGTAGATTGTCCACATTTTAAAATGGACGATCTACGAACAGCCATAAAACTCATTCATAAAAATATTTATATGTCAAAAATTGACCTGAAGGACGCCTATTTTGTCGTGCCAATTCATACCGAACACCAGAAATTTCTTAAGTTTTTAGTCGAAGGACAATTATATCATTTTACTTGTCTACCGTTTGGGCTGTGCACAACCCCGTTATGTTTTACCAAGCTGATGAAACCTGTCATGTCTCATCTTCGCTCCATAGGCATTTGTATAGTAAATTATTTAGATGACATCTTAATTTTCGGCGAATCTTATGAATCATGTCTTAATCATACAAGCATCACGACTAGTCTTCTTACCTCATTAGGTTTTGAGATAAATATGAGCAAAAGCTCGTTAAAACCTTCTACCTGTATTAAATTTCTAGGTTTTATATTAGACAGCACAAATTTAAAAATTAGACTCCCCGACGAAAAGAAAAATAATATAATTACGTTAGCGTCACATTATTTAAATAAAAAAAAAAAACATGCAAAATTCGAGATTGGGCTAGGTTCATAGGCATCTTAATATCAGCCTGTCCTGGTGTAAAGTACGGTTTTCTGTATTGCAAAGCCCTAGAAAGGGAAAAATTCTTAGCGCTACGCAGTCATAACGGCAATTACAATGCAATTATGCCCGTTTCTGAAAGTGTGAAATCTGACATTCTTTGGTGGAAAAATAATATCGCTACAGCGTTTAACGATATTCGATATGACACATTTCATATCACGGTATTCACTGACGCATCACTTACGGGGTGGGGCGCCTGCTGTGGTCAGGATCGAACCTATGGATTTTGGTCTGACACTCAGAAGCGACTACACATAAATAATTTAGAACTACAAGCTATTTTTTATGGCATCCAATGCTATACAAAAAATCTAAAAAATTATAATATTTTAATTAGATGCGATAATACGACAGCAGTTTCTTACATCAACAGAATGGGAAGTATCCAATTTCCGGATCTTTGCTCACTGTCAAAACGGATTTGGCAATGGTGTGAGGAAAGAAACCTCTGGCTTTTCGCGTCTTATATTCCTTCGAGGGACAACGTTATAGCGGACGCTGAATCGCGGCGCTTAAGTTTCGATACAGAATGGTCCTTATCTCACATTGCCTTCAATAGTTTAACTGCTAGTTTCGGGAAACCCCAAATTGATCTATTTGCTTCGCATCTAAATAACAAATGCAAAATTTACGCATCTTGGCACAGGGACCCGGGATCTACATATGTCGATGCCTTCACAATTTCCTGGAAAAAATTCTACTTCTATGCCTTCCCCCCTTTCACCCTAATTTTACGATCCTTACAAAAAATTATTCAGGATAAGGCTGTTGGAATTTTAGTTGTACCTTGGTGGCCTTCGCAACCGTGGTACCCACTTTTTCGTAAGCTAATTGTGGGCCAGGAGATATATTTTCATCCTTCACCGAATTTACTTTCCTCTCCATTTTTTAGGATACACCCGTTGTCAGCGAACCTTACCCTGGTGGGGGCGAAATTATACGGAGGGCGTTCTTAACCAGACAGGCTCCAGAATCGGCAATAGCTACTATTATCGCATCGCTTTCCAAATCGACATTAAAACAATACGACAGCACGTACAAATTATGGTGGCCCTTTTGCATCACAAATAACATTCCAATTTTTAAACCCATGGTCAAGGATGTACTATCATTCTTACAAGATTTAACAAAAAATGAGAGTCTTAAATTTGGAACCTTTAATTCTCACACCTCAGCTCTTTCATTAATATGTGCCGAGGATTTGGCTTCTAATCCAATAATAAAACGGTTTAAAAAAGGCTTATCCCGTCTTCGACCGGCTCGCCCGAAATATACTTCTACTTGGGATCCTACACCTCTTCTTAACTATATTGAGAGCCTACCGTTACCCCTTAACTTTCAAACCCTGTCACAGAAATTAGCTACGTTGCTAGCTCTTATAACAGGAGAAAGACTACAAACTATCTCCCTTATTCGTCTTTCGAATATTATACATGGCCCTGGGAAAACGGTAATTAACATTTCTGACCAAACTAAGACCAGTCGCGTTGGAAAACCTCAGCCCAGTCTACATATTCCAGTTTTCCGACAAAATCCTCTTCTCTGTGGGGCCACCATCCTGAAAGAATATATTGACAGAACAGCCTCTCTAAGAGATCCTGAGAACGATTTCCTTTTTATAACACTTAAAACTCCCCATGGCCGAGCGTCTAAAGATACCATCAGTAGATGGGTAAAAAAGACACTTACCTCTGGAGGAATAGATACAGGGGTTTTCAAACCCCATTCTGTTAGGCATGCCGCAACCTCTGCGGCATTGCGGAAAGGTGTCCCGATAGACATTATATGCAAGACGGTTGGCTGGACGCAACACTCCACATTTGCAAAGTTCTATAATCGTCCACTCAAACCAGATAACGACTTTGCTAATGCAATTTTAGATATTAATTTATCCGATTAAAAAAAAAAAAAAAAAAAAAAAAAAAAGGCAAATACATATATATATTTTTATAACTTTAGATATAAGCTTGTTCAATTAATTATTAAGGTTGTATTTAAAGGCTATGACATGTTAATAATTAAGAGCCTCTAGATGGCTGGCACACGCTCAAAATATGTTATGTTATTTTCTTTTTAGGAATTTTGCTATATGTTTATATTACGTTTTTGCTAAGGATTTCAACAAAATAGATATAGAGTTTTGTTGATTTAAATTAGTTGTTTCTTTTTTATTTTTCTCCAGAATCAACTGAAGGTTGCTCGCAACTTTACTGCATCTTTAAACATCTACATAGTAAACAAAGTGATGTCTTCGGACTGGACCCAAAGTATAATTAATAGATCAAACGAACTTACCTGAAGTGAAGTTCGATCGTAATTATACGAGGGTCCAGTCCGAAGACATCACTCCCACCCTTTATTGGACCCTCCCAAGTTGCGAGCAAAAAGTGATTTCTTTTAACAAATGATCTTAGACAGATGGCGGGGGCCGGGCCGGGAAGAGTGTACTTTATCTCTTTCTACTTGGTGCGCGATTAGTACTCCAGGGGCGGACTACATAGTAAACAAAGTGATGTCTTCGGACTGGACCCTCGTATAATTACGATCGAACTTCACTTCAGGTAAGTTCGTTTGATCTATTAATTATTAAAGCTTATCTCTGAGTTTTGTTCATTCAGATGCTGAACTTTTAAAGAAAACTTATAATTGTAGCGTTATGTATTAGCCGGGAACTTCCTCCATTATTCCAGTAACCAAGAAGAGTGAAGCGTGATCCAGTTTAGTTCCACGTTCCTCGCATATTTATTATATTAATTGAGCCATGCATACAGTGTGATCTCGCAGGATTTTATGTATATTTTCACTTCCCTGCATAACGGCCTAATATTTTATTATTGATATTTAACCACGGGTAATCACGAAAGCATGTAGCAGTCAATCGTTTTTACTTCTCTCGTAAATGGGAAGTATTGTAATCGTGAAAAAACCACCCTCCGAGATATTTTCATATCTTTAGGTTTCAGGGTCCCTAGGTGCCGAAAAAACATGTTTTCTCAATTCCGTCGGTCTGTCTGTCTGTCTGGCTGTCTGTTCGCGGCGTAGCTAAAAAAACTGCTTACCCGATTGACTTCCAATTTTGGTAAAAAATTAAGGGTGATATGGGGATAACCTGGTAACATTTTGGTAAGAATCCATTATGGCGAAACAAACTGGCGATTTAGTGAAATTGTTATTAAAAAACTACGTATCCAATTTATCTCAAATTTTGCAAAACCATCAAGTATTATGTTGGAATCAATTAATATTTTGGTACGAATCCAAGATGGCGGATTTATAAAATATTTAAAAATTCAGTCTGAAAAAAAACCGGTTTGATTTCAAATTTTGTTCCAGAACTAATCGTGGTATAGTGATTAACTGGTAAAATTGTGGTACTAATTCAAGATGTCCGAACAAAATGGCGGCCAAATAAAACGTATGTAATCCTCAAAGAATCACCTTCTTAGGTTGTACATATCCTTACGTTTTAGTGTCCCTAGATGCCAAAAAATATGTTTTATCGATTCTGTCGGTCAATCTGTCGGTCTGGCTGTCAGTTCGCGGAACAGTTTAAATACTACTTACCCGGTTGACTTCAAATTTTGACTAAAAATTAAGTGGATATGGGGACGAACTGGTAATATTTTGGAAAAATATTAATATGGCGGAATAATGTTGAAAAATGTTTGTTAGAGTGGTGTATTATTTGGGGTTAAAATCCTGTAAAAAAAAAAGAAAAACCTTTTTTCAAATTGTATTTTAGCCAGTTTGTTTTTAAGTAAAATTGTTATGTTTCGCCATTTTAAAAACAAAATCCAACTTGTGAAATGTCGTTAAAAAGAAAATTTTATGCAGAATACGATAAAGAATAAGAATATTGGGTTGATTCACTTCCAGTAAAACCAGATGTGGCAAAAAAAAACATTTTTGCTATTCGAAATTAGCGTTATATCTAACCATATAAGTATACCAAGCTTCAAATTGATGCCTTTAAGGGTAAAAAGCGACTCTAGCCGCTACATGATTTCGTTGTTATACTGTTAGTCAAATTGTTGTAATTGCTTATTTTTGATTAAATTGTTTTTTAAAAAGTGGTTTTGAAAAGCAGTTATTTAACTTGTGTCAATACAATATGTGGGCCTTAATTTGGCATCTAACTCCATTTAACAACATAAAAAAATAGTTTATCACCGCCTTATTCAACTTTAGATAGATATTCGGTAACAATGTGTGTGTCAATTTTCTCATGCTCAACATAGATATAATTAATTTAAACACCGGATAATATATAATAGTTATCCTGAATTAATTTTCCATTCAAGTATGTCCAGTCAGGATATTTTAAACGGTTCTGAATTAACCCAGTGATACTGTTTAAAGTAAACAGTATCCGCTTAACCATGAAACTTAATTGGCAAAAAGGCATTCAACTTAAAAGCACGTTTTAAGCATAAATATAGCTACAATATAAATCAAGACACCGTCGTATGACTGGCCTCAGACCCCTTCTAACCCTTTCTTTTTTTCTTAATTTATTTGTTAATTGCCCTGAAAGTCAGCGTTTTTAGGAGCTTTTGTATAATTTTATTTGTCTGCCTAAATTAAATCTTGTAATCTAATTTTGATCCACGTTCACTCGAACTATTGAGATTTTGTAACTGTATATGTAAATATGTGTGCATTGAATTATATATGTTTAGAAATATTAATATATAAATAAATAATCTTTAAACAAATTTCATAGCAGAGAAACTTAAAAACTGAAAACAATAAAAATTTGCTTTACCTTGAACTACTTTCGATACGAAAAAGAAGAGGCTATAATGCCAATGAACTTTTTACAAAAAAGAAAAGCAATAGAAAAAATAAAACAGAAACAAAGAGAAAAATAAATATTACATTGTAATTTTATATTTTTTAAATTAATTCTCACATTTCGTAGACTTGTGTTAATTTTAATTCAGGGCCTGTGTAATAACTAAGAACTAGGTCTTATATACGCTGCAAACTGAAATATTATTAATAATGTAATCGTTCAACCATTTACCGCCTTTTTTATATCAAAATCCCATAAATTCGTTTATATATCGAGGTTAAGTCGTTCGTAAAAATTTGTTTACGTTTTATTTATTATATTTACAATTTCGTTCCACTTTAATACAATCCTATTTCTGTATACCAAATCCTAGAAACAAACCGCGCTGTATCGCACGCGTATAGGCCGAGTACAGCAGACTCAAGAAATAATAAAGGTGTTTGGTTCAGGACTAATCATGCTCAGGGATACGGATCTTTGTATTTACCCGCTGGAGCCAAGTCTTCAGTGCTGCCAGATCTAATATGACAAAGGCGGTAGCTCCGGCGTATAGAAAACGGTAGAATTAGGTTTGAAAATGATAGATGTCCAAAATGACGTCAGCTGCTGGTCTATTCGGACTTTTTATTTTAATCTTTGAAAAATCAATGTAATATTTTATGCGTTTTTCTATTATATGCCATTAAAAAGATGATATATGTACATACTATGTACTACCGTTTTAACACAGTTTAATGAAGAATATATGAAAGTTATAAATTTAAATATATTGTTAAATAACCACAACATTCACATAGAATAAAATACTTACTTAACATTAATAAACTAAAACAATTTTATAACTAAAAACTGTACTTATTATATTACTATACTTCTTTTCAAATCTGAATATTCTTCAAATTGTTAATACATATTGATAACAGCTTGTCAGAAATTTCTAAATTCGAATATTCCTTTTTTATATATTCTTTGCTCTGCATTGACCCAATTATAGTACATGTACACCAAGACTTCCTCTACTTTGTCTTGAGTAAATTAATTAAGTTTTCTTTCTGCATCTGTAGAAGAGTGTGACAAACTTAGCAAAGTAAATGCGAATATTGAAAGAGAAGGATATATTTTTGTTTCATTATAATATATTTGTTTCTGGATATTTAACCAAATTTTTCAGAAAGTCTCCGTTCTTTGTCCTAATTCTGGAGGTCAATGGAATTGGCCGATTCCATTAAATTCGACCAGCTCGACTGGGAGTAACGCCAAATACAAAATGCGTCATTATCAACATATCTATAGAGATGAGGACAGAATCGTAGATCGATCAATTGTCGATTAATTCATGATTTTTTTTAGTCTACTTTTAGTCTATTTTTACTCAGTTTTAGTACCTACTTCTCGGTTTCAAATTAACGGTAGAATTAGGCGGGTATGCGGTAGAACGTTAGTTAGTCTTTCAAAACGGTAGTTCTACAGTAAAAATGGTAGCTCTGGCAGCACTACACGTCTTAAAAATATCGCGAACTGGGTTACAGATCTTTGAAATAGAAACAAGATGACAACGTTCGGTTTAATGCATCATCGCTTATGGGTTTTGTCTCGCGAGTTGAACTGACGACCGATAGAGGGCGATTTTTGAATCGGTGTGATTGACAAGAGCGCGACTGGGACATAGGTTCGTCGTTAGCTTGTTGGAAACCGATTGCCACGAAATATGAAGTTCTGTATAGCCTGACTTTTTAAATTTTAATTTCTAAGGCTTTAAATTTTAATTTCTAATTCTTCTAAGGAACATTTTAAAAAATCGGGACTTTATAGGTTAAAATGCAATGAATTTAAAAGCCTTTTTATAGGACAAACAGAAAGAAATTCAAATATTGCAAATTACTTTTGGAAACCTGATATAGTTACCCCAAGATAAATTCTATAAATATTTTATGTCATGAACAAAAGTTTTTCTAAATATTCTATTAAGCCGCCATTTTGTTCCGCCATCTTGAATTAGTACTACACTTTTACTAGTTTATCTCTATACTATAATTAGTTATGGCACACAATTTGAAATTAGTTCATTAAGTAGTTTTTTCAGGCTGAAATTTTAAATATTTTATTAAGGTGCCATTATGTTCCGCCATCTTGGATTCGTACCAAAATTTTACTAGTTTATTCCTACATAATACTTGATTTTTGTGTAAAATTTGAGATAAATTGGATAAGCACTTTATTAGTAATAATTTTTTACACTTTAGTAGGCCGCCATTTTGTTTTTCCATATTGGATGTTTCCCAAAATGTTACCAGGTCATCCCCGTATGACCCTCAATTTTTGACCAAAATCTGAAGACAATCGCTTAAGTAGTTTTTTAGTTAAGCCGCGAAAAGACAGACCGTCAGACAGACAAACCGACGGAATCGAGAAAACGTGTTTTTCGTCATCTAGGGACCCCTGAAAGATCTGAAAAAATCTCGAAGGGTGATTTTTTCACGATTACAATACTTCCCTTTTATGACGAAAGTAAAATGAGTTAAGAAGTAAATCAGACTGCAAACATCAATATCATGTAGGCTTAGGATATATATGCATTCGCATGAAAGCATACGCAAATGCATATTTTGTCAATTTTTGTATTTAAATGCATATTTTGCAGTTATTACAGGAAAAATGCAAATATTATAATTTTTCTGAATATATTTCTATTTCCCAAGAAAAATTTGATGTATGTAAAAAATGTCTAGTTGCTCGCAGGCCAAGGGTTTTACCCATCCTTTCTTAAAATTGTTATAGGTACCCAATAAACCATCTGTGCTTTAAAAACTATGGATTTACCACGGATTTACAATCACAAATACGCACGTTTTAAGAATGTTAGAAATAATTTTAATAATACAGTTTAGTTTACACATTGTGGCGTGAACATTGTCCAATATGCCGAAAGAAAAGCGTTCATTAAGTGCGGTATTAAATCAATTCGTGAATTTGTGCTGTTTTGTAAATATTGTCATGTTCCTATTACTGCGAACAAGAAATTCCAAATGACACAACACATAGGAACTACAAAGCATCAGATCCAAAATGTAAAGTGTGCTCAGAAACAAGTTTTAATCACCACAGCATTTTCATCAGCACCGGGACCCAAACGATTAAAGTGCAATGAGGATTTGTGCACTCACCCTTTTATGGCCCGGTGGTATTAAATATGTTAGAGTGTTAGTAGCAATTACAGATGCTGCTCCATACATGTGTTAAGCAATGAGTGGTCTACAAGTATTGAAACCTAAAATGATACATGTCTTGCCCATGGACTTCATCGAGTTACAGAAAAAGTTTGTGCTTTTTATCCACTAGTGAATGATCTGTTTTCCTCGGTGAAGAAAGTATTCCTAAAAGCTCCGACTCGGGTAGAAAAATTTAGGGAAACTGCAGGAAACATGCCCCCATCACCAATTTAACTAGACGGGGAACTTGGATAAACGCTACCATTTATTACGCAGAACATTTCGAAGCAATAAAAAACATAGTCAACCAGTTTAATGCGGAATACTCAAGAAGATGTACGTGAGGATTTAATTTACATTGAAAACAATTTTTCGTGCTTGTCTGATACTATAAAAAAATTGGAGATGAAAGGACTTTCTTTGTCAAAAAGTGTAGAAATGATAGAAAAAGTGAGTGAAACTATAACTAACACTAAAAATAAAGTAATTTCTTAAAAATTAGCTACGGTCTGGTATATTGGTTACAAAAATTTGAAAAACATTAGTGCAGTTTTGGACAATAAAGAGACATTGAATCCAGATATTGAACAATTTTTAATAAACAGTGATTTGAATTTGTTTGAATATGTTCCAATTGTATCTTGTGATGTTGACCGAGTATTTTCTGAGTATAAAGTACTATTGTCAGATAATAGAAGAAGATTTGGATTTGATAATTTGTTACATTATATAGTTATAAAATGTAACCGCAACTTGTTGAATAGTGTAAACAATAAATTTTAAACAGGTTTGTTCTTTAGTTAGTTTGTTTAGTTAGCTATATATTAAAATTTTATTCAACAAAATACTTTTATTATATAGTTGTATTTATGTAATAATTACTGGTAAAAATAGCGTCTTAGGGATACCTTGACGTGTAAATAATGTAATATTTTAATTGTTAAACTTTTGCTTTATTTCTGTTTTTTCGATCCGATAATAAATGCATTTTTAGTGCATATTTTGTCTTGTTTCGGAGCATATTTGCATGCATATTTTTAGATTTTGAAATGCACAATTATCCTAAGCCTAAATTCATGACATTCCTAAAATATATCTTTACCTCCAATTTCAAAAACTGTACATTTTTGGTACATGCTATATCAGGGGTGCTAAAACTTGAACTGCTGGCGATCTACCTCAATATTTTTAGACTACTTTCGATCGACTCTGAGAGGCTGCAAGTATGTGTGATGCAGGATTGTCGTACATACACGATGCATACACCCTAGCTACCTACCTACCTACCTAGGTAGGGTGTACCTTAGCATATATAGATATTAGCTTTCCACACAATATACATTATTTTAGTCAAGGTTTGAGTTAGGTTTAGTTAGGTTCTTCTCTACAATATGAATGAAAAAACTCATACTTATTCAAAATTGCGAGTTTATTGGTTGTTACAAAACAAAAGAGTTACATATGGTCTTAAACTTAACTAAGGAGTGACTTTGGATGTTGAAGCGTGGCACTGCATATCCTCAGCATACTTTTCATAAGATGGTACGTAACCACTGAGTGCTAATCGCAAGCATGATGACATATGATCGTCAGTTAGTCGATTGCGATATTTTGACCTAATTAATTAATTAATCTTCCTTTCAGAAAATGCAGATTCGCACAAGTAAGTTGACCCAAATATTGCTGTCAGTTGAAGGGCGATTTGCCTTAGATTCGTATATTTATCTTCAGATATAAAACACCAGAAATTTGTATCAGATGCTGTAGCTTTGAGATGTATACCTGATATAATCTGAACCAACTCATTTTCAACAGAACATGAGTTCATATTAAACTGACTTGCTATTTCGGTAGCTAATTCCTCAATGTTTTTACATGAAAAAGGATAACTCATAAATGATGCTACATTTGCCAATTTACTACAATCATAAAAACGCATTTCGAATTGTCCCAAAATATTTGATAATTCAGCCTCATACGTATCATAATTCAACTGAGGAATCCTTGCTTTCAAAGACGGAAAATGTTTCAGATCCTTTCTTTTCAGTTGATCTATCATAAGTTGCAATTTACTTTTGAATGCGTTTACTGCGCTACTCATCCCAATAACAGTTTTTACTTTACCTTGAAGCTCCAAGTTAATAGTGTTTAAGTGCATTGTGATGTCAGTCAAAAACGCCAAATCAGTCAGCCATTTTTCGTTTTTCAACATCTGAGTGTCATCACCTCTTTCGTCTAGAAAAGCTGTTATTTCGGGCAATAATTCTTGAAACCTTTCTAGGAATTTTCCGCGACTCAACCACCTGCCGTCCGTGTGAAGAACTAAATCAGTGTGTTCAGCTGACTCCCTATCTTCCAACTGCAACTTAAAGAGCCGCCGTTGCAAGCTACGTGCGCGGAGGGAATTCACAATTTTTGTTGCAATGCCCATAATTTCTTCCGTGTTTAAAACTTTTGAACACAAAACTTGTTGATGTATAATGCAATGGATTGAAAAAAATGAAGGGAAATCTTCATTAGCTCGACATAATGCCACGTTTTTGTTTCCAGTCATTGCTGATGCTCCATCGGTTGTAATGCACACTAATTTATATATTGGTAGCCTGTAGTTTTTACAAAATTGAAGAAAACGTCATATATATCTTCGCCACGGGTCTTCCCCTTCAGAGGAATGATTTTCAAAAATTCTTCCTTAGCCAACATGTCATTGAATACCATCCGAATAAAAATACACAGCTGGGCAGGGTCTGTCATATCGATGGATTCGTCGAACTGTAAAGAAAAGTATGTACATTCCATGATATTATTTTTTAGTTTATCTGCTATGCCCTAACTCATGACTTCAATACACCCTGTGACAGTTGGACGAGATAACTGAAGTTCTCTAATAGCAGACATGATTTCTGTTTTATTTTTTAAATCTCCAAATAAAGTCTCACCCGCTTCAATAAATGCTTCCTTCACAACCGATCCATCTTCGAATGGTTTCTTGTGTTTCGCCAATATATGAGATATTTTAAATGACGCGATCGTAGCAGCTTTTGATTGTTTGGCTGGTCTTGTGAACATGGTTTGTTCTTTTTTCAAACAAGATATCAAATCACGTACTTTTCGTTTTCTTAATTCACTCTGTGGCGGAAAATCCTTTTCATAGTTTTTATGAACAGTTTTATGATGCCTCTCTAAGTTACCACGCTTAGGTATTGCAACTGACGCACGACAAATAATACAAATGCACTTATCCTTCACCATACAAAACAAAAATTCTTCCTCGCAATCGTTATTAAAATGATACGTTTTAGATTTCTTCGCTGCACTCATTTTGTACTATTTAATAATAAACTTTGTATCGACGTAGTATTGCCTTCAAGTTGCAATTCAGAATGACTCTAATTCCTGCAGGCGCAACATTTATATCGGCGTGAACGAAAGTCTCGAATGTTCCCGTCAAACGCGCCGCCCGAAATTTCTAGAAAAGCGGCAAGAATAAAAAACGCGGCTTTTCTTTGACAGCGCGTTCCTTTGATAAAGCCGCCTTTTGCCGTTAGCAGAGTGTTATTTTATTACGTAATACATTTTTGTAGTTTAGTTAAGTACCTACTTATTAAAAAAAATTTTCTTCTCGAGATCTACTCAAAAAGCACTCGCGATCGACTGGTCCACCGCGATCGACCGTTTGAGCACCCCTGTACTATATTATACAAAAAAAAGCAGAATTTAATACGAAATTTAAAAATATTACAAAATGTGGTATAGGTATTATATTTAAAGTAGAGGATCATAGCGGGAAGAGGGCAGGCAAATAAAGCCACTATGGTAATTTATATCCCAACGTTTCGTGTTCAATTACCATTTTCTCAAAAGCCTACAATAAAGATAAAGAAGAAGACACATTACATTTGGTCGTACTATGAAAATCATATCCAACATGAAACGTCAAAAATTGTACCTAACTCTATTTAAAAAATGACGAGCAACAATAAATTGAAAACATTAAGACAAGAATAAATAACAATTTTTAAATAGGGTTAAGTACAATTTTTGTCGTTTCGAGTTAGATAGGTTTAACATAGTACGACCAAATGTAATGGGTTTTCTTCTTTATCTTTATTATAGGCCCTTGAGAAAGTGGTAATTGACCACGAAACGTTGGGATATGAATTACAATGGTGGTTTTATTTGCCTGCCCTCTTCCCACTACACTCCTCCATTGAACGATTTAAAGGGTGCTATACGAATTCCCTTATATTTAAATAACAAAGTTGCTTTTTTGAAGCACCCTTCATACATTAAAATATAAAAATATTAAAAAGCGAATAGAATCAAACAACTTTTGTTTGGAACATTTTTTTCTAATTTCAAGCATTCATAACGAAGGCAGGTTGTGGGCAAAGATAAGTTACGTTATCTATGACGAGCTTTTCAATTTTGGATGCCCGGTACGTGTTGCTAAAATTAGATAACCGAACAGAATAAAATTGGATTTTTGATAGAAACATCACAGTTCCTGTCATATTAATGGAACTGTTATTATTAGTAATATTTAATTTCGGATAATAACTGGTGCTTTTGATTCACTTTAATACTTTATTCGATATACTTTAATATTTTATAAATTCATTAGCTCGTCTGGAAAGCTTTAGCTGTCCCATCTTGAATGTTAGTCGATAAAAAATTAAGGGCTCCAATCGTTTCTGAGCCTTCTATTTTTGAACTGAGGGGCGATATAAATAAACTAATGCATTTTGAAGTTTAATCGAACATGGCATTGAAGCCAAAACATAAAAAGGTTTCCAATTAAGTTTATTTAATTAAAAATCAAGGAGTTAATTACGAACAAGCAGCGGGTTTTCCACGTCTAGCTTTTATTTACCTGACTTCAAGGAACGCAGAATTAATTTGATCAAATGCTAATTGAATCGAGTTACAGTAAATGTTGAGGACAGACAATCGATAAATGTATATTAATGTATCGAAAATATATAATGAAACTAATACTCTGACTTTAAATAAATAAAATTGCGTGTAACACTCTAATCAAAACGACATCAAATGTACTTTCAATTTTAAGCATTCTTCACGTTTCTACTACAAAAGTGGTTTCAAATTAATAATCCATTTTTTCAAAATACATTTTGCAATTAATCTAAAAGGGAACTGTAATTCTGGAAAAAATCGCCCTCTGAGATTTTGCAAAACATGTTCTTCTATTTCTGTCAATCTGTCGGTCATTCTGTCGGCCTGTCTGTCGGTATGACTGTTTGGCTGTCGGTTTGTTTGCCGCTGTGTCTGTCGGTCAGTCTGTGTCTATGTCGTTCTATTTGTACGCCGCATAGCTAGATACTTCTTTTATTTTTAATTATTTTATTTTAAAACCAATGTTTCGGTATCAATTTGTGCCATCATCAGGGCTAATACACAAAGGATATGGTAATAGATATGTTAAAATTTAACTGTATAACTTGAAAAACAGGGATGCATTATACAACTGTATTAGTCTTGAAATATGTATATGTGTGGGTATGTATTCATATAAATATATATATATATATATATATATATATATATATATATATATATTGAGCGACTTTGACACAGACTATTTTTGATGCAAATTTAAAATGAATTTTTGTTGTAATTATTTAATGGTCACTATTGATGAATATCAGTCAGTATAAGTATAATAATCCGCAACAGCTTTAGAAATTACAAAAAGCCTAGTACATCAGTGGCGGCTCGTCAGGGTAGGCCTCTGAGGCCGCGCCTCACCCCCAAAATAAAGGAAAAGAGAATTTTTTTATATAACTTTTTATCTATTACCAATTAGAAATATATTTTTTAACAGTTTTACAACATAATAACATTAAAAAAAAAAAAAACAAAATATAATCCCATAATAAATATTTTAGAAAATAAATTCTGACCACATCAAAAAACCGAGCGTACTATCCGTGCAAACCCATTCCTAAAGAAAGTGCTCTCGAATGAGGCGAAATAATTTTAGCTTGGAAAGTTTCGACTTCTGACCTATTTATCAACGGCCGGTGCCGATGCCGGCGAGTCACCTGATTACGACAGGGCGGGATGGCGATTGCCGATGCACGCGTTTTCTATTGCATTCTTGAGGCAGTAAATCTGTAGCTTGGATATGCTTTTATTGGTTATTTAAATCACATGACTAGCGAAATATTCCAAAGGCTTCTTTTTACGTGTGCGTGCGGCTGAGAAAGAAATAGGAAATAGATTGCGATAATCGCTGATTGAGGGCGTTCGGTCTTTTAAGGTGAATAAATACGCGTGAGTAAGTTTTTGTTTTGTTTTGATTTGGTAAGTTGGACCGTTCCATTTTTTGTATTTGCTTTTTGCTTTTGAAATGAATCCTATTCACGACATTATTGCTTCATTAATTGAAACGCCTTTTTTAAGAAGAAGCGAAACTGAAAAGAAACAGATATTAGGTAGCCGTCCGACGCCGAAAATTTTAGCAATATTTAACGATAAGAGGCAAGGTAAAAAATATTCAAGAACTTTTCAAATATCTTGGTACGCAACTTATAGGTGGCTATGCGGAAGTATTTATAAAGAAAGCTTATATTGTTGGCCTTGTATTTTATTAGGTTGCGTCAAAAATAATTGGAGTTCAGGGGGCGGATATTCGGATTTAAAAAATTTTTCACGAGCAGTAAAATCGCATGAAAGTTCAAGAGAGCATTTTAAAAATTCGGTAGCACTTACAAGACAGGAGAAAAATAGGACGACTATTGCGGATGCACTACAAGAAAATTCAAGTCTTAATAAAATTGTTTATAATGAAAATGTTCGAAAAAACCGTTTATTATTAAATTATTTAATTGATGTTACTATTACTTTGGGTAAACAGGACTTGGCTTTTCGAGGTCATAATGAAACAACAGATTCTTTTAACCGTGGCAATTTTAAGGAAATATTTGCATGCTTAATAAAAAGAAATGCCGAACTTACTGAACATTGTGCTAAATTTAGTAATATTTTTACGGGACAATCTAAGACTATACAAAATGAACTAATTGGTTGCATACATGACTATATTCAAGAATATATAAAAAAAGAAATCAATGACACCGATTGTTGTTTTTTTGGCGTAATTGCGGATGATAGTACTGATATAGCAGAAAAATCATAGTCTCGATAACAGTTAGGTATGTAACCAACGGATCTTTAAAAGAAAGATTTTTAGGATTTTTTGACGTTAGCGATAATAGAACAGCAGAGAGCCTTTTTCATTTAATACAAAACAGCTTAAAGCCTTATAACTTTAAAAATAAATTGGTCGCGCAGTGTTACGATGGGGCTAGTGTTATGGCAGGTGAAATAAATGGTCTTCAAACAAAAGTTACATCTATTGCTCCTTTAGCTATGTTTACTCATTGTTGCGCCCACAGATTAAATCTAGTTTTACAACAGGGAACAAAACTGATTACCCAAAGTCGTATATTTTTTGCCACTTTATTAGGAATACCAAATTATTTCCACCAATCACCAAAACGGTCTTTTGTGCTTAATCAGGTAGTAGGTAAAAGAATTCCGCGAGCTATAGAAACGCGATGGTATACACGGTCTAAAATTTTAAACTTAGTGGCTAATGAATGGGACAATTTAATTATAGTATTTCAAACTATTATTAATGACTTAAGTTCTGGAACAGAATCTATTAATGGTGCAAAAGGATTTCTAAAGCATTTTAATGATTTCGAATTTTGCCTTTTAACGCATATTTATAAACAAATTTTTAGTTGCACTGATGTACTGTTTCAAATATTACAGTTAAAGCATTTAGATATAAATTACTGCATTTCGCAAATAAACCTTGCCAAGCAACGAATTATTGAATTTAGAAACGAGGACCATTTCAAAGAACTTTTCAATATTGCTAAAAAAGCCACTATTCTGCCAACTAACACACGTCGAGGGCAATGTTCTAGCGGCTTTGATGTTTTTACTAAATATAAAATATTATATTTCGAAATAATAGATTGTATAATTCTTCAATTAGGGACGCGGTTTGAAAATTTAAATAATTTAAATTTCTTTGCTTTAGTCGATTGCACAAAATATTCGGAATATGTTAAATGCTTTCCAGACGACTTATTAAATAATTTATTAAAAAATTATCCAAACATTTTTGACAGAGATAGATTAAAGAATGAGCTTTCTGTATTGTATAGGGATGAACAATTTTCAAATTTAGATGTCGAAAAAAGTCTAGCTTTGTTATTTAAAGATTTTAAAGCAATTTTTGCGGAAGTATATAAGCTTTTTAATTTAGTTTTAACTATTCCCGCAACAAGTGTATCGGCCGAAAGAAATTTTTCATGTCTTAAACGGATCAAAACCTATCTAAGAAACACAATGACACAAGAACGGCTTTCGGGTTTAGCAATGATGTCAATAGAGCAGGAATTACTGTCAGAACTTAGTGAAGACCAAAACTTTTACGACCAAATTATAGATAAATTTGCAACCTTAAAAGACAGACGTATAGATTTAATGTACAAAAAGTAGTTTTTTATCTTATTTCATACAACTATTTATTTTAAGTTTTAATAAACTAAATTATGTTTTTATTATCGCAATCACCGCTATATTTTAGTGATAGGTGTACATATTTTACTTGTTTTGTTTACTTTTTATTTACTTTTTTTAGAGCTTATTTTTTTAGTTTTTAATGATTTAGTAGGGCTATTGGCGATGACCTCCATTTCAAAAAAAAAGTTCAACGCGTCGCAGAATAATACCTCATGGGTGACGTGGAAATTTATTCACATTTAAACAAAATTAACCTCATGTAGCCTCACCCTTCAATATACTCACGAGCCGCCACTGTAGTACATAATCTCAAAAATTAAATTAAAGCTGCTTTTGAATCCCACGCATACTGAAAAATGCCATTACTCCAAACCGGATTGCTTTAACAGCCCATATGTAAATATATATCACGAAACCATATAATGTACAAGGTGTCCGGATTTGGTTGCAAAAGCAGGGTATCTCGCTTATTTTTAAAGATAGAACCTTGCGGTTTTCACGAACCTGAGCTAATTTTTTGTGAAACTCATGAAGCCGTAAACAAAATTTTCATAGCCTTCTTCGTTTATGAGATACAGGGCGAAATAGAAAATTTTGCATTTTGGGACCTCCCTCGTATCTCGGTTATCCTTTAACTTAACGCAAAGGGAAAAATTGCTGCTTATGCAGTTTTTTACGCTGGATCCAGTGGCGTAGTCACATTTTTCATTTGAGTTGTTATTTTTTAGATATGACCCAAAGTTGTGTTTTTTTAAATAGGACACCCTGTATATTTGTCCAGAAATTGATTTGTCCTTTTAAAAGCTTCTCAAAAATATATAATAGTATGGGTCTATTTTAATAAACAACAACAAAAATCCTAATTTTTATAATTATCATCCCAAATTTTGCAGTAGGCCATGCAAAACGATGCTGTTTTCTTTTGTTTTCTTGGAAGCAAATGACATTTCGCAATTTTGTACGCGTATATAAAATATACCCCTAGTTTTTTGTATTCATTTATTGTGTAAAAATATATTTGTATTATTATGGAAGAAAACCAAACTTTCGAACATTGTGAAAAGTACGATATGTTAGCTTGTTTTATATTAAGTAATGAAAATGTTGAAGCGGCTTCTGAGATGTATTTTAACAGGTAAATAGTTAATTTTTAGGTATGTTGAATTACTATTGCTTAATTTTTATTTAGATATCCAGAAAGGAGGCAACCTAACATATCCACTTTTTATCGGATCACGGATCATTTATCAAACCTCGTACGAAAACATATAATAAAGAAAATCGTGAGGCTGAGGAAATTACGGTTTTGGCTAATGCAGAAGCTTACCCTACAAACTCTTGTAGGGCCAGTGAAAAGATCATAGGGATTCCAAAAACTAGAGTTCAAGAAGTTCTAGAAAGCACAAATACCACCCATACAAATTTAGGCTCATGCAGCACTTACAGTCAGGGGATGCAGAGCGTCGGGTAGTCTTCTGCAATTGGTTTCGAGAAAGATGCGATATGGTTAGAGATTTTGAAAGGAAGGTTATATGGTCAGACGAAGCACATTTCAGTAATTCTAGTATACTCAATAGGCACAATAGTAGATTCTGGTCCCAGGAAAATCAACACCAAATATTTCCCAGAAGACAGCAGGGCAGGTTTGGTCTAAATGTGTCCTGCTTCATATTAGGAACACATATAAAATTTTATATATTTGAGGGAAATCTAACAGCCAATCGCTATATAGAAATTTTAGAGGCAGCTATACCTGAATTTTTTTACGATGTTCCTCTAGCGCAAATTAACGAAATTTATTTTCAACAGGATGGTGCTCCTGCACACAATTCTGGAATGACGAGATTATTTCTGGACAATAATTTTACCAATCAATTGATCGGAACAAATGGACCTATTGGATGGCCCCCTAGGTTCCCAGATTTGTCGATTTTAGATTTCTTTCTATGGGGATATCTGGAAAATAGAATTTACAAAGACCACTATGATAATGTCCAAGATTTAGAAAATGCAATAGGAGAAAATTTTCGCTATTTACAAAATCATCCCGTTATTTTGCTTCATTCCCTAAAACGAATACGAAAATTGTGCGAAGCATGCATAGAACAGAATAAAAATCAGTTTGAACAGTTCTTTTGATTTCGTTGGTTACTGTAGTTCTTATACGACAGTTGATTTTTGCTGAAAGGCTTGTTACATAATAATTTATTACTGTTTTGTTCTTGTGTTACATAAATCTAGGTAGGTGGTACTTTTTTGTTGCGAAATTATCAATACATATTTTGATAAATAGCTTTGATTACATATTTATTTTGATTTATTGTTAGGACGTAGATATTGTTAACGACTTTAAATAAGAGGCAGCATTGTTTTGCATGGCCTACTGCAAAATTTGAGATGATAATTATCAAAATTAGGATTTTTGTTGTTTATTAAAATAGACCCGTACTATTATATATTTTTGAGAAGCTTTTAAAAGGACAAACCAATTTCTAGACAAATATACAGATTGTCCCATTTAAAAAAACACAACTTTGGGTCATATCTAAAAAAATAACAACTCAAATGAAAAATATTACTACGCCACTGGATCCAGCGTAAAAAACTGCATAAGCAGCAATTTTTCCCTTTGCGTTAAGTCAAAGGATAACCGAGATACGAGGGGTGTCCCAAAATGCAAAATTTTCTATTTCGCCCTGTATCTCATAAACGAAGAAGGCTATGAAAATTTTGTTTAGGGTTTAATGAGTTTCACAAAAAAATTAGCTCAGGTTCGTGAAAACCGCAAGGTTCTATCTTTAAAAATAAGCGAGATACCCTGCTTTTGCAACCAAATCTGGACACCCTGTACTAAAGTCAGCGACACTTTAAATACTGCATAAGTATAAAGCAAAAAATAAAAATAAAATTTCTACTAAGTATATCGAAAAAAGCGATAATTATTCCGAACCTACTTTATCAGCCATTACTAAACACACTAGCAGAAACAAACATTGCTTACTAATAACTAAAAGGAAGAAATCCCTTAATAATTAAAAAATAAATATACATACCTCTAAATCTCCACACCAACAATTTATTTATTATTTTGTATTATAACGACCTTCATTTCATGCTCTAAAACAACTTCATCAAGGAAATCACGTACAGCTTTGGTTTAAATGTATCTACTTCATATTAGGAATTCAGATACATTTTTATATACACTAATTACTGTGTTAATATCAGTGTTCATAATATGAAGCAAGACACATTTAGACCAAACCTGCCCTGCTGTCTTCTGGGAAATATTTGGTGTTGGTTTTTCTGGGACCGGAATCTGCTATTGATACCAGAATTACTAAAATGTGCTTCATCCGACCATATAACCTTCATTTCAAATTTTCTAACCATATCACACATTTTCTCAACAATCAGTGACTTTTTGGAGAATTTTCTTAAAAACCTTTATTCTTGTGTTGAAATTAATAAGAACTTAGTATATACAAAAATCTAGTTATGTCAATTTCATCAGGGGTTCTCCAGGGTTCGATAGTCTCACCACTTTTGTTTTTTATATATGTTTCAGATATGAATAAATGTATAAAACATTCAAAATCACAACGATACGCCCATGACTCTCAAATCTATTTGAGAAATTATTCTTCCAGAATGCCAACAAAGGCCTAACTCAGTTTAAAAGCCATCTTACAATATGCTAAAGCCCATAACTTAAAGTTAGATGCTTCCAAATCACAAGCTTTAATTTTTAATTCTAGAATTAATATCAAAAATGTAATATCAAATAATTCACTGGCCGACAAGATTTTTCTAACACAGGCCAGCTCGATATTTTCACAATGGAAATACTCTCTCAATAATAAAAAATATTCGAAAAGCCCTAATACGTACCATTTTTTAATAGCCTAATTAGAACCTTTTATATTGGCAGGTAAACAATTTAATTGTGGGGCGGCTAAAATGGGTCCATTTTACAACGGAAAAATTAGCTAGACTGGGTTGTTTACAACATTAGACATAAAATAAACGTTAAACATCACTCTTCTGTTGAGTTTCGGATTGAGTGGTTCTCTGTGTATCGATAAGCAAATGTATGTGAAGACGAGAATGTCGAGTCAAACGCGCCGAAGTTGCAAAGTTTCTCCTGACAAATTTTGTTATATTTGTGGAGAATTTCTGCTGAAATCACAAGTCAGGCCATTTTCCGAAAATGTAAAAAAAGCCTACTTTAAATATTTTGGTGTGTTAATTGGGGATCAAGATAAGCGGTGGGCTCCCCATGTGCGTTATGTTAGTTGTAGTGTATCATTGGTGCAGTGGATGAAGGGAAAGAGAAAAGGTTTGCCTTTTACAGTTCCAATGGTATGGCGAGAACCCACCAATCATTCTGACGATTGTTATTTTTGCCTGATAAAGACTAAAGGTTCATCAGGCAGCTCAGAAGAACAGTGCACCGATCCCACTTTTACCACAGGTCTCAGTTCCGGCGAGCCACATTTGATTGTTCAAAGTGAATTAAATGATTTAGGGTTATGTAAGCAACAGTCAGAACTTCTGGGTTCCAAAGAAACAAAAATTACGAATTTCAGAAAAAGTAATGCTACGTTTTCTGAATTCTACAGTATGGAAAATTCCTTGTGCGCGTGTACTGATATAGACAGTTTAATGCAGGAACTTGATATTGAACACTCTCCCGGTGAGTGGCGCTTATTCATAGACTCATCTAAATACAGCTTAAAAGCTGTGTTATTGCATAATGGAAATTTAAAACCCTCTATACCAGTTGCCCATTCAGTTGCAATGAAAGAAAATTATGAAAATATGCGCACGATTTTGGATTAAATAAACTACAATAGGTATAAATGGCAGATATGTGGGGACTTAAAAGTTATAGCGATTTTAGTGGGACTTTAGAGGTGATTTATAAAATATTGCTGTTTTCTTTGTTTATGGGACAGTCGTACAATAAATCAGCATTATGTAAGAAAAATTTGGTCAGAAAGAGGCGAATTTCAACCGGGATCTCAAAATGTTAAATTTATACCTCTTGTTGATCCCAAAAATGGTCCTTTTGCCTCCTCTTCACATTAAACTTGGGCTGATGAAAAATTTTGTGAAGGCTTTGATTAAAGTTAGATTTAAATACCTAAGACAAGTCTTTCCCCAGTTGATGCCAAATTAAAAGAAGGCATTTTTATTGGGCCACAAATCAGAAAATTGCTGGTTCATGTCAATTTTACGGAAAAGCTTACCAGGCAGGAACTCAGAGCATGGAATTCATTTGTTAATGTAGTAAGAGGATTTTTAGGCAACAATATGGATGAAAATTATGAAAAATTAGTTAATGAACTCTTAGATGCCTATAAAGCGCTTGGTGCTAGAATGTCATTAAAAATTCACTTCCTCCATTCCCATCTGTCGTTTTTTCCTAAAAATTTGGGAGCTGTTAGTGACGAGCAGGGTGAAAGGTTTCACCAAGATATCAGAACAATGGAAATTCGGTACCAAGGACGATGGGATCCAGCCATGCTGGGTGACTACTGTTGGTTTTTGAAGAGAGAAGAAAAAAAAAGTTTAATTAGTGTTTTAAGTTAATATTTTTCTCGTTTGCTTTTCTCTTAGATGTATGGTATGTTTAATAGGCGAAAACTGTAAACATAGTCAATAAACCGGGTTAAGAATTTTCTGAAATCATTTTTTCTATAGATATTAAGTATCATAACATTCGATATGGTTCTACAACTCTAACAAGAAAATCCTACGTGCTACAACTTTTTATTTGTCATTTTCGTATTTGGATAGGTCCATTCTATTAGATTATGCTATTCTGATTTGTGTTGCAACAAAAAATTATTTTTTTTTGTCGACCAGTGTTCAATTCAAATTGATAATGAACCAATTCGCTGAAATTTGAACCACATGTTAATAATAAACTCAAAATGGCATATTTGCGTCTAAAAAGTATATTTACTATCTGAAACGTTTCTTGCCCTCAAAAACAAAATTCATACTTTGTGATAGGCTGATTCTATCATTATTTGATTATGGTGATGTGGTTTATGAAGATTCTATTACAGGACCATTTTTCAAAGAAAATCCAGAAAATACAAAATTCATGCATGCGATTCTCTTTCAATATTCCACTCAGAGAGAACATAACGCCGTATCTTAATAACAACGACATTGTTTCTATGTGTAATTGTCGAAGTTATGATATGTACAGGGTGTCCAATTTTGGTTGTAAATGCAAGGTATCTCCGTTATTTGCAAATATTTAGGGTTGAGGTTTTCGCGACACCGTGCCACTTTTTTGTCAAACTCAAGCTGCCGTAATCAGATTTCGGAGATACAGGGCCAAATAGAAAATTTTTTTTGGGGACACCCCTCGTATCTCGGTTATCTTTTAACGTATCGAAAAGGTAAAAACTGGCTCTTATAGAGTTTTTTACGTAGAATCGTGTGGTGTAGACGGGGCCGTCTTTTTTAATACATGACCCAAAGTCACGTTTTTTTAAATGGGACACCCAGTGTATTTTTACGGAGTCCTATTCGTCTTATTATGAGCTTTTCAAAAATATATGTTTATTTATACTTATTTTAAAAATTAAGGCTGCAATTTTGATTTGTAATTATAACTACCTATATTTTTCATAGTAAGCCATGGACTGATTGTCAAAAATGGCTTTGTCACTGCTTTGTCATATATATATATATATATATATATATATATATATATATATATATATATATATATATATATATATATATATAAGAGAATCGTGAGGCTGATGAAATTAACGTCTTAGCAAGTGTAAATGTAACGCCTGTAACGTCCTGTAGAAAAATAGAGAATGGAGTGGGTGTAATCAAGTCTCGGGTTCAAACGATTTTAAAGAAACATAAATATAAACCCTATAAAGTCAGAGTTGTGCAAAATCTACATCCTGGAGATGCAGAACGACGTATTGATTTTTGCCAGTGCTATTTACAAAAAATTAATACTAACTAAAATTTTGGAAGGGCGGTTATATGGTCCGACGAATCGTATATAAGTAGTGCTGGAATATTTAATAGGCACAATACGTGACACTGGTTACCTGAAAATCAACATTTGATATTTCCACGCGAGCAACAAGGAAGATTTGGCTTTAATGTCGCTTGTTTCGTACTAGGAACCAAAATAAAATTTAATATTTTTGAAGGAGGTCTCACTGCTAATCGCTACCTTGAAATATTGCAAAATATATTGCCAGAAATGATAGAAGATGACCCTTTAGCACATGTGAATCAAATATATTTCCAACAAGACGGAGCTCCAGCACATAACTCCCAAATTGTGAGGCAGTATTTAGAAGAGAACTTCCCCGAACGCTGGATTGGAACGCACGGACCTGTCCGATGGCCTCCTAGGTCGCCTGACCTGTCCATATTGGACTTTTTTTATGGGGTCACCTAAAAAATTTAATTTTTCGTACCCGACATAACACAGTTCAAGACCTGCGTAACACCACTGAGCAGGCATTTTTTGCAAACTTAAACTGTAGCCTTATTTTTAAAATAAGTATAGATAACTATATATTTTTGAAAAGCTCATAATAAGACGAATAGGACTACTTAAAAATATACAGGGTGTCCCATTTTAAAAAAAACGTAACTTTGGGTCATGTATCAAAAACGACGGCCCCTAGTAAAAATCTGTCCACGCCACTGGATTCTACGTAGAAAACTCTATAAGAGCCAGTTTTTCCCTTTTCGATACGTTAAAAGATAACCGAGATACGAGGGGTGTCCCAAAATGCAATTTTTTCAATTTGTCCCTGATCTCCGAAACGAGGCGGGCTATGGAAAATCTGATTACGGCAGCTTGAGTTTGACAAAAAAGTGGCACGGTGTCGCGAAAACCTCAACACTAAATATTTGCAAATAACGGAGATACCTTGCATTTACAACCAAAATTGGACATCCTGTACTTATTCATCTACAAAATTATTAAATCTGTACTACCAAGTTATTTAAATAGCCAATTAAATCCTTTTGCACATGACCATCACACAAGAAACACTCAGATATTTCAAATTCCACCTCACCGGTTGCACACTTAATTCCGCTGTTCTCGAATTCGATCAATTGCAGGGAACCTATTCACGATAATCCAGTAAGAAAACCGATGGTAAAGTAATATGCTATTTTTGCTGTGAGAAAATGGTCATCTGTTTACTTTTGTAAGTGTCAGAGAAAACATAAAAAAAAGCGAATGTTATCGCTCCTGTTTGTCATTGTTGCTATCATTGTCAACATTGCGATTGCTGCGTTTCTGTGCTACTTTCCTTTTTTTATTTTCTTATGTCACCCTCGAACACCTTTCTTGCCTTCCCCTTGTCCAGGAATTTTTTTTCTTTTTTTATATAAATAAATTTAATAGTTAATGTTAGTTTTATTATTTACCAATTTATAAATAATAAGAGTTAAAAAAAGGATTTAAAAAGAGTGCTGGTTTACACTGATACAGTTTATGCTGTGGGTCAGTGGTATCGGTTTACACAATCTTAAAACACTCCTTTTTGTCATTGAGAAAAGATGGTGATAATTGTAATGATATTCAATTGTAATTTTTCCTTTGACAAATAAATAATAATAATAATAATAACATTTATTTGCCATATATCATTACAAAAATCTTAGTTATAATAATACAATATATCTTTACAACAATCTTCGTTAAAATAATCTAGTAATAATATATTTTAATGTACTAATAATATATTTTATTAACACCAGAGATAAGGCAAAAAGGAGGCTGAAAACAATTTGAAAAAGATTCTAGTTCAGCCTCCGAGGAAAGACGAAAACATAAACTACAACAACTACATAAATGCAAAAAAAAATCAACGCATCAGACATAACATGTGTACATGAGTAGGTAAAAATAAATGTGTCAGTTATATCAAAATCGCTGGGTGCTCGATTCCAAATTTAAAAGGATTTTCCTATATTGAAATTTAAAAGCTGAAACTGATAACAGCTTAAGAAAGTCGGGTATTCCATTATAAATCGCATACATATTATATGAAAATGATCTCTGATAAAATGTAGTGGTGTGGTGGAGAAGAAATATAGCCGCGGTATCTTAAATTAAGTATGTGAACATCGGTTCGATAGCAAATTTTACTTGTTAGATACGGTGGACGATCAAAAGTTATAATAGTATGAAATAAAGTAGCCGCATGTAACTTTCTTCGGTTTTCTAAAGATAACCATTTTGTTTCTTGTAACTTGTACGAAACTGCCTCTCTCTTACGAATGCCATAAATAAATCTCAGACAAGCCTTTTGAACACGCTGAATCCTATTCTTATTAATGCTATCGAGACAAGGTCCATATACGACATCAGCAAAATTAAAATAGCTTAGCACCAAAGAGTCAGTTAGTTGTATTTTTTGAGATTTTGTTAAAATATATCTATGAGGAAATAATTTCTTTAGGTTTGCATATGCAGATTTATGCATTTATTTACATGTGGTTTAAATCTTGGCTCTGTATCAAAATGCAAACCCAAGTTTTGAAAGGGGCTAGAATTTGAAATTTCGTCTGAACCTATTTTTATTTTAAAATTATTTTTTAAATTATCTCGATGTTTACCAAATATTAGAAAAGTTGATTTAGATGCATTAATTTGAAGGTTATGTTTATTAGAAAAATTTATAAGGCGACACAGATCATCATTAATTTTATCTTGAATTGTGTTTACCTCATTCGAGAAAAAGGAGATGTACAATTGGGTGTCATCAGCGTAAAGGTGAACTTTGCTAAAATTTAAACATGATGTTATATTGCATGTATAAATACAAAATAGCAATGGTCCAAGAATTGAACGCCACATTTTTGATTCGACACAGATGATAGACCCTGATCCGTTTCTACATATTGAAGTCTATTAGTTAAATAGCTGCGCATAAGTGAAATAGCATCCCCGGAAAATCCAATGTAATGCATAATTGAAATAAGTAATTTTTAAATGTGTTCAGATTATTTGTTACGTTTAGATTGACAAACAAAAAACTGACATATTTTAAAATTTTGAAATCAATTCTTTTCTATTATTTAATTTTTCTTTCTGGCGATCGGCGCACTGATGATTCCCGATAGGATGAAAATATTTGTACAGGGTGTCCGGATTTGGTTGCAAAAGCAGGATATCTCGCTTATTTTTAAAGATAGAACCTAGCGGTTTTCACGAACCTGAGCTAATTTTTTGTGAAACTCATGAAGCCGTATAACAAAATTTTCATAGCCTTCTTCGTTTATGAGATACAGGGCGAAATAGAAAATTTTGCATTTTGGGACTCCCCTCATTTCTCGGTTATCCTTTAACTTAACGCAAAGGAAAAAATTGCTGCTTATGCAATTTTTTACGCTGGATCCAGTGGCGTAGTCATATTTTTCTTCTGAGTTGTTATTTTTTAGATATGACCCAAAGTTGTGTTTTTTTTAATGGGACACTCTGTATATTTGTCCAGAAATTGATTTGTTCTTTTAAAAGCTTCTCAAAAATATATAATAGTATGGGACTATTTTAATAAACAACAACAAAAATCCTAATTTTTATAATTATCATCCCAAATTTTGCAGTAGGCCATGCAAAACAATGCTGCCTTTTATTTAAAGTCGTTAACAATATCTACATCCTAACAATAAATCAAAATAAATATGTAATTAAATCTATTTATCAAAATATGTATTGATAATTTCGCACCAAAAAAGTACCACCTACCTAGATTTATGCAACACAAGAACAAAACAGTAATAAATTATTATGTAACAAGCCTTTCAGCAAAAATCAACTGTCGTGCAAGAACTACAGTAACCAAGGAAATCAAAAGAACTGTTCAAACTGATTTCCATTTTGTTCTATGCATGCTTCGCACAATTTTCGTATTCGTTTTAGGGAATTAAGCAAAATAACGGGATGATTTTGTAAATAGCAAAAATGTTCTCTTATTGCATTTCCTAAATCTTGGACAGACAACATATTGGTCTTTGTAAATTCTATTTTCCAGATATCCCCATAGAAAGAAATCTAAAATTGACAAATCTGGGACCCAGAGGGCCATCTTATAGGTCCATTTGTTCCGATCCATTGATTGGTAAAATTATTGTCCAGAAATAATCTCGTCATTCCAGAATTGTGTGCAGGAGCACCGTCCTTTTGAAAATAAATTTCGTTAATTTGCGCTAGAGGAACATCGTCAAGTAATTCAGGTATAGCTGCCTCTAAAATTTCTATATAACGATTGGCTGTTAGATTTCCCTCAAATATATAAAATTTTATATGTGTTCCTAATATGAAGCAGGACACATTTAGACCAAACCTGCCCTGCTGTCTTCTGGGAAATATTTGGTGTTGATTTTCCTGGGACCAGAATCTGCTATTGTGCATATTGAGTATACGAGAATTACTGAAACGTGCTTCGTCTGACCATATAACCTTCCTTTTAAAATCTCTAACCATATCGCATCTTTCTCGAAACCAATTGCAGAAGACTACCCGACGCTCTGCATCCCCTGGCTGTAAGTGCTGCACGAGCCTAAATTTGTATGGGTGGTATTTGTGCTTTTTTAGAATTTCTTGAACTCTAGTTTTTGGAATCCCTATGCTCTTTTCACTGGTCCTACTAGAGTTTGTAGGGTAAGCTTCTGCATTAGCCAAAACCGTAATTTCCTCAGCCTCCCGATTTTCTTTATTATATGTTTTCGTACGAGGTTTGATAAATGATCCGTGATTAAGTAAATTATTTTTTATCCGATAAAAAGTGGATATAATAGATTGCCTCCTTTCTGGATACCTAAATAAAAATTAAGCAATAGTATTTCAACATACCTAAAAATTAACTATTTACCTGTTAAAATACATCTCAGAAGCCGCTTCAACATTTTCATTACTCAATATAAAACAAGACATATCGTACTTTTCATAATGTTCGAAAGTTTGGTTTTCTTCCATAGTAATACAAATATATTTTTACACAATAAATAAATACAAAAAACTAGCGGTATATTTTATATACGCGTACAAAATTGGGAAATGTCATTTTGCATTTGTTTTGCATGGCCTACTGCAAAATTTGGGATGATAATTATAAAAATTAGGATTTTTGTTGTTGTTTATTAAAATAGACCGATACTATTATATATTTTTGAGAAGCTTTTAAAAGGACAAATCAATATCTGGACAAATATACAGGATGTCCCATTTAAAAAAACCCAACTTTGGGTCATATCTAAAAAATAACAACTCAAATGAAAAATATGACTACGCCACTGGATCCAGCGTAAAAAACTGCATAAGCAGCAATTTTTCTCTTTGCGTTAAGTTAAAGGATAACCGAGATACGAGGGGGGTCCCAAAATGCAAAATTTTCTATTTCGCCCTGTATCTCATAAACGAAGAAGGCTATGAAAATTTTGTTTACGGCTTCATGAGTTTCACAAAAAATTAGCTCAGGTTTGTGAAAACCGCAAGGTTCTATCTTTAAAAATAAGCGAGATACCTTGCTTTTGCAACCAAATCCGGACACTCTGTACAACTACTATGTGTCTATAAAAACTTAAGGTAAATGACATAATTTCTTATGCTATCTTAAATAATATTGTTTATATTACGTATCAAAACATTCTGTAGACAGACTAGTTTACATGTTGAGATATATAATTTTATTAAATATTTGCTTCAATCAATTTAAAGTTAAATATTTGTATTCAGTTGCGAAAAAGCCAGAAAAGATTTTTGTTTGAAATAAGTAGATCGTGATTTATTCGATCGAATGCCTTACTATAATCTAGTAATATTACAGCAGTTGTCTTACCCCTATCAACAGCTTCTATAATATCATCAGTTATATGTAAAAGTGCAGTTGTGCAACTATATCCCGGTCTAAATCCCGATTGACATGTGGGCAAAATATTATTAAGTTTTCATTGCGCTCTTATTTCGTTATTTAATATTTTTTCTATCACTTTAGATAGAACAGGTAAGATGCTTATTGGTCTTAGATCGTTAAAACTGTCTTACTACTGTACTGTTGTACTTTTTGAGAAGGGGAAATATCTTTGAAATTTTCCAGGGATCCGAAAAGGTGCTTTCCAGTATGCATGAATTAATAATGTTTATAATAAAAGGGAGAATTCTATCCATACAAAGCAAGATCATATCAATGGGGGCGGATCATTTGATCCGCCCCCATAGCGAACGTTTTCATTTCCAGCAGACTGTCCCTAACAACACCCTCAGAGAAGGTGGAAAAAAACAAAGGAGACACAAATTGACTTTTTGAATTATTGCTGTAAAAACTTAAAAGCTCGGGATCTGCCGGTTGATCAGAAGAACATTTAAGAAAAAATTTATTAATTTCGTTTGGATTATTCAGATTTGCCGGTAATATATTAACTGACTTCTTATGATAAATATTAAGGCTATTTAATTTTTTCCAGAATAACTTTGAATTATTTTGGCTATTGTTTATAGTATATTGAAGGTATTGTTTTTTCTCTTGACGGATCGCAACATTCGTCTGATTTTTTATTTGCTTATAAAAATCCCAATTTTCATAATTTTTTGTATTTTTATATTTTTTATAAGCTGCGTTTTTTAAACCAATCATCTTTCTGATGGTATATGTTAACCATGGTGGTTTCTTATTTTTTTGTTTCATTTGTATTAAAGGCGGTAATACATCAAAAATATTGACTAAAAAATTGTTAAGGGCAGCGACTTTTTCATTTACAGTTACAAAATATACAATATTTTCAAATGGAGTCACTGCTAAAAACTCATAAAGTAACTCCTTGTCAATATGTTTTATATTTCTAAAAATATTGCAGCACGTCAAAAAATGATCTGAAATGCCGGAATCTATCACACTAACTTCAAAATGTTCCTCATCACTAGGTATTAATATTACATCCAGTAGTGAGAGGGTAGACTTTGACACCCGCGTAGGATCTTTAATTATTTGCTGTAGATTTAAGGACTCAATATAATCATAAAATAAATGGACGTTTTTGTCGGTGAAATCTAAAAGATTAATATTAATATCCCCACCACATATTATTTCAAAAGGTTGAAAGTCAGCTAGACGTTTTTCAAATATATTTAAAAAATCCGAAACTTTACCTTTAGGAGGCCGATAAAATGCGCCGACAACATATTTTTTATTTTCGAAAGACAGTTCAACCCAAATTTCCTCCAGTATGTCTTGTGAAGATGAAAAGCACACTGAAAAGTCGAATTTATTCTTTATATATAAGGCTACATCGCCACCCCTGGTAATTCTATCCGTCCTTACAATCTTATATCCATTTAGTACAATTATATCGATTAAGATGTCTGGTTTCAGCCAGGTCTCTGAGACCGCTATGACATCATAGCCTCCCAAATTAACAATATCCTTGCATTCAGAAAAATGTGGCACCAGCGATCTTATATTTAAAAAGGCAACTCGAATATTACTCATAATTTACAATGCCATATTAGATGTGAACTTAAAGTAAATACAAAATTTAAGGATTTAAGGACCTATTCAATATTTTCAGTTTTCTTACTATTAAGAAATAACCTCAGCTGGCTTAAAATTTGAGAAATTGTTTTCTAAAATGGCTTAGAAGGGAAACTGAAAGATATAAAATCAATTTGGCCCCTCTTTCAAAAGAACTGTCTGCGTTTATATAGAAAATATTGTTCAGCATACAGACGACGATTTGGAAGGTTTCGGATGAGATGCGGATTTTGAACCAGAAGAACAATAATTATTATCATGAAATCCCTTTTTTAGTATAATTTTATTATATTTCTAATCTTTCCCAAAATGTATAAAAAAAATTGTTCAATGTTTAATTGTACTCTTGTATGATTTTGTCATTTTGTAGCAAAAATAATAAAGAACATGGGATAATTTAGTATTTTTTAATTATTATTATTACATTATAGCACCCATAATTATTTTTGCAAAAAGGAACCAGCAGCCTTTTTCGTTAATAAATCAACGTAAAACATACGGTTCAATTCTTACAATATCTGAACAAACCAAATTTACGATTTTTGACTCATTTAGAGATTTAATAACAGTTTTAAAACGTCAAAGGTAAATTGCTCAAAACTAGGCTTTTGGAGTTGGACTCTTCTTGCATAATTACGTCCAGTTAACAGCCATAACAAATATTTGTACATGTTCTATTTAAATATGACATGCTCTCAAAGTAAGAGGTTTATACTTACAGCGTTTCTTAGTCCATGAGATACCATACAAGCATCTGCAGTTACGTAGAGTACCCGCGTAGTACCATCATCAAAGATGAAAGCTCGTGCAAACTGTCGTAAGTGAATACCGCATCCCTTTTGAGTTAATTTCGCGTAACCCATCTAAAAGAATAATAAAATAACCATATTATCAAGTTAAAAAAGAAACTTTACAATGAATATATAATATTCGGAAAACAAAGCCAGCGACGATGCAGGCTTGAATTAGGTAGTTATAAATCAACACTTCGATTTTTTAAGTAAGCGTCACTTCTCCAACCCCAAAATCCGTCACACCTGCCTTGTGTTAAAAAATGTCAATTGGTTCCCTCTTTCATAGCGAGGTCCAAATAATGACTCAAAAAAAAATAAGCCTTAAGTATTGTTTTCCTTGCTAGCGCTTGAAAATAACTGATGACTAGTATTTCGCTGATAAACTACTGTTTCCTCCTCGACGCTACATGTGGATCCTACGTCTATTCAATGATAAATCATCGCAATATATCGCGCAAGCTCTGTGCTTGCGCCCCTGTCTATGACGGGTCTGGGGCTATAGTCACAGTAGAAATAAACTAGTACGTTCACTCCGTACCACAGTCCTTTGATCTATTTCTGCCACATTTTTCTCGCATTGGGCGATCACTTAGGCCTACGGATATGGCCGAATTGTTGCGGAAGTTTCCGAACGCAGCGGCCGGCAAAGTCGGGCACTAGCCAGACATAATAAAATAAAAAATATCGTTTGATCATCGGTTGAACCCGAAAACGGAATATTTTAGAAACCTTTCATGTAATGCTATAATAAGGGAAAAAATAACTTATTTTAACCAAATATCTCAGACTACAGGCCATGATTTTTGGAATAATGCCAAAAAACTTAATCTGACTGAAAGAGGCAAAATTACAAATATACCAGACAACCTAAAAAACGCTGAACAAATAAACAATTATTTTCATTCCAGTACTGCCACTAGTACCGCTCTTTCTGAGAAAATTCAATACTAAACTAACATAAATTTTTAGATTTTAACTATCAAACTGAATTATATTTTAATCTTATCGATATTAACCAAATACATAAAATTATTGCTAAAATTAAATCTAATGCTGTGGGAGAAGACGGAATTTCATTAAGAGACTTGCAGGTTTGCTTACCTTTTTGCATGGAACCTTTAATTCATATTATAAATACTTGTATCCTAAACAACGTGTATCCTACGATTTGGAAACAGGCAATCGTGAAGCCTTTATCAAAAATATCTAATCCGAAAGAATTAAAAGATCTTAGGCCTATAAGCATAATACCCACTGTGTCAAAAATATTAGAAAAACATATTTTCAATCAAGTTACCAACTTCGTAAATAAGTTCAATGTTATTCCGGATTGTCAGTCGGGTTTTAGGAAACACTTTAGTACCACTACTTGTTTAGTAAACATCACTAATAGTATTCGAGAACATGAGGACCAAAAAGAATCCACCTGCCTGGCATTGCTGGATTTCAGCAAAGCGTTCGACACGGTAGATCACGACATGCTACTTTCTAAGCTAAATTATTTCGGGTTTTCAGAATCAGCAGTGCGTTTCTTTAAAAGTTACCTAAATGACAGATATTCTTGTGTTTCAATCAATAATAATTCTTCAGCCGAAAAATCACGCTTCATCCCCATCAGACAGGGTGTACCGCAAGGCTCAATACTTTCTCCTCTTCTATTTTCAATATATGTCGCGGACATGAATAGCTGCACGAGTTACTCTACACTACGTCAGTACGCAGATGACTCTCAGCTGTTCCTATCTTTTGCAAAAGATACTCTATCTCTGTCGGAAGAACGTTTTAAGTATGACCTAATGAACATTCACAAATTTGCACACGAACACAACCTAAAACTAAATACATCTAAATCACAAATTATAGTCTTTAACTCGGGGAGAGAAATTAATACCATTCAAGCGGAGATAGACGGCAATTTAATACCTAACGTGAAAGAAGCCAAAAACTTAGGTGTTGTTTTTGATTGCTCATTGTCATTCCTACCCCATATTCAAAATAAAATCAAGGCATCTTATATACGTTTAAAGCAGTTATACAAAATAGCTAGACCCATGCCCCAAAAAACAAAATATTTTCTTTGCGATAGCTTAATATTATCACTTTTTGATTACTGCGATACTGTTTATGGGGACTCTTTAAGTGTAAGCATTCAGCATAGAATTCAAAAAGTTCAAAATTCTTGTATGAGATTTGCTTATGATATTCATTACAGAGAGCATATAACCCCACACTTAAACAACCATAATTTACTGAACATGAAAAATCGAAGAAAACACCATATGTACTCCTTCATCTACAGAATTATAAAAACGGGTCATCCGGCTTATTTGAAAAAACTATTCGTTCCTTTGGTGCACCAACATGACACCCGTAGCCAATTATTTAAAATACCTCCTCACAGAACTACTAACTTCCAAAAGTCATTCTCTTATGTAGGTATAAGTCTGTGGAATACGTTAAGTAATGAAGTTAAATCATATCCACTTAAAACATTTAAAACATTTACAAAAACACTGTTATTACGAAATCAACAAGCTACAATCTAATACTTTTACATATATCGTTTTCAGTGATTGTTTTTACCTACACCTGTTGATTTTCTTTTTTTTTTTCTTTCTGTTCAATATGTAGTTTGTTGTTTGCCGTTCCGGGCCTTATGTGCCGTTGTTGATTTGGCTTGGGCACCCGACCTCCGCTTTCCGGTTGCCGCTCTCCCCGTCACCGCCGCTTCTGTCCCCTAGTATGCGCATTCCTTAGATCTTACTTTAAATTATTTTTTTGTTTAATTTGCATGTTGATTTTGGGCTAGATAAGTTTATAGTTTATAGTTCAAGGGCTGCATCGCACTTGCACATGGTTAATCCATGTGCAAGTTGGTAACGGTTTCTATAATCGAGATGTAGTCCTTATTAGCGAAATAAACAAGATATTTTTTGTTACTTGTTTTATAAAAATTATGCTGTGTTTGTTTTGTTAATAAAACTTTTTTTGAATTTTGAATTTGAATTTTGAATTTTGAATGTAAGCAAGGATTCAAAAGGGGCATAAAATGACAAAAAATTTAATAGTTTCTTATTACGGATTTTTATTTGGAAGCAATTTGGCGTGTTGCGTTTTTAAACTCCTTCTGCGAATATACAATTATATTTTCAGATATTTTAGAGATACAAATTCGTTAACTCTGACTAAAATAAGCATATAAAATTAATTAAATTACCAATTTTGGGCACCTAAAAACACATTTAAAATTTGACACCAATGGCGGCTCTTCCATAGGGTCATTTGGTCAATGACCCCCAAAAATATTTCAGAAAATAAATTATTCGTTTAGCCGTCCCTCCTAATAGTTGTAATAAAACGCGAATCTTTGAAAAAGTTAAATACGCTACCCTATTAGCCGCGCGCGGCGGTTCGAATGGTCCCGTTGCATTCCTTAGTCATAATAAAATACGCTATACTAAGCTAGGCTGGACATTCCGAATTGCCCTGATTACCTTAAAGCCTGACGAAACTATCCGAAGATTTCACAGCCACCGAGCGGCAGCCGAACGTTATTGCAAATGGAACATGAAATCGCGATTTGGGTCATCAGCCAATGATGATGCCAATTCTCATAATTCGATCGATCGGTCGCGGCATCACGTCGGCATGCAGAAGTTAAGTTATTCAGCGGTCGCGCGGTCGATATTCTAACTCCATATTGTTTCGGACGTTTTTAATCGATGAAAATTGATTTATATACTGTTTTTTTTTGTAATATATATTTTTTTATTTTTAAGATTCATGTGTGAGTTGAAAATATACAGGTAATAAGATATTGGTAGTGGCTAGTGCAAAAAACAACTGAAAGTGTTTACGAACCTAATTTTGCAAAAATAACCAATTTCAAGATGGTCTATATTTGAGTTGTGAATGTAGATGAAATAAAATGTCGGTAGTGCAAAAAATTAAACAACTAAAGAGGTAAGTGGTCGCAATTTGCCAAAACTTAGTATACGACAAACTAGTAAAGACAAAAATAAAGAGGTTCATCGAAACTTTCGCTAAAGTATGTATGATTTAGCTAACTGGATATGTGTTTGTAAAGTCTAACTCATTTTACTTTTATGTTTGTTTGTTGTTTTCTAAGGACTCGTCGGAATCATTATGGTGCAAAATCGGTGTTAAAGACTTAAAACACTTAAAAGAAAAAATAAAAAACATGCGTTTTCTGCAGATCACATGAAATGTTCGGTGAACTATGCTACGGTCGGAAATGTTGATACTCGCACAGCTTATAGAAAATCCCCCCCTAGAGATTTTAATGAAAATGTATCCAAAAATCGTTATTTTTTAAACAAAATTATAGATGGTGTAAAATTCGAGCTGGCCATGATGAAACGGCTTTGTCTGAAAATGCAGGGGTTTTTCGAGAGCTTATAAATTTTGTTGAGGGATTGGGCCAAGATAGACTATCCACTTTAGCAATGTTAAGTATCGGGAAATCGTTTATAAAAGGAATATGCGTGCAATTTTAACAAACGTGTCATTTAGCATTTTTTCAATTCTAAAGAACGAAGAGTATGCCTGAACTTCAAGAGAATTTAAAGCTCAATTGAAAGATAAGATATTTAAAGCTGGTGGTAACAATAACTGAAGATTCCCTCAATAACTATTTTTTATTTTTGAATATGCAGATTTTAAAATACTACCTATTTAAACTGGAACATATTCTATATTTTATTTGAAATATTCGAAACTATAAATCAAAAATAAAAATATCAACAATTGTCCTGCATGTTAAGACACCCAACAGCAGCACACAGTAAAGTACTCATTTTCACCAATCCGACTCTGGGATGCAACGGTCGAACCTCACAGATCGAATGACGAACTGAAGCGCTTTGCATGCTGCCAACAATCTGCCGAATTTTGTCGGCAGGCGCAAAATATTTGGGAGAGTGAAGCTACTAGTTTATTTCTACTATGCTATAGTCCCCCTTTTAATCCTGCACTACGACGAAGAGCAGTTTGTTCCATCATGCTATTGAAAACAGATAGATGCATATTGCGGAAAAAAATGTAAATTTGGTATACGTCAGTTTTGTACCTTTTTTAGTTATACATAAATTAACTTTTTTTTTACTGATCGACTTTGACCATTTGTCTGTATTGCGTGACATACTAGTCGAAAGCCATTATGTCTATTCGCGTCCATATTGTAACTGAAGACTAGCAAATTGCTAGCTAGTTGAAAGAACTTTGCTATTATCTTTGGATGTTAACTAATGTTATACATGTTATACCTTTCTTTATACGTTGTTTCAGTGACGCCTAACTGGCTTTTCCCACGTCATAATAAAAAAAGGATGATCTTTAGTATATTTTTCTCTAAAAATTAAATGAAGAGTAAATATTCCTATAACATTTTCTTTAATGGAAAAATTAATATTACGTGCTCCTCATCACCTTGACACATCCAGGTCGCACTTGAATTTGAACACAATTTTGTTATTTTAATTCGTTTATTGTATGTAAAACCGTTTCATATTTACCCTGTGACCTGACATTTTATGTGCGAATAAACAAAGTGATTTGCCTCTATTTGTTAATTTTCAATATTAAGTTTTATTTTAAATTCGAATATGAACCGATATGAAAACATTTCAAACAATTCGACTTGTATGAATTTTTTTGTGTTTATTCGCGCATATTGTCTAAACGGGTTGGCCGATTTTGATAAGTCAAAGACCAAATTGTAGATGATAATTCTCTGGTGGTCCTATATATTTTGATTTTAAATCCGTTCTCCTGTTTTTTTGCAATAATATAAAAAAACACAGGTATAAGGGCGATAAAGGCAGAGAGTTTTATAATTAAAATTTAAATTATTTTAAATACCCTTTTCAAATTAAAGCATCGAGACATACACCATTTGCTAAAAGGTATTTCTTTTGCTACCACGATATGTAATTTTATATATACAGCATGATCATGAAAATGTGCAACCTCAAAATCTAGCATTTTACTTGACGTTTTCGTAAAATGAACATTCGATTTGAATAAAACGATATTAACATACCCTCATTATAATTTTTAACTTCAAAAAAAGAGAAGGTTATCAGTTTGACCCTATGTATTTCTTTTTCTGTTTGTACGTCGATTAGTCCGCAATGGTTTGACCAATTTGGATGAAATTTTCAGGGGACATTTAGGATATTATCGGAGTAGTCCCATAGCAAACATATTAAAAAATTATTAAAAATGGCGGAATAGTGGCCATTTTATTGTTTTTTTTTATGTTTATACATCGATTACTCTGCGATGCTTTGACCGATTTGAATGAAATTATCAGGGGACATTCAGGATTGGTTCCATAGCAGGAATGTTCAAAAAATGTTAAAAATGGCGGCATGGCGCCATTTTTAACATTCGGGTCTCAATTCTACGCGTTCACCATTATATCAAGAAAAAAATATTATGCACTGGGCCATTGTTAAACCAGTAGCGGCTCGTGGTGAATTATATTGGGAGGTCAATAACAAATTTTAAAATAGGCATACTTGAAATAAAAATAAATATCTTATCTTTAAATTGAGCTTTAAATTCTCTTGAAGTTCAGGTCTACTCTTCGTTCTTTAGAACTGGAAAAATGCTGAATGACACGTTCGTTAAAATTGCAAGCACAATCCTTTTATAAACGATTTCCCGATACTTAACGTTGCTAAAGCGGATAGTCTATCTTGGCCCAACTCCTCAACAAAATTTATAAGCCTTCCAAAAACGCCTCGATTTTCAGACAAAGCCGTTTCATCATGGCCACGAAGTGCCAGCTCGAATGCCCCACAAAATTTTACACAATCTATAATTTTGTTTAAAATATAACGATTTTTGGATACAGTTTATCAACACTTCCGATCGTAGCATAGTTCACCAAACATTTCATGTCATCTGCAGAAAACGCATGTTTTTTTATTTTTTCTTTTAAGTGTTTTAAGTCTTTAACACCGGTTTTGCATCATAATCAGTCCGACGAGTCTTTAGAAAACTAATCAAACATTACAGTAAAATGAGTTATAGACTTCACAACCACATATCCAGTTAGCTAACCCGTATATACTTTTGCGAAAGTTTCGATGAACCTCTTTATTTTTGTCCTGGCAAATTGCGACCACTTACCTTGAATTCGGTTATTTTCTCAAAATTAAATTCGTTAGCACTCTTTAGTTGTTTAATTTTTTGCACTACAAACATGTTATTTCATCTACATTCACAACTCAAACATAGACCACCTTGAAATTAGTTATTTTTGCAAAATTAAGTTCGTAAGCACTTTTTAGATGTTTATTTGCACTAGTCACTACTAACATTTTATTTCCTGTATATTTCCAACTCAGACATGGATCATAAAAATAAAAAATATATAATATTACAAAAAACAGTATATAAATGAATTTTCATCGATTTAAAACGTTCGAAACAATATCGAGTTAGAATATCGACCGCTCTTAACAACTGAACTTCCGCATGCCGACGTGATGCCGCGACCGATCGATCGAATTATGAGAAGAGACCGGTTGATGACCCAAATCGCAATTTCATATTCTATTTGCTATTACGTTCGGCTGCCGCTCGGTAGCTTTGAAATCTTCGGGTACTTTCGTCAAGCTTTAAGGTAATTAGGGCATTTCGGACTGCCCAGCCTAGCTTAGTATAGCATATTTTATTATGCGTAAGGAACGCAACGAGACCATTCGAACCACTGCGCGCGGCTAATAGTGTAGCGTATTTAACTTTTCCCAACGTTCGTGTTTTATTACAAGTATTAGGAGGGACGGGGTCAAACGAATAATTTATTTTCTGAAATATTTTTGAGGGGTCATTGACCAAATGACCCTACGGAAGAGCCGTCACTGTGTTAAACTTGAATTTTACTATAAAACTCGTATAGATAAAACCTTAACCCCCTTATTCACTAAAAAGGTTTAAGAGTTAGACCAGGTCTAATTGCCATGGAACTTAGAACTCTTAATCCGCCAGTGTTTTGCTTATGTCACTGTCATTTTGTAATTGTGACATATAGAAAAATTATTTGTTTAATTGTTAAAAATGTCATTTTAAACCTACAACTATCAAGTTGCCTGGTCTAAATTTAAACCACTTTAGTGAAAACGGATGTTAAAGTTTTACTCCGTGAAGTCTTTGATAGCACGCGCAAAATCTTGCTGCATGTGAGCTGCATATTACGTATGTCTTGTCCCTGAATGTTGACATATAATATGTTTGGTATACCCTGTCTCTTTCCGAAGAAAAGTATCCACAGCTGAGAGTTTTCGCACGAAAAATAATTTGTACATTCGGTTAGCACATATAAATGTGAGCAGCATCGCATTCGGCTTACACATGTTAATTTAGAAAACACTTTGCTCCTATGTAGTGGTGATATTGACCCCAATATTGTTCATCTTGTTTCTCAGATTCAAACTCAAATCTCTCATTCATTTTCATTTTAGTTTTCTATCGGTTTTTGTTAATTTGTTTTTTATATGTTTGATTATGCTATTACAATTAATAAATAAAAAATGTGTAAATTTTTGTCGCTTGTTAATTCCCTACTATCTACTTATTTCTTACCTACAGCCCGAGACCTGATTAAGTCCCAAAATTACCCCCTCAGCTAAGCAAAGGTTGCCTATACCTGTTCTAAAGAGGCAGACCATGTTAAGTTGGTTTTACAAAAGGGCAGGGACGGACTGGCCCGGCAGGCTAGCGGGCGCAGTCCGCTGAGCCTTTTGCCCTAGAGTAACCAAGGCGCCCCTCACCTTTATAAGTGAAAAATAAAAAAAAGAAAAATAGATATATAATTAATAACAAACCATTTGTGGTACCGCCCGCAATAACAATGAATTATAAATTATTAGTTGGTACCATCTACCGATGGCACGCCAGGTGTATCAACCAATAAAAATTAAACGCGCGAAGTATTAACCAATCAAATTAGTTATAGCCGATTGTTCGCCTTGGCTTAGATTGTTTTCGTCATTATAGTTTGAATGACTTTTGTTTTGTTTTATTCATGGTTTAAATGAGACAGATATAAACTAACTAGTAAATAGTATTTGACAAATCAAAACTCGTTATTATTTCGTCTGCAATATTTTTGACTATTCTTGGAAGCGTTTTGTTGATAGACACTTATAATTAACAAGCTTTTGGTGATAGTGTTGTCGTGGTGAGCGGTTTTGCGATATTTTGATACACTCAAGGAGTTGAGTTGAATGATTATCTGTCCTTCGCCACAAAGGTAAACACATTTTAACTTTATTTTAGTTAGATTTTGTATTTTGTCATAATTTAAGGTCCGCAGACTGAAGTATAGCTGCAATGTAGAATATTAATGAGCTTTGACATAACTATGGATTTCAAACAAAAAACGAGAAAAAGATCGAGCGCGGAAAATCTTAAAATGAAGAAGAAAAGAAAAATGGAGGAAGACGCGAATAGTTGTATGAAAATAACGGAGCTATTCACAGTAGGAGACAAAAAAAAGAACACGAAGGACAATAATAATACTAGTGACACTACTTGCACTAGTAATATTGTTTCTGTACCTGGCCTGGTGTCTCAAGAATATATTGAAACATCCCCGAGCCAAATGGAGTGTGCTGAAAACATCATTGAAGTAGTAAGTAGTACGTAATGCATAAGGATCGTATCAAGGGTTCATCGGGAAGGGGAAACATCACAACTTTCTTATCAAAATCGACTGCAAATAAAATAATTCAGACTAAAACAAAATTAATTAAAAAAAAGCTAAGCGAGGAAATTCAAAAATCGGAAATATTTTCAATTCAGATTGATACCACCCAAGACATCAATGTAGTAGATCAATGTTCAGTTGTCGCAAGGTACGTTTATCAAAACTAAGTATACGAAACAGTAATTGCTTTCATCAATTCTGAGTCTGGGAAGGGTGAAAATTTATTTAGAATTGTAGAAAATGTGTTAAAAACTCTGAATATAGACATAAAAAAATGTGTAGGTAATTCTACTGATATTTAAAAGATGCCTCTCCAGAACAAATACATGTATGGTGTTACGCTCACGTGTTAAATTTAATTATGTTAGAGGCTAGCACCAAAACCCTACCAGCGATTAATTTATTTGGTCTTATAATATATATCAGGGGACAATAAGTTTGTTAACCTAATTGGAGATACCAGATGGTGGGCGAAAGACAAAGCTTTGGTAAGAATTTTCAATACTGAAACTGGCATCTACGTTAGTCCTCGCGAAGCATTGTACTGCATTTCCACCGATGAAAATTTCAACGCAGAAACAAGATTCACAGCAAAACGGTTATTTAGAGAATTTTCTAAAATTCGAAACTATATTAACCGCTATCTTATTTTTGAATATATTGCGCTATACTAGCCCTCTATCCTCGTATCTACAAACAGAAGGGATGAACTTATTGCAAAGCTACCGGATGGTTGAACATACAATTTCAGAACTAGAAGCTAGGTCTAGAGAATTTAATAATTTATTGGGAGAGACACAAAAATACGTTGCAAGGACAAACAAGTGCTTTGCAGAAAAAAACCTAGACCTCCAATTAGAAGAAACGTTTTCTCTTTCAAGGCAACGGAAACGAAAAAAACGCAGATGAATCTACAAGTGGCGTAACCTTCACATCACAAGAAAAATATCGTATTGAAGTATATAATATCACGTACGATACAACAATCGAATGTCTTAAATCTAGATTCGCAAATCATAAACAACTATTTATGGATTTTCAATGTTTCCATCCAGCGGAGTTCTCAAACGTAAAAAACTTACCAGATTCTGCATTGAAAGTTATATGTACAAAAATTAAGCCTTTTTTTTCAGACATTGACCAAGCTGAACTAACACAAGAGTTAGAAGATTTTGCTGGCAAATGGCCACAGATATCAAAATCTCTCACAGAAGAATTTTGTGAATCTTTACTTGGTTATTTTTGCGATAAAGATCAAGATTGTGATTTCACAAAAACTTCCTGTAAATTTTGCTAAAACTGCATATTATGTTGTTTTAATATTCTATTTAAATATAACTTATATACAAATGCCTATGTCCAACTTTTCAAAGTTTATAAATATATGCTTACTCTCTCCATAAGCCAGGTGACATGTGAAAGGTGATGTTCGAAATTGAAGTACATTCTCAATCATCTACGAAATAATTTGTCTCAGGAGAATGTCGAAGCATTTATGCTTAGTTTTGTTTCTAAGTTAAAATGTGACGCGGAATCACTGTTTTTCATGAAAATACTGTTTCTTTTTCTTTTCATGTTTCGTTGTAATTACTTTTTGATACTGAAATCATTTTTTGACTACTTAGTCTCAAACTGCAAGTTGTATTGGGTCAATGTGCCAAAGAATACAGTTCCTTTACATTTTTAATTTTAACTCGGTTTTTAAGTTAAAACACAGGGCTAAATTGTTGTTTTTCATAAAAATACTGTTTCTTTTGATATTCTAGTTTTAGTTTTGTTGTAAGTACTTGTGATAATGAAATAATCTTGCAGTCCTAAACTGCAAGATGTATCGGATCAACGTCCCAAAGAATACAGTTCCTTTAGTTTGATTTTTAAGTTAAAATATGAACCTGAATCGTTTAATTTTTCATAAAAATAGTAATGTCTATTTGGATATGCCAGTTTTAGATTTGTTGTTATTACATTTTCATAATATTTTTGACTATTTCATTTTGCGATTTTTGACATTGGAAAAATAATAAATACTAGTTTTCTTTAATGACGTTTTCCTTGTCGACGCACCCCCCTTCCCTCCCTCTTCCTTATACGGTACAGTTTGTTCGAAAATCGGCGCCTTTGCCTTTGAATCGCCCGCCACATTTTCCGAACCCAGTCCGTCCCTGCAAAAGGGAAGTGTAAGTTCAAATGACGGTAAAGTAATAGCTGCAAAACTGACAAAAGATTTCCATATCACATAATTCACTGAACTGCGATACAAAACTATGCGGGACCTATTTGCAGACTTAAAAATTACCATCAAAATAAGGTTGGGGAGAACAAAAGGAAGTTCGTTGGCTTATAATGTTTTGGGACCCGCTTCCACAAAAAATCATTTACAATCGCAGCTAAATACAGTTTTCAGTGTATCGACTCATGCGTCAAACCACGGGAATACCGAACTATTTCCTATATTGGTAAGATATTTTCCAGCTCGACAGGGCATCAATTTTCGGTTGATACACTTTTTTGAAGATGCTAATGAAATAGCTACAGCTATTTGTAATAATATAAAAACCAGGCTAACTTCTTATCATAAATCTTATCTTAAAACATCACTCTGTCCTATACTTTGTTCAAAAATGGAAAGGAAAATTTGATTCCTGTAGGATCCTGCCCACATGTTGCATAATGCTGCCAAATTTGCATGAGAAAAATGTCAGTTTAATGTAGAAAACGGAAAAAAATAAGTTTACTGGCATTTTTCAGCGCATGCTAGAAGAACTGATCAATTGAAAACATTTTTCGATTTTGTTGAGCTAGAATATAGATAGATTTTGAAGCATATAACAACACGTTGGTTATCTTTGTATTTTGCTGTTGATAGGTTAATAATCAGCTGCAATACGCGGTTATTTTCATCCAATAGCGAATATTAAACATTAACTGAATGTTATTTAGCTTTTTTTCAAAATATTTTAAAGTTGCTATATATGATTCAGTATTGCTGCTAGAAACAAATAAACTTTTATGTACCGACGTTTTCGATATTCTTTTGAACTTGAGAAATCAACTGAAGCAAAGGCTTGAAGATAAATTTGTAGGTTTTTATTGCAAAAAAATTTTTTTTCAGCAAATACAAAATCTGTAACAATGCAAACATTTTTGAATTTTTATCAAAATATTCTTGATTACATCGATAAAAAACTCAATTTTTCTATCGTAAATTATATGTCTCAGTTTAGTTACTTGCCTCATAAAAGGGAAGTACTGTAATCACCCTCCGAGATTTTTTTTAGATCTTTACGTTTCAGGGTCCCTAGACGACGAAAAACATGTTTTCTTTATAACGTCGGTCTGTCTGTTCGCGGCATAGCTAAACAGTACTTACCCGATTGACTCAAAATTTTAGTGAAAGATTAAGGGTCATATCGTCAGTGTAATTCGCAAAGTGCGTAACTCCATTTTTTCTAAAATATGAATTTTTGAATCATCTAATACTACAATATCATATTTACAGTCTGAAAAATTCCCAAGTCCCAAACATCAACCTTTTTTCGAACAGAAGCCGGTATAGAAAGTTGTCTATCTCCAAGCTTCAAATTGTTGACGGGCAAAATACGTATGTCCCGCCGCACACTGGTCGAATTTCTTAAAAAGCTGGCCATAATAGAATTTACCAGAAATAAGACCCAAAAATTATGATTTTATATATAAAATATCGTGTTTTAAATAAAGATACTTTATCTTTAAATTTTGGATCATATATTTTTATATACAGGGTGTAACAATTATCACGGAATAGAAAAATAATGTGTATGTGCCTAAATACTTCCATTACACCTACATATCGAATTATTTTAACGATAACAACTTAAAAATGCATTTTGACATAACGTATAATGTGATCAAATTTAAGTACTGCTACATACATGGATGAAGTTCAAGGATTAATGCCGTTTATTTTTTTCTCGGAAAGGAAATCTCGGAATTTTTTGAAAATATGACAACATATGAAAGCAATCTACCTAAAAAAATTTGTTAAAGCTGGTATTATATTTGATAGTTATATTTTATTTAAAAAGGCTAATTGTTTATACAGGGTGGCTCAATTATACAGCTATAGTAGAAAATATGTCTTCCAAGCAATAAAAAATGATGTGTCCGACCGTTTTTTTCCCAAAATATACCAGATAAATCAAAAATAGAGGTACGACCTTTTCGTTGGGCCACCCTGTAAAAGGTTATAAAGACTTAATTTAAAAAATATATATCTACGTACAGATCTATATGTACAATATTTTAGCCTTATCTAACTTATAATAGACCAAAAAATCAAACGCGTTTCTGCAAAAGAAAAACTTTACTCTTCATCAGAAGAAGATTCGGAACTGAGTGGGTGTAATTCGGCAATGGAAATGTTTGATTTAAAAGAAATTTCAGGTGTTTTTAATAAATTAATGACTTCTGGAGACAAAGTTTTGCTGCTTTTTGGTGGTATCTTGCGAAAACTGGATATTATTGGGTCAGAGGAGACAAGTAATCTATTTAAAATGTCAGTTAAATTGTGCGTCCTAGAAGTTTTTCGTGCAAAGTTTGACCTGAAGCGTTTAATATCCTTGTTCCTTGCTTCCTGGGCTTCCTCTGACAATAACCCAATCGGAACACAAAATGAGGAAATAATGACAGATCCATGTAGTAGAACTCTGTGCACAGATGTTGGCATCGGGTACCAAGGATATAATGATACACACAGTTCTGCAGCTTCAATTGCATAAAACCCAAACCTTGCACTATCTATATCATAAATACAAGACAATGTCTGTAAAATGATATGTAATTTTTGGATAAGGCGAATATCGATTCGACAAATGTTGGCAACAACGCTGGAATTTTCAAAAAATTTTCTGGCCGTGTTGCCATCATTTGACGAACCGAATCCTGGTTTAGGCTTATCAACAATCAGACCTAATTGACTACGTAACTCATCCTGGATACGTTTCTTTGAATCTGCCACGCTTTGCTTGTCTTCTGCTGATCTTGCTTGCCATTTTTCAATGCATATTTTATATGATAGGTGCAACAGGTATTCAAAGAAACGTATCCAGGCATGTAAAGTGGATAATCCAAGTTGAAGATGGCTATTGTTTAATACCGGTTTATTCAAAATTAAAGGTATATTATTAAAATCCTTGGATGAGGCCCCACACACAAAACACTTTTGTGTTGATTTATTTTCGGCCAAAACATTGCCTACTTTTCCATCAATCATTGTAAAATGCATCTGAAAATATATTTTAAAATTGGTGGCTCCTTCGCTGTAGAAACAAGGTTTTAAATTTTTAATTTGATTATCTAAATTTTGTTTTTTTGCAAGTGTTAATTCAGGAGTCTCCCGAGCAAAATGAATGTCAATCGGTCGACAGAAACGCGTTGATGAAGGCCTGCAATTTTGCCAAACAAGTACTTCAGAGTTATCGCTATTTTTAAAAATTAACCTAATAGGGATTAAACTAGTGAAGAATACAGAAGCATCAGTGGAGCTGTTATTTGAAAACACTTGCTTATATTCTGACTGCCCTGAAGTACCATCGAAACCATATTTACAAACTAAAACTAAATTATAAGTGTTTTCTGCTGATTCAGCCAAGGTACTTATTACCTCTTTTTGTAATAGCATCAGCCGTGCAGCAGTATGGTGCAATAATGCTTCTACCGGAATAACAGTTTGAGTTTCATTGACTGCAATATTATTGGGATAACATTTTCTTTTTGCCTCCAAAACTTTATCGTACGATGGATATAGATTGCAATTTTTTTGTACAGCTTGCATTTTAATGAATTTGTACTGACGCTTAGATAAATTGGCTTCTACAATTACAGCTAATGCTTCATCAGCAGTTAACTGTGAATGTGAATTTATATGTTTGTTTTCAAACATTTTAGCTTGCTCAGGTTCGTTACTAATAGTCTTGAGAATTTTGGATGCAGATAAGTTACCACACGATCTGTAGCTCATTTGAGCCGCATAGGTTAACTCCTGGGGCGTTGAAATTTCTCGAAGGGCTTCTGTTTTCCTTCTTTTGGACCGTTCACTACACTCACTGAAGGCTACTGTCTTACGTCCTTTTACTATATTTTTTTTAAATTTCACCACAGTTTCAAGCCACTTTTTGTTTTTTTCTAAAAACCTGTCTTTAATCCTAGTTGATTTATTCCACCTAACAATATATTTGTAGTAAAAAGTATTGCAAGTCGATATAAACTCGTTGGGAAAAGCTTGATATCCTGTGAGTTCAGATATTCGTACCTTCAGTTTTTGAAATTTTGCATGGTTGGTTTGGTCGGGAAAGCTTTGAAGTATTTCAAATAATTGCTTGTACGTTAAAGTTAAATAGCTCCGATCTAAAAGAACAAAAAACTAATGAAAGATTTATTCGTGTATCATTACACCTTTACTCCATAAATTAAAAATAAATTATTAACATACTTTTAATTAAACTTTATAATTAAAAACTACATTAAAGTATGTATCTTTAAAGAAAAAGCTTTCATTTAAAAGGGCCCTAAAAAGAAGAAAACAAGCTTCGGAGTAAATCAAACTCAAACACTAATGATGAGTTGATTGGTGAAAAGCATGTTTTGTTTCCCCCTGCACAGATACCGCGTCTAGTCGGAAGCAGTCTTAACGTGCGGGTCCAAAAGGCAAATTTTATACTAACTGTCATTAATTTGACATATTTCACATCCAAAATCTGCCAAAAATACAGTTTTGAAATTAAATTGAGACCTTTGGATCCCCACGTTAAGAATGCTTCCGACTATACCTTAAGATAAACTTGCCAAATATTAGGTTTTTAGGTACTTACACATTGCAACTTAAATAAAAAAAAATAAAAATGGAGCAAACTCGAGCAAGATTTTCTTTTTGATCTCTTTTGCTAGAATCGTGATGTACATTTTAGAGTAATTTTGAAGTCGGAAATGTGGTGAAATCACTAACAAAAATGTTATTATATTAGAGACTTTTAATCATGATTTGTTATGCTTGTGAATCTTTTTAATTTTAATTTACCAGCCCTATAGAAAAGGCACAAAAATCTTTTTTCTTTTAAATACTAGTTACTACATACCTTGAGTATTATTATCCATAACTAATTAAAAAGTTCTAGAGTATTTTGAAACCACCAGTACAATACGAACTTTATCAAAATATTAACGTGTTGAAAATAATGACGCAAACAAGAAACCTTAAGCAATGTTTGACAGGGTGCCGCCGTAACCAAGCAACGAGATATCAATTGTTTTTTCTAGGCCAACTTAGTATACTGGAGTATTACATATAATTTCGTCATAAATTAAATTAAAAATATCGCAAATGGAAATATCATTTATAGCCAGCTTTTTAAGCAATTCGACCAGTGTGCGCCGGTAGCATTGTTTGACACGCCGCTAATATATTCCTTAATTCACTCCTAGAAATTATTGTAAATTTGCTTAAATTGTGGGTGCCTTTTAGAAAATTTGAAGAGATGTAAGTCTATTATTTGTTATTGTTTATGAATTGCAAGCAATAGCTTAAAAAAACCTGATTTAAATCGTTATTTGTTTACATTAGAAGATACGCATTTTGCGCCAAACAAGATAATAAAATCTGAGGGGAGTTACGAATATTTCCACAAAAAGTATGATTACTTTTCCTGTACATAATATATTTTTTTCTTATGTATTTAGTGTTTAAAAAAAATCTGTAGTTTCGGTAACCAGAAATGTTTTCTAAATCTTTTTCTCATTGAGTATTATCAAACTTTTGTATGTAGTGAAATGTATTTTATAAAAATTTAATACCGATTATAAGAACTACTTCAATTGTAACTCTTAATTTCTTGATTAAAATTGATTACATCGTGGGGCGGTATTTTTAAAAGAATTATGTTCTTAGAATTGCGTAAAACTTGATTGAGTTTTTTTACTTTAAAAATTGTCAGTTATTTAACACACAGAAATCTAAGAAAGCATGTTCTTTTCCAGAAGAGCAGACAAGATCATGAACCTTCTAAAGAGCCCCCAAATTGAGAAAAATTCTGTTTTCGAAAGGGAAAAGAAATTATTTATTAAATTATTATTCATTTCTATTTTTGAAAACGAGAAAAAAGTATCGACTCAGTTAACACCCTTTGATGAAGATACAGTTATATCTGCTCCTTCTTCATATGATATACAAAAGAGCAACGATGATGATACTACTATAGTACAAATTGAACAGGCAACCATTTGCCCTGTTAACGACCTCGAAAATTATGCTAGAGAAACTAAAGAGATGCTTATTAACCAAATTTCTCAGGAAGAACCATACATCTTGGTCTGGGAAGGTTTGGATATAACAGAAGAGACAAAAATATGTTCCAAGGAAGAAATCCCTTGCGCGCAAGAAACTCTTCGTCAAGATAAAGAAATGGACAAAGACCCTGATTACATGCTTTCTGAAGAAGAGACGGAAAAAGATTCAAATGCTGAAGTAGGATCTGATAGTAATGAGATTCTCGAAGAGTACGTTTCAGAAGAATGTGAAATCAATCAAAAAGATTCAGAAAAGCGTCCCAGATCTTAAAGAAGCAAAACAGATAAAAGTAAATGGAGGAAATAAGTAAACTACAAGAACAGAGAAAATAGGTTTAAGTACAAGGGAAAGAGAAAAGGAAATGGTACATGGAATTACAAAAAAAAAACTAAAACCTCGTTGTAGCTGCAAGTTAAGTAGAAATGACAACACTAAATTAAAATGGTTTTCTCTTACTGAAGATGCTAGGCAAGAAATATTCGAAAATTTTTAGAAAAAGACCTGGGGTGAGAAAAAAACTTATGTGAACACACTGTTAATTGTATAACCTACGAATAGACGAAGAGGGAAACAGGAAATTTCTAGAAGACAAACATCTACTCTACAGAGTATGCAAAAAGATGTTTTTGAGTATGCTCTGTTTTGAAGAAATCGCAATAAAGAATTGGGCTAAAGAAAAAGTAATAGGAAATGAGCAAGTTCAGAAGTATCCTGCAAGCGGAATGGAAATAAAAAAAATTTGAATTTTTGGAGAAATTGCCTAAACTCGAGTGCCACTATTGCAGGGTAAACACTTCAAAGCTTTACCTGGAATCAGTATGGTACTCAAAATCACAACTGTATAGAGCATACTGTAATGATTTTTGTAAAGAAAATAACACACAACCAATGTCTCGAGCCACCTTTTCTACAATTTTTGATCAGCAGAATTTATCTTTATACCAGCCTAAAAAGGACAGATGTGATATTTGTGTAGCTTTTGAAACGAAAAATATTTTCACCTTATTTTGAAAAACGAGGCACGTCAAAAAAAGGCTAATGACAAGGATTCCAATAATGAAGTTTTTGCTATGAACTTGCAGTCTGTGTTATTTTGCCCGAAGTCAAACGTGAGCTCCCTTTATTACATTACAAAACTAAACTAATCCTACATAATTTCACAATTTACGATTTAAAGCGCCTGCAAGGTAAGTGCTTTTTGTGGAATGAAACAGAAGAGAGCCTCCTGTAAAATGTCGTAGTTATTATCATAAAAGTCAGTTTTTTTTAGCTTCTGCGTGGTTTCGCAATATTTTCTTAAGAATTTGCTATTACTTTTAACGTAACGATAGATTAGTTAGATTACTTCTTTGTATTTTCTGTCTTTGGTATATTTTTGTAACCTAAGTTGTCACCAAATGATAAAGTTTAGTGTTATTCATTGTGTTGTGAGCAAAAAAGGTCAACATGTATAAGTTTTTATTTTATGCAAAAGAATAAAATAAAGAAAGTTGTTTTTAGAAAAATGCAAATCTCCAATTTTTTTATCAAAAAAATGCTTGGCAAAGAACGTATCTCCATTATGTTTTTAAAAAAACCTAGTTTTAAACCTCACACACCAGAAATATTATTCTTTTATCTCATCTGAGATAACTAATAGTCATTTAAACCAATTTTCTTTCAATATATGTTTAGTATTTATCATTTTGCTAAATGGAATTACGCACTTTGCGAATTACACTGGCGATATGGGGACATAAAAATTCAATATGGCAGAACAAAATGGCGGCCTAGTGAAATGTAAAAAAAATTATTACCAAGAAAGTTAGTGATGGGAAATCTAGATCTTTTTAAACATCCGGGTCAACGGATCTGAATCAGTTTAAAGACCCGGATCAGCGATCCGGATCTGGGATCTCTTTAAATTCAGTAAAATAGGCGGGCCATATTCGGCATATTAGGCATTGGGTAGGTATGTATGCGTAGTTTCTTCCATCTGAAAACTTTGTAAGCATGCAACATCGGTTTTATAGACAGTACTGTCCGAACATTTTTTTAGTTTTTCGCGACGAAGGCTTAAGAGTCTTGCTATAGAGGTTTTGAAGTTGAAGTTTTTTATGTTTCCATTTTTATCTATTTATTTATCTACTAATTTATTGATTTATTTCTCAGAAAATCAATTTTACATACATGAACTTTGTTTTGACTTGTTTTTTTTTTATTATGAAATATAGATTTTATTTTTTATTTTTATTTCTTTTTATTAACTATCATCCTATTATGATCACTAATTATAAGGCCATCTGAACTTCAATATACCTATCACACAAGAAAAGTAGAGATTTAAATCAATTATCTAATCCACACAACATAAATCTAACTTTTAAAAGATTGGTGTAATATGATGTTTTTACGATGATTTACGAAGTCAACAAGGTAATCAACCCCAAATTAAATTTTTACACGAGATTCTGGCTATACAGAAATTCAACAAGCTAATGACCGACCGACCCATCCACCCCATCATCCTGCTCTTCTTATCAATCAGACCGGTTAAAAATCGCGTTATATCGGTCTTCGGCTCCACGGTTCAGCTCCTGACTCGAGACCTACAAACAATGATGATTCATTGAACGAACCCAAGAACTGACTGAACCATAGACAAACGCACCTAAACCCCTTCATTTTGCTTTGTCTCTATTTCAAAGATCCGTGATCCGGCTTGCAATATTTTCCGGCTTCCGGGGGTAAGTATAAAGATCCGGATCTCAGTCCGGATCAGTCATGAACGACACATCTGTAAAGAAAGTGCTTATCCAATTTGCACAAAAATATTATGTAAGAACCAACTGGTAAAATTTTGGTACGAGTTAAAGATCGCGTAACAAAGTGGCGGTTTAATAAAATATTTACAAATTCTGCCTGAAAAAACTACTTAATGAACTGGTTTCAAATTGTGTGCCACAACTAATTGTAGTATAGAGATGAATTAGTAAAATTGTAGTTTTAATTCAAGATGGCGGAATAAAATGGCAGCCAAATAAAATGTTTATAATCTGAAAAATCACCCTCTGAGATTCTACATATCTTCGCATTTTAGCGTCCCTAGATACCAACGAATATGTTTTATTCCGTAGGTCCGTCTGTCGGTTCGTCTGTCTGTCGGTCAATTCGCGACATAGCTTAAAAACTACTCATCAGATTGACTTACAATTTTAGTCAATTGGGGATGAACTGATAATATTTTGGTGAAAATCCAATATGCCGAAACAAGATGGCGGCCTAATGAAACGTTAAAAAATTATTACTAAGAAATTAATTATCTCTAGTTTATTGTTAGTTGTTAGTTCATTTCGTCGTTTTTCTTTTGTTGTTTCACTGAAGCAAGGTAGAACTCGTTTTAACCTGCCCTGTCTCGCCCTAGCTATTTTATTGCGAAACTTATTTGATTATGAAAATGAGTTTTAGCATTGTTTGTTTTGTTCTTTTGTTAAGTTTTGTTCATTACTGTTATGCAGGATTACTAAAGTTTCTATTGGAGCCTTGATTTTTTCTAGTTTTCTGGTTTTCCAAAAATTTTAGAATTAATTGAATGAGAGATAAACATAGTCACTTTTTCTTCTCTACAAAATGGCAAGGTTAATTTTCCAATCCGACGTTTCGGGTTCAAGAGACCATCATCAATTTTCTTAATTTAAATACGGACTTGGATTTTTTATTTGACTATTCAATGCCCTTCATAACTTTAAAATAAACTGTGATATAAAAGTCATAGCGTACCATTTGGGTTTTTTGAGAAAATCAGCTTGTTTTGGAGAATTCCGAAACAACGCCATCTAGTGACCACTAACAAAGTAACATACCTCAATTATGGCAAGTTAAGAGAAAATTGGCATTGATCGATTTACCAACAAATATTTGTTTCTTAAGTTCTATCATTAACGGTTCCCGAGCTACAGCCGACGTCCTTTATTATTGGACAACCCTATATATGTCTAAACATTAAAAACATTTTTTGAATATAGTTTAGGCGTTCTTTTTCTTTTCATCCCAACTTTTTAGCAAATGTGCCGCTTTTTATAGGTCCAAGTCCTGCATATACAAAAGGATAAGTTGGCAATCCTACTTGTAGAGCATATTTTATTAGTGTTTATCTAACTTTTAGAAAAATTTAGGCGATGATGAAGCAACCTCGACCTACCAGACCGTTACTTTGTTAATTAACCAATATTAGAACGTAAATTTTACGGGTTACCTGTATAGTCCGGAGGCTCTCCTACTCTAAAGGAATAATGTGACTTTGGCTCCCGGGCTAATAGTTTCCTATCGTTTTATCTCACACAGTTAATTTTTTGGACGATTTCAAAAAAAATATATATAAATCTTAAAATTAGTGTTTTTGAGTTGGTACTAACCTCAAGTAAGAGAATTCGTGAAAATTAAAATCTTTCATGTAGGACATTCTACACAGTGGCTCAAAAATGGGTTAAAAAATATTAAGTTTTATAAAAAATTTTAAAAACCAAATTTTTCAAAAAAAAATTTTTTTCGTAATAGACTATTTAATTTTAAGTAAAAAACGTCTTATGAAGTTTTCCATAGAACCTATACCTTTTTCCAAAAAAATAACTGATCTTTTGTGCATAAATAATACAAGAATAATAATCGAATTTATATTATACATACATTATATGTGTTGGCTATTATAGTAACAAATGCACCTCAACAATTTTTGTTTAGAAGAATGAGAGTTTTTTTGAATTTAAATTAAAATTTTGTGAACACATCTTAAATGAATGGTGAACTTGTTCTGAAGCTTGCTCAGAAAAAAAACCAAGTGCTCGCTGATGTACGTTAATAAAGTCAGGAACATGATGCACAAGGCCATGAATTTTCGGTGTATAGCGTATTCCGACTTGTATTAATTCGACGGCAAAGCGTTGAATATCTTCGGCAAAATTAATGTCAAGACTTTGCCCAAAGCAACTGGAAACAACTTTATCAAAGTACTTGAACAAATTGCAATATTTGTTGCCTAAAACCAAAAAAAAACTATATTTTTTGACATTAGGAAAAAATAAGTTAAGTAAGTGCTTAGGTAAGTGTACAAACCAGGTGACAATGCTTCTAAAACATCAACTTTTTTCAACAGCTTTCTCGCGTTGTTGCCATTAAATTTCTCATAATGGTCGAAACTTAGCCCAGCTCTTTTTATCCATGCTTCGGCTGCTGCTGGATATTCAATTTTTAAGCTGTCGAACATTTTTTGAACGATTCCCAAAAGAAGGTGCAATTCTGGAGGAGGTATATAGTTTAATACTGGCTCGTTTTCATCTCCGATAATTAGTGGCATATTTACACAGTTTACTAAAAATGTCAGATGATGATCATTAAAATTTATCGCAACTTGATGAATTTATACTTATACTTACCAAAATACTTTGCTTTAGAAAGTTTTCCCCCAGTCGTTTGTTGCCATAAAATTCGTTGTTCGTTGATGTTCTTAATTGTTCTTGGATTACCTTTATTTTGAAGTTCCTTGCAGTTGATGTCGCACCACGGACAAGGATGGCATGACGCGTTTGTTTGCAGACCCAAAAGCAGCATTATTAGTTTCAGATCAGCCGCAAAAGTATATGGACAAATTCCGCATATACTATGTAATTGCAAAGTGTCCATAAGTATTTTGACGTTTTCATAATTCTCCTTGAAATTTGGTCCCAAGCCAATTATTAGTAACTTTTGTATACCAGCACTTTTATATTTTTGATAATATTCTGGGTCATTTGTTGGTTGTATGGTTAGACATATTTTCAAGGAATTGTCGCCACTATCTATTCCGATTTTTAGATGAAAATCATCGTCTTGTTGCCTGGCATTTAAAATATAAGTTAGTAGCCCCGGAAGATCGCTGCAATATATCAAAAATGGAGTGCCATCTTGTTTCAAGCATTGAATATCCGGTAAGTCTACAGTTGAAAAAAACTTATCTAGCATATGACTACTAGACCGCAATTTCGGTAAAGCCGAAGATTCTATGGAAGTTCTGTTTATCCTGGTGCGAAGGTAACCACATATTTTTCTTAACGAATTTTGAGATAAATTACAGTCTTGTTGCATATAGCTCAAATCTTGAGCACTTAAAACACCCTGAAGATCTGATTTTCGCTTCAACTGTATAGACATAGTACTGCGTCCCTTATCTAAAGATATGACAGAACTTCCCTGAGCACATTCTTGTTCCTCCAGAACTTTAGTTACAATCTGTTGCTTACAGTCTTTAATTAGTGTTAGGGAATTATCAATTTTTTTCATCTTGGTACATTTATGCCTTCTGCCTTTTTGTAATTTACAATTGCAGTTCACGCATATTCTGTAATTTTGTTTCGCTTTCGTATCTTTCTTTGAAGGTCTACCTACAGCCTTTTTCTTGACAGCAAACGAAAACGGTAGATCTTTGATTTTAGGATGACCACGAAAACGCGCCACTTGACAAATTTGACAGACGCATGTTTCAGTAATTTCGAAACGCCCAGGCAAAATTTTCATTTGTGCGTAGTCAAAAATTATTGTTAGTCTATTGTTCATTAGTTTTATGTAACAAGTTCTACAGAGCACTGAGGGAATACTTGCATTATTTTCGTCAAAACTAGGCGAAATAATTTCAAGACGTTGTTTTACTTTACCAGTAATATTAACACTTCTAACTGCTTTATTAAAACATGCGTAACATACCATTTTTCGATTATCACTATGATGTTTTCTTTTATGAGGCATCTTACTCAAAACACAGAAAAATCACAAAAATAGCCTTAACACAGTTTATATACTATATAACTTCAAAGTGAAAACGTCAAACATTGTTAATAAACCACGCTTTTTTGACATATTATTTATTTGTTTTGGTCTAAGCGTCACGGCTAGTCACAGGTAACTTGATATTATGCTAATGTAGCCGTTATTAAAAATACATATTACAAAGGGCTATATTTTGTGTTTTGAGTCATCAAAATGTTATTTAGTAGCTATACAATGTTTTGAATATGTATTATTTTTTGCATTAAAAAAATCAGATAATTTTTTACCATAAAACCATAGGTTTTACAGAAAACTTCATAAGTTTTTTACTTGGAATTAAATAGTCTATTACGAAAAAAAAAATTTTTTGAACCCATTTTTGAGCCACTGTGTAAAATGCCCTACATAAAAGATTTTAATTTTCACAAATTCTCTTACTTGAGGTTAGTACCAACTCAAAAACACTAATTTTAAGATTTATATATATTTTTTTTTGAAATCGTCCAAAAAATTAACTGTGCTCAGAAACTTTCATGTTAAGCAGAAAAGAAACCACGAGAACCATTTTTATTTAGAATATCCTTATATTTATTTTACAGATTTGATATATCTACAATATTCTTGCAGTATTGGCTATAAGCGGATGTATGCAACTTTTCTGCATTTTTTGCTTTTGCCGTGTATGGTAAACTTAGGCTAGTTAAAAGCCAACAATTAATTGTTTCTTAATTTTCATTTTTAGGCTGTACTAATGCTAATTTTACAAAAACAATTGTTTGAAATACGTATTTGTGCAGGCGTCTTGACAAAAGTTAATACTTACAAGGGTTATCTCAGCTGTTGGTCCGGTCATATCCGCCCTACCGACGCCTACTTGGTACGCCCCGAAGACTGCCGGTAAAAACAATACAAACGCCGAAAGCAAAATCCGTGCCCGAAGGCATGGGGGACGGACGACCATATCTGCTATATCTGAAATAAAACACCAACGCTTTAAGCAAAATGAAACAATATACTTCTCACTAAATTAGAGTAATAAACGCCTACGCTGTTTTAATCACCGCGCTGCAGGTAAAACATTTTAACAACTTTTAAATATATTAGGACGACTTTGTAATTAAATGACCGGTAGCCCGGCGGTTATAGCGTTGGACTAATTTTTCAAAGATTTCTAAAGCTAGCAAAAAAAACGCTGGGCTTTTTTTTTCAGAAAATAAAATAGCTATTTTGTTTCCATTGTACAATTTGAAAATATCTTAAGCTCTTTCAAACTCAGTCAGATAATTTCTGAGTCAACTAGATTTTCACGTACCTGCTCGAGCTTAATTCAAATTCAAATTCAAACAATTTTTATTCATCAGCTAGTACATGACAGCTTTCATGATTATTTGCTATTGTATGGAAAAAATACTTATATTCCTACATACATAAATAAGCTGAGGAAGAAGGACTACTCCCCAATTAAAAAACTGATTCGCAACCACATAAAACCTATGACTGCGCGGAACAACCCTACCAATTAACATTTAATACGGAGTACAATTTTTTTCAGTAAGACCAAGTTTATAAGATAAATGTAACATAATATATAGTAAACTATAAAAACTTATAAAAAAAAGATTATTCAAATAAATGGCGTGGCTAGGCAAAGGATAAGGAGACACCCCAGGAGACATTCATGTGCATGGGTCGGAAGAAGCTAGACATAAATAGTTTATAAAAAAACATGAAAAGCATCAGTGCAGTGCATGCAGACATTTGGCTTACATTCAAATGTGCGCACAAAACACAGAAATTGATTAATTATATATAAAGAGTTTCCCAGAGAATCACGATTTCAAGTAAGACTTTGTTCAACTAAAAGTTTGTTCCTGATGTGCTGGGTGAACGGTTGAATGTTATATTCCTTTACGCGATTTGGAAGAGAATTCCACATTTGTATGGCTATAAAACGATTTGTCATTGTTAAAACTGAAAAATTATTTAAATATGGAGTGATATGGTTCCTAAAAGGAATATTATGAGAAAATCTCATACAGGTATTTTGTAACTTTTGAACAGATGCTTAATTGATTTAATATGTTACAATTCGGAAGTTGTGCAGGATATGGGTGTAAGAGGCGCTTGTCTCTCAGACCATCTGGTAGTATACATCGTTCTAGACTTTCGTGCACCAGTGCTAAATAATAATACCTTTAAGTACAAAAATTCGCGACAAATTAATATGACTTATTTCAGGTCGACTTGGAGGCCGCCCCTTGGAATAATATTTATAGCATAGATAATATCGATGAAAAAATTTCGTTTCTCACTGATACTATTCTGGAGCTGTTTGATAGACATGCTCCATTGAGAACTGCCAACCGTTCAAAAAAACCTTAGAAATCCGGCTTTAAATCTTTAAACTTACTGAGCATTGGAACTATTATAAGCAGCCCCGAAATTTAGCGACTAATTCTATAAGAACCAGTGGCGGCTATTCAGGTGAAGTGCTACTTCACCAGGAAAAATAAACAAGCAAACATCAATTTTTACATTAATTTATTTACCTAATTGGCAAAAAATAAACTGTACATTTCGAATAAATATTTTACTTGACCGTTGGCGGCATGTCTTTTTAAAACTTTCAATCGAACTTTATTATAACAACTATAACAGTGGCGCCAACCGCTTCGACTTTGCTGGAGGTGCTATGTTTAGTTTACGATTTTCCTACTACGTTGCCATGACAACGCGTACGTGATGACGTCGACCGCATGGTAGATTAATGTTAACCGGCGCCATACAACGCTCTCGGTGAATTGCTAACGCAGTATACTACATCCACGCGTCGCACAGAAGTCATTTTTGAAATTCTAGGTGGAAAAAAATCACGAAAATATTTATCGAAAAATATATCCCTAATAGCCTTATTTCAAAGAAAACATTGCATGAAATCGTTTTTTTGCGTAATTAACTTTATACCTTATCAACTATGGCCATGACTTTAAACAAAAGTGCATAAAATATTTAATATGAGTGACATGTCAGTTCAGTGACCTTTTATTAGCGAATTTGCTTTGTTCATTGTGATAATCCTATAAAGAATTTTTAAATTGTGATTATGCAGTACGAAATCAGAGGGTAAGTACTTATTTTATTTAAAACAATATTATTAAAGAACGCACGTACATAGTAAAATAAACGATATAACGAAGTCGCTGTAAATCTTTTGTGTTTTTCGCAAAAAAAATATTTTAAAATACTGCAAAACATGGTGTTTATGCATGTTTGTTCCAACAATATTTTTTATCGTTAATTTGGTCTATTACCTTTCGACTCATGCTAGATTTTGTTGCCAAGAACTGCCAAGATTTGAAATATTTTTTTTTTCAGAGACTATGTCAATACGAAAATATGACATGTTTACCATTTGGTGCGAGCAAAAATCGCTGGACGACAAAAACGCTTCCGTATTGAATTTTCTTTTGAACAGGCTTAATATAGACCAATCCCGGGATGTTAGATACAATTTAATAAAGAAATTGGTGAATTCCTTTAATAGTTCTGTCGCTAAAATGTGGAAAAACAGTAATCGCACTCGGACAGTATTTGAACATAGACATCTAGACTGGCTGAATGAATCTATAGAGTTTTTCATAGAAGATCTACAAGAACCAGGTCCAAGTAAAGGTAGACCCTCTAAATCTTTTACAAACCTTGGCGACAAACGAAAAAAACAGAGAATAATGCCATTGTTGGAAAGTTATTCTACTGAGGAACTATCATTTGCAACTCAAAAAAGTCTTGAGTTGTCAGGCCGTAAAAATGCATGTAAAATAGTCCAGGAAGTGTCAGAACATTCACCAGAGAGAGCTACTAAAATTAAAAAAGCAATTAATAATAAAAAATATAAGCCTATTATTAAGTATTCCCCAGAAGAAGCTCTTGCCATTTACGTTGATGGGCGATTCACAAAAAAATCCTACACTTTAATGCAGCAAGGAGCGAAGTACCGACATGCCAACATTTACCCAATTACAACATTCTTCTGAGTGCTAAGAAAAAATGTTTTCCAACTGAAGATTCTATTTTAATCACAGAAATATCCGCCGAAATAAATTTGCAAGAACTGGTCAATCATACTGCTAAAAGAATTGTTGAGTCGCAAAAAACTGTTATTTCTACTTTTCCGTTAAATCTGTCAAATAAATTCAATCTTCTGTATAAATGGGGATGTGATGGCAGTGCTGGACACTCGACCTACAAGCAGCAGTTAAGTGACGAAAATGTTTTTTCAAGAAGTGATACAATCAGTTTATTTTCCGTATGTCTCGTTCCACTGCAAATGACTGCAGAGAATAATAGTATATTCTGGCAAAATAATCGACCATCATCTACCAGATTCTGCAGACCAATAAAATTAATTTTTGCGAAAGAAACACCACAACTATCAAAAAAAGAAATAGAAAATATTGAAACCCAGATAAAAAATATTAAACCCACTGAATGTTTTGTCGAAGAAGGTCTAATAATTATTAATCATTCATTTAAACTAACTATGATAGATGGAAAAATGTTTGGAGTGATTTCTAATTCTTCAACGCAGACTTGTGGCATCTGTCGTGCTACACCTAAAGTAATGAATAATCTAGACTATATAATGGCGTTTCCATCGGACGAAACGTTGTACGATTATGGTATCTCGACTCTTCATGCCTGGATAAGGTGCTTGGAGTGTTGTCTTCACATTTCCTACAGGTTGATGTTAAAAAAATGGCAGATACGGGATGAGAACGAGAAAAAAATGGTAAAAGAGAGAAAAGAAGAAATAATTAAAAAGCTAAGAGAAAAGTTGTGTTTGTTGGTTGATATTCCAAAGCAAGGCTATGGAACAACCAATGATGGGAATACAGCCCGAATATTTTTCCGTAAATATCAAATTACAGCATCAATAACAGGTAATTCTTTTTTCAATTTCATATTTATAAAATTTTCATGATTTGTATTCTTTACTTTATAAACCGTTAATGAATTTCACAGGGATGGATGAAGATTTTCTCAAGCGTCTATATGTAATCCTAACAACAATGTGTTCTGGGTATGAAGTGAATTCTGAGGAATTTACTGAGTATTGCAAAGGCACAGCAATAATGTTCGTCAACCTTTATCCATGGTACAACATGCCTTCGAGTCTCCACCGAATACTGATTCATGGCCCTGCAATTGTGAAATCTGCACCACTTCCTATAGGAATGTTTTCGGAAGAGGCCCTAGAATCCCGCAATAAGGATTTTCGAAGATATCGCGAGCATCATTCGAGAAAGTTTTCAAGAGAGAAAACAATGAAAGATGTGTTTTGTGGGCTTTTGGTATCCTCTGATCCTTATATTTCTTCATTGTCGAAATGTGTGGGTGCTCGTTCCAATAAAGAACCTTTAGTTAAAGATGTGCTGAGATTGCTCAAAGAACCTCAGTTATCAAAAAATTCTTTAGATAATGATGATGTAGAAGGAAGAGATGTTGATGATGATGAGGATGATGTGGATGATGACGATGAATAACTGGGAGCTTGAGTTTGAGCTTGTGGTTATAGTTTGCATCAAATATTAATAATTAAGACATATAATTAACACGTTTATATTTTTAATAACTTCATTTTGTACCTAATATTCAATTTTTCATAAATTATATCCACTTGCTTTTAAAATTTGCCAAGCTTTTATGGATTTATAGGTTCTATGTCCACTTTGTATTTTAGAGCAAGAAAAGTTACACAGAGTTAAAATAATATAATTTGTGGTAAAGACTAAATTATGTTACATGTTTTATTTCTTGTTTTATATAATAGTTGCTCCAATAAAATTAAAGCAAATAGCATAATAAAAATAAAATTCCTTTTTTGTGGTTAGGAATTTTAAAACAGAATGGGGTATTTTGATTATAATGGTGATTGATTTTTTTGATAATGGTTTAACACCCTGTATCATGCAAATTATACAAGTCAGAACCTACATTTACCTAAAGTTTTAGTCTTATAATCCATCAAAGATTCACTACTTGAGGTTTATAATGTTTATATAGATATTTAACAAACCCATTTTGCCCCCCCTCCCCTCCTCCACCTGGATACGTCATTGGCGGGAAGAAAAAAAGTAGGGATAGGCTACATTCATCATTTTCAATGCGAGTAGTGAGGTGTATAAACATTACACAGATATATTCTCATATATGATTTATTTCCACCTAGATTTTTAAAAATGACCTCTGTGCGTCGTTCAGTTTGATGTGGTTGTTTACTTTTATTTTCGCGGATTTCGCTGCAACCGGTTAGTTTCTTTGCAGTTTACTTGACTGTTTTGTTTTATATTTATTTATGGTCTTGTTACAACTTTATTTGGTGTCGAGTTTATTAATTTAAATTATTGATGAATCCGATCACGGATGTGGTTTGCATTTTGTTGGAAACTCCATTTAATCCATGGAAGGAACAAGATCAGAGTTTTAATCGTCATCCTGGTTTTCGGCGTACAAATGGTTATGTAGTAGTCAAATATTACAAAAATTGTTTTGCTGGCCTTGTTTACTAGTTTCCAATAAATATTCATTGTGGAATAAGAAAGGATTTGCAGGTATGTTAAATATATGAAGATGTTTACATAAACATAAAGACTCGGCGGAGCATTTAAAATGCGAATTAATGCTAAAAACCGTTTGTAAAAAATCAAAGCACTTTAAAAGAAAATGCTAAACTATATAAAACACATTTTAACGAAAACGTCCGATTAAATAGACTATTTATGTGTTTGGTTATTGACGCAGTTTTGTACCTTGCAAAACAAGAGTTAGTCTTTCGCGTCTATGATGAGAGCAGGGAGTCAATAAATAGGGGGAATTTTAAAAAGCTTTTAGGTTTATTAATATCGAGAACTTCCCAAGAACTAAAAGATCATCACACAACAAAATTAAAAATGTTTTTACTGGTGATTCGAAAACTATTCAAAACGAAATAATTAATTCTTAATTGAATGCATTTCTGATTATTTAAATAATCATGTAAAAAATCAAATAAAGAACACACAGTTTTTTTCTGTGCAGGTGGATGACACCACTGATATTACGCAAACTTCCCAGTGCTCCATAATTTTAAGATACGTTAATTCAGAAGGTTCAGTTGTCGAGAGATTCTTAGGATTTTATAATGTCAGCTCCGGTAGAACGTCGGGGAATTTATATTCTTTATTGGATCAAATTTTGGACCAATTTGACTATAAATATAAATTAATAGGGCAATGTTACGATGGCGCAAGTGTGATGTCTGGCCATCTAAATGGCCTTAAAAAAAAGAAAAAGCGCCGCGGGCTGTATTTATCCTGATACAGAAAAGTTTAAAAGTAATTCCAAATATCGAATTTTTTTACAAGCCTTAGTGGTATTCCCTCATTTTTTCATCACTCAGCCAAACGAACGTATGCTCTTATATCTGCATCTACGAGGCGTATACCAACAATTACAGAAACTCGTTGGTCTTCAAATTCGAAGTTAGTAAATGTTATTGTTCAAGTTGCGTTCTTCAAAAAAAAAAATCATTTGACATTTTCGCATATCCAATATAAAACGTTGTCGTGAGGCGCACTGTAAAAAAGGAAATGAACATTTTTTTAATACCATGTTTGATAAAGCAAATTCTATTACAGAAATAAATCATTACAAACGTAAGCTTGCTAAGCTCTCACCTGAAGAAATTAGGGCTAAATATAAAACCCTTTTTTATGAAATATTAGACCATATTTTAATGGAAATGACACTAAGCTTTCAAGACTCTGAAAAAATTACATTTTTATTTTTGGCAGATTCTGCTAAATTTTCCGAATATAGTTTAAATTTTCGGAGTGGCCCGTTTGAAAATTTGCTACAGTTATATGGGGAAGTATTTTCAAAAAGTCAACGACTTAAAAATGGGCTTGGTCTTATTTTTGCCAATGACAGTAATTGGAATATTTCGCTGCAAGAGCAAGTGAAAAAAATTAATGAAAATAAAGACATTTTAACCAAACCATATAAAGTGTTTCCCTTATTTTGACAATACCGTCGACAAGTGCTTCAGTGGAAAGAAGTTTTTCTTGCCTAAAACGTGTAAAAACTTATTTAAGGAATACAATATCTCAAAAAACACTTACTTCTCTAGGCAATATTTCAATTCAAAAGGAATGTGTGGAGGAGATTAGGGCAACTCATCCATTTTATGAGGATGTTATAAATAAATTTGCTGCTATGAAGGATAGGAGAATTGATTTAGTATACAAAACGTAGGTAAGTCGTAAAAAAATATTCTACCCCTTCCACATATATAAAAAAAATTCTGGAAAAAAAATTATTGCGATATTTCTTTGCTTCATTTGCACTTCACTTACTTTTTCACCCGCGAGCCGCCACTGATAAAAACTGAAAAAAAAGTTTATTTAAACAATAAATGGCACAATTGCAATATCAAATACAAATGGGCAGAATTAAAAACCAAGATTTAATCGATTTTTATAATAATAATCTCCTATCAAAACATGTCATTTAATTTTAATACCATTTCAGAACTGTTAGTTAACATTATTCTCGGTATTAAGTCTAAGTTGTTCGGTGCAGATAACCTAAATATTACTCTAATTTCCTTGTGGTGTCCTATTATTATTCCATACATAACACACATTGTCAACTGTTGTATTTTGCAACAATATTTTCCAAAAAATTGGAAGTTAACATATGTCATACCACTAGCTAAAGTCAAAAACCCTACAGACTTTAGTCAACTAAGGTCGATTTTCTTTGTTACCTACACTCCAAAATTCTGGAAAAAGTAATGTAATCTTAAATTTCTTCATATGTATCCAGTAATAATATTATCCCATATAAACAATCTGGGTTTAGAACCGGGTACAGTTGCGCCACTGCCTTATCCGATATTGTAGATGAGATTGTCAGAGCACAAGATTTTGACCAGGCAACTGTTCTCATTCTATTAGATTACATAAAAGCTTTCGACTTGATTCATCATAATATATTGCTTTCTATTCTAAAATATATTGAGGATAATTTTAATATATAAATTATATATTTATAATAATTCTGAATGGCAAACAATACGATTTACTCAATATCACAACGGGTTTTCCTCAAGACAGCGTTCTCGGTCCTCTTCTGTACAGTATTTACACATTTAATTTCATGAAATCACTTCGTCACTGCAAGTACCACCTCTATGCAGGCGATACTGAAATTTACCTATCTTTTAACCCCAATCAAGCCCCAAATATCTTTTCAGTAAATCCAATAAACATCTTTTTAAGATTAACCCAAGTAAATCCCCAGCATTATTATTTTGTAACGAGACTGAGCGCTTATGTCTTGTATCCACCATTAGTCTAGAAGTCTCGGGCTTATCATAGACAATGAACTAAAATTTAATGATCACGTAATTTCATGCCTTCAAAAAGTATTCTCAGTATTAAAACCTTTGTATTCTCATCGACATGTACTTAATCAAAAAACCAAGGCCTTGTCCGACACTCTCATTTTGTACAATTTAATTTCGTAGACAACATTTATGGTCCTTTTCTTGATTTACAGGCCAAAAATCGGGTTCGAAAGGCACAAAATTGATGCATACGTTTCATTTATGGCACTAAGCGAAGGCAGATGGTCTCATATAAGCTGCTCGAGTTGGACTGGCTTAACATGCAACACCGTCGTATCTTGCACTCTGCCTGCTTTTTTTACAAGATTTTAAAATTTCACCGCCCTCGATATCCATATATAAATAAAAATATATAAGAAACTTCAAATGGAACACTTAAAAAGGTTTTGTGTATGCAACCAGTTTATCGTATTTTTGTTAGTTCTGCAACGATCCACAGTCGCCGCTAGTTGCGCTTTTGGACGAGTTGCCGTTTGACGCCAAACGGCCCGTTTTGATCGTAAACGTAAACAGTGCCAACAGTGGTTTTTGAATTTAAATTGGATGTATGTGATTGTTATTTTGTTGACACAAATTCTGGTAATGTGAAAGAAATCTACAAATCTCACAGGGTATGTGATCTACATTTTTCTGAATATAATCGCATGCCAGGAATGAAAAGAGGTTTAAGAACAACCTCTTTTCCAACAGAAAGTTTACCTCATTTATTTCGTACTGGGAAGTTTATTCGTTTATATAAAATATCTATCTACTTATATAAAGCAGAAATGCCTAAATACTAATACAATTTGATTAAACGCGGTATTAAAACAAAAAGGTATTTTAAAAATCAAAGAAGCCAAGAACAGAATTTTCATGGTTCTAGTCTTGTTTTTCATACAAAAGATAGAAAGTTTTCAAGAATTAGTTTTGTCATGTATATAGGATATCCAAACTTAATGCTTTTATTCAATTAAACTGATTTAGAGGTTTTCAATATGAACTCATGTTTATAGGCTTGCCTTAGGGAACATATCAAATCAAACAATAACAATACATGTAAATTATTTTTAGAAACTGATGTACCTAGTCCAGCAAGCAACAAACCCAGTAGAAGTGGGAAGAACCACAACTAGAACGTAGTGTTAACCGAGAAAATAAGAGTTGTTGTAGGAGGTAGGTATTACCTAATAGTTAATAACAAAAAACAGGTCCATTTGAGTGATCTGCATAAAACTGTATACAACTAAATAATTTAGATACACCAGCTAGCCCAAAACTGGGAACTTCTAGAGACCTGTTTACCCTCAAAGAATGTAAGAAGCTTTTTTTCTAATAGTAATTATTTTTAAATATAGTGTTTATTTGACACAGTTCAATGCAATTCATGCATTACATTTAGGGTACATCACGCATAATAGACGGGATCGTGAAAGTCTGCTAGAGCTATAATAAAGATTTTTTTTGGGATTATTGGACATCACAACAGAAAGTAAATTTATTTTTATATACTACAAAGATTTTTTTAAATAAAGGGTGAGCCAAAAACTCTAGAGAATGATAAATTCACTTTCTTCTTGTGGATGCTATAAAATGTAACTTAAGAATTTTTTGACTGTGTGTTGAGTTGGTTCGGCTGACAATAAGTCTGTCCTGGTCTTTTCTAGATCAAAATACTATATTTAATGTAACAGAATTTCTTTGAAACATTCCTCTTTTGGACATGTCAAATAAATTTATGTCAAAAAGTTTAATATATCTCGTTATATGTGTATGTGTTGTATGTTTCAGATATGTCCGAGATATATATTATGAACAGCAGTAGTCCCAAAACAGAACCTTGGGGTACTCTATTCAATACTTCTTAGCTCTCCGACAGACATCTACTGAAATCTGAAATCCATCCATTAAGGTGTATTATTATAAATATTGTTATATTTTCTCGTTTATTTAAAATTACATCTGCAATTATATTGTGTATGATAGTATATATGGGAATGTACTCTAAGGAAGCTCATAACCATAAGAGATTTAGCAAGGATTAATTCAGAGAAAAGTTACGTAATTTTGTTTTTAATTAGTTTACATTTCTCAAAATTAACCATTATGTATTTGCGCATTATAATTAATTTTGGAGTTAAAACAAAACAAAGCTGAGGCATGTTAATGTCATTTATTTATAACATTTCTTTCTTTTGTTCTTATATTGGATTTTATAGTTTATATCTTGTACCATTTGTAGTTCACTTGTTTATTCTGTAAGTATGTATTTGCAAATAAATAAATTTTAGTTTTGTTCAACAGTTATATCTATCTGTAGAGAAAATTTTACAAATCTAGGTGTAGAAATAATAATAATCGTGATAGATATGTTAATATACAATGGTAAATAAAACACAAACATATGATGCACAACAAGGTATTTTTTTATAATGTACCGACTTATATTTAAAGTTAAAAATTGATAATCCCTAGAGCATTTATTGTATCAGATAATATTTTTATTAATGAAGTACATGACCACTATTTATATACATTTTAGAAACCTTCTAATTTTTGATTGTGAGATCAAATTATAATTTTGAAATAAAACAGTCAAGATTTCAAGGAAAATGAGTATTTATTATCTTATGGAGTAGGTGATTTTTTTTTATTTGCAGTGAGACATTTGGTGGACCTAAAGGAAAAACGGCCTTCATTTATGTATCACCCTGTATCTTTGTAGTGTATTATCTTATTAACAAATGATAATTAATACAGGGTAAGTAAAAAGAACGAAACTTAGGAAAGATATAAATATATATTTTTTAATTCGAATGTTTTCTGTTTATAGATGCGCTTTTTAAAATAAAAACAAATTTTGAAAATTATGCCATAATTTTTTCATTATCTGGTTTAAACCTAAATTAGTTAGTGAATTTAGGGATAAGTCAGGATACAGCGTCAAGTTGAGACGAAAATTCTGTATATGACTATTTCTGTTTCCCTAGGAATTTTGTGCCTTATCTCGAAAATTAAAAAACCGCTGTTTGAGTCATATTTTTAAAGAATTATCCCATTTTTTAAAAATAGATTTCATTTTATAGTTCGCATGTGAAAACAGAAAACTTTCAATTTAAAAAAAAATATCTGTATATGAAGGCCGTTTTTTCTTTAGGTTCATCATATCTAAAAATTATTTGAATTGGGCGCGCGCATTTAGTTTTAAAAATTCGCGATAGATGGCGCCATCGCTGTCTTCGGTTTGTACAGTTAACTGCAGAAAAAAGTTAGGAATCTCGTAACTTTTGCAACGACACGAGGTATGGCGCTGCAAACTTTACAACAACTCGAAGCACAGCAGTTCCCATTATATTGTGAGTGTTATGTGCATATCTCCTCGTTAAACTTCAATACCGTACGGAGTGCATAATTTACGTGAGACTTAACCTTACTTTAATGTCAATCAAGTATGTATAAATAGTTGTTTGTTTTGTTGTGCTTTAGTGTGTTGTATTCTATTTGTAAGTTATTGTTTTAGGATTTTTGAATGTGGTTATTTACTAAGGTTCTCTCTGTTGTCTGTAGGTCTGATGATGCTCGAAAGGGCGAAACACGTGTGACGTTTGTTGTAAAATTATAATTTAATGAGACCGAGACTTGGAATCTTTCTCTATGTTTGTTATCGATTATTTAATATTTTAAATTTTACTAATGTAAATATTCATCTAAATATAAATAAATAAATTTGTTCAATTTAACCCCTTTTTAATCATGTGTTGCTAAGATACTTTTAGTCCCTTGGAACTAAACGAACGACGACCATAAAAAAAGTCTTCACGTATGGCCGACGAAGAATTTGTTTGCATCCCTTGGGTATTTTGAACAAAGCTTTCTTGTCACAACCGGCGCCAAAAAACAAGTAGCGCCAGAAGGCGAAAGGGCTGGGTGGCACTCGCTTCCCTTGCTCCAACCTGGCTAAAATTCGCGACTAATCGTGTCTCAACGTCTGGGTTTGTTACGTTGTTGCCAATCGATCTATTATAAAAAAAATCACATAGATATGATAAATAATATAATACTGACTTTACTAAAAGTATTTGCTATTGTCCGCAAAATATTTAATAAATAATACCGATTCGCCAAAATTGGTACTTAAATGATTATTATTAAAGTACTAAATTTTTTATAGTAATTGTATCGTAATATTAAATTTTATACGAAGTTGGCAACACTGGTGGAGAGTAAAGGGCGATTTTGATGGATCGCCAAATGCGTGGGTGTGTATCCGAAATATTTCGGAAAGACCGGAATAAGCTTTTGTTTAATAAGACAGACTTCCCGAGAACTGTGAGTTCTAGATAGATATGAAAAACAGATTAATTCCTTAATCTATCTATGTTAAGTCAGTAGCGAATTATTAATTAAAACTTTACGAATTTCGCTTTATCTCTTCCACTTGTCTTCATTTGCATGGACTATTAGTCTGCAGCACATTTACATATAGAAACTATAATGTATTCAGTTGAATCAAGGACAATAACCACAGCTGATCTTCATTTATGTAACTGTTACTTGCTATTATGACTGCGAATTGTATTAGGTACGTATAATATTCTTTTGCCCGAAACAAAAATATTAATACTGATTAAGTAATTAAGAATAAGTTTGGTGCCGACTGCACAGACCAAACATTTCAAGATGGAATAAAATGTTATCTTTAACTTTTTGGTGCATTTTTACTTCCTTCGTAAAAGGGATGTATTGTAATCGTGAAAATATAACCCTCCGAGATTTTTCAGATCTTTATCGTGGTCCCTAAATTCTGAAAAATATGTTTTATCAATTCCGTCGATCTAGCTGTCTGTCGGTCTAGCGGCAGAGCTAAAAAACTACTTACCCGATTGATTTCAAATCAAAAAAAAAATTAAGGGTCATATGGAGATGACCTGGTAACACTTTGGTAAAAATCCGATATGGCAAAACCATGATTTATTTAAGAAAAAATATTACTAAGGAACTACCTATGCAATGTATCTCAAATTTTGCGCAAAAATCAAGTATTATGTATGAATTAACTGGTAAAACTGTGCACTGCGTGCGGGACACGAAAGAAAACCGGGCGGAGTCAATCGGTTTAGGAAGGTCAGCCAAGAAATCTCTTTAAACCAGTGGTGTCCCGTCGTTCTTTAAATAATATGGCACTCCTTTTTGACTATACGCACTTCAGATAATTAAAAAATGTAACTATGCTTAATGAACCTTTATCTATATTTGTCTATTTTCTTTCGTGTACCGCACTTCTATATCTCTTTTGTGTTGCAAAAACTGAGAACTTTCGAATTTTAAAATGATTTAATCTTGATTTTTCTTGATCGATTTACCTATAAATATATTTTTTTTTGAGTTCTGTCATTAACGGTTCCCGGGCCCAGTGAACGAGATTTATCAAAATTTTAATTTATGCAGTTCGACTTTGGGCTACTCGGGTATGCCAAAAGTGGGCGTCTGTCTCCGTTTGACATATTACTTTATACAGGGGCTGTCATTGTGAAGTAAAAGTCTTAACTTTTGAGATACAGGATGGTAAAGTTTAAAAAGACAACATGATGATATTGTAGATAACTGCATGAAATTTGATACACGTCTTCTATGCATTAAGGAGCATACCGACTTACCCAAGTTAATTACATATGCACGCCACTGGTAGAAATTTCAAAAATTGATTGTTAAATAAATACCATTTGATGCATAAAGGGGTGTATCAAATTTCACACAGTTATTTATCTATAATAGTATCAGAATTGGAATTTAAAAAAAAATGTTTTTTTAAAACCCTGTATCTCCAAAGTTAGGACTTTTAGGTTCATATTAAATTTTTTTCTTAAAAAGTTCCAAGAATCACCCCCTTTAACATTAGCACGCAATTAGGAAACGCCCTGTATAGTACTTCACAATGATGCCCTCTATATAAAGTAATATGACAGACGGAGACAAACGGTCACTTTTGGCATTCCCGAATGACCCAAAGTCGAACTGCATAAGTTAAAATTTTGATAAATCTTATTAACTGGAATCAGTGCTGGCTCCCCTACTATAACTACATTGATATGCTAATTTTGGAAAAATATGAGTTCTGTAGTTTTTGAAATATTAATTGCAATATAAGATATTTTTTGACACCCGGTATTGAACAGAAAATTAATTATTTTGAAGCAGTTTATTGACAGCTACTTTATGAACAATTTTACAAAATATATGAAAAAAAACTAAGACATTTTTGAGGTTGACGGCTGTGATTCTAATGGTTCGATTCAGTTCTAAATCGTTGTCTTCCTCTGAAAATGATGAGGTTTTGTCGTCACTATTTGAAGATCCCAGTGTGATAACTAAATCATCAATAACCGTTTCAATTTTGCGATCTACTTCCCAGTATTTATCTTCAATAGAACGAACATGTTTAACATACGATTTCCAATTTTCAGCCGATATTGAGTCGATAGCTTCTAATGTTATTTTACTTAAATCTTTAATTAAAAGTTCTCCGTTGTTGCGCTCTCGAATATATTTTTTTACTCCTGCCCATGCAAATTCAATAGGGTTGAGGTCGCACATGTATGGAGGCAGCGTTAAAGGTGTATGCACGATGTTAAGTAAAAGACTGTCAATTTTATACTTTTTTTCTCTAGGCTTGGTGGCTGATATTACTTCATATAATTGATATTTTCTCCATGTTGGATCATATACAAGATTGTTCGATTTAAGCCAGGATATCGTATGAGGGTATTTAGTTGGCACTTTATCTTCTACGTAAGAATGATAAGACGTATTATCCATTACCAAGACTAATTTGGGAAGAATGTTAGGTAGAAGCTTCTCGAGCAACCACTTTTCAAAATTATCTCTATTCATCTGTCCATGCGAAAAACTAAAGCAGCACCTGGAACAAATCTGGTTTCTGAACCAGCATGAACTATAATAAAGCGACTACTAGAGCGGGATTCCCTGAACAACACCTGTATATTGCCTTATAGTTGATAGATTTTTCACCCGCCAGTGAAAAATATTTGGTCTCTCAATGAGCAATTATCGTTTATTTTAGCACTTGCGCCAAACAAAATAAAAGCCGATTTAAGGTTTTATATCCATACGGAAAATCTATTTTGTTCTTTACAGCACGAAGTAGGGGTTTGCAGTTTCAAGTTTATATAAAAATCCTCTATTGTTCGTCGAATTACTTGAAAATCACCATCGTCAATTTTATCTTTGTTTGATAATCGGGGTCTTTTTTTACCAGTAGATTTTAAAGGTGAAGTAGAACATGAGCGATCATTATGTTCTCTTTAAATTTTTCAACACTACTTTCCGAACCACCAGTGTAAAATGCAGCGCGTTCTGTTCGATTTTGAATTGGAATAGTCAAACTATTATTTTCAGCTTCTCTAGTACAGACCTCTATAACGCTCGTAATAACTTCACGTGCACCGCTTCGAATTGTTTTTCCTCTTTTGCTCGCCATCGTTACTTCGAAATGATAATTCAAATTCAACGCAACGCATTTATATAGAAATGAAAACAAATGCTCGAAATGTATAGGCGGCACTGGAAATAGCTAGAACCCTCTAGCGGCAAGTGCATGGAGAGAGACTCTAGGCACATCCCAATTACAAGTGGACCAGTGCGAAATTTATCAAATCCTCGATTAATTTTCCGTACTGCATAGGTGGAGCACTTTATAGGTGAAACGGCAAACTATTACAACAAATAAAATATCATAAAATTTATTTGCGTACACAAATTTTATTTTTCCGCTTTCTTAAGACTATGAACCTTTATTTTAATGACCGCCCGGTTTTCTTTCGTGTTCCTCACTTTATGTATCTAAGGCGGAATAAAATGGTGATTGATTGATTTCAAATTGTGTGCTATAATTAATTGTGGTATAGAAATGAACTAATAAAACTGTGGTACTAATTCAACATGGCGAAGCTAAATGGCGGCCAAATAAAAAATTAATAATGCAAAATCAAAAAGTTCGATAGTTGATTTTTGAAAATACAAAGTTTTGAAAGTTAATTTGTATAAAAATAAAAAGTTAGTAAAAAAGTAAGATTGAAGTTTCTCTATCTCAAAGAGTTTTCTCAAAAAATCCAGTTAAAAATCAATTTTCCGATGTTAAAATTTTGAAAAAAATAAATGTATTTCTATCAGGCTCTTATGTCTCTTGTTTAATAGTCCAAGGCATACTAGATGCCATACCGTGTTTTGTTTTTTCTAAGTTTCATTTGTTTTCTTGGAAAATATGATTAAGGATGAACATTTCCAGATTTTCAAATGCAATTTTCCATGGAAACCGTTGACATTTGACATACGGTGTGATATATCAAATTGTAGGGAATTTTACGAAAATTTTAACAAATTGAAAAAATATGGGTCATTCAGGAAATCCAAAGAAGGAACATTATCAGACAAAACAATGAACATTTAAAACTTGATTTTGAACAATATACCTGACTGTCTTTTAATTCTTACCATTTAAAGAAAATTATTTCCTTGCTTTCAGGTGGCACTGATGATGGCGAAATCAAAAAGTGCTCTGCTACGTTTTTAATTTAATAAAAAAATTGCACGAAACACAAAAGTGTCTACATTCCCATTTTAGTATTTTTTGTTTTGTTCCTTTGTTAAGTTTTGTTTCTATAGTTATACAAGATTACTAAAGTTTTTATTAGAGCCCTGTTTTTTGGTTTTCCTTAAATTTTAGGATTAATTTATTAAAAATAGCAAATATATCGTCTACGTATCTATGTGGTATAGGGGGAAATACTTGAGTTCTCTTTTAAATTGGGGTTCTAATCTACCCATAAACAAATTTGCAAGGAACGGAGATAAGCAATTGCCCATCGCAGTTTCCTCAAGTTGTTTATAATATTTATTGTTGAACTGAAAAAAATTTTAATAATTTTGTGAGAAGCAAATATTCATCAATAATTCCTTTCTTCAAATTATTGATTTCAAGTAGTTCCTTTAGGTACTCTAAAGCTAGTGCTATGGGTACACTAGGAAACAAGGAGCTGACATCAAAAGATATTAAAATATCACCTTCTTTTAAGTGAACATTCTTAATTCTATCTAAGAATTCTAACGAGTTAATAACCTCAAAGTTATCGTACGAGATATTTAATTTACTGAATTCTTCTACTAACCATTTTTAAATATCGTACGATGGTGATCCAACAGCTGAAACAATAGGTCTCATGAACTACCCAGGTTTATGGATTTAAGGCAATACAGTTTAGATAACTGTGGGTTACTATGTGTTAGTTTGAATTTTAATTTATCGGACACAAGGTTTTTACACTGTTTTAAGATACTTAAATAATATAAATATCCTTCCACTAATTTTACGTTAAGAAAAGGAGAACAATGGACAATTAACTTTTCTCGACACGTTAGTTATTAGAAATAACGATAAATTAGAATTTCATATTTATAGGAAATTTACTAATACTGATAGGTATATAACATCCGACTCATTTCATTGCGGTCAACACAAAATGGCAGCATTTCATTTCTTAACTCACAGGGTAGTCAATTTTTCATTAAGTAAAGAACGTTTTAACAACGAAATGAATCGGATTAAAAATATAGATAAAAGTAATAGATATAATGATAATTTTGTACATAAATTAGTAAATAGACTTAAGCATAAGAAAATGTTAAAAGATGCCACTGCTCTTCAAGCACCTGAGGCTCCCAATAAGTTCATAGTAATCCCATATGATCTCAGATATACGAGAGGTCTAGAAAAAGTATTTTAAAACGTAGGTTTTAGGGTAGCCTACAAAACGGAGAACAGTTTGAAAAATCTCCTTGAAAATACTAAAGACAAAGTCGACTTGAAGGAAAGGAGTGGCATCTATGAAATTAGCTGTATTGACTGCGATCTAAAATATGTTGGACAAACTAAACGCTCCATAAACATACGTTTTAAAGAAAACATGGCACATTTAAGATACGGAAGAACAGAAAAGTCAAGCGTTGCCCAACATACTTTGGAAAACAATCACCAAATAGGAATAAATAAACTTAACTTGATTAAAAATGTATCTAATAATAGATTATTGGATGCATTTAAGAGTATAGAAATAGTTAAATGTGGTAAAAAAGCACTAAATAAAGACAGAGGGCCTATTCCCTATAGTCCCCTCTAGTGTTTACTTGCCAACGGTGCAGTCGGATGCAATCAAGTGTGACCACATTTACCTTAAAATAGTCTCGGTTAGGATAAGTTACTTTAGTTTATATCATCTGCTGATGATGCAAACTTGGTTAGCGAAACGCGCGTCCAGAACGTAACAAGTTGTGGCGTAGTGTGGTTAGAACTCTTGTATTTTGATCTATCTTACACCACAGGTTCCAGTGTTAGGAAATAATTGCGATATTAAATTTAATGCATTCGTAATATTGCCGCTCGTCAGAAACCTAGAGGCAGACACAAAACGAAATGACATACTTGCGCGTATTAAGCAAACCCGTACGTGCGCCCACCGCACCGGCAGCGAACTCGTTTGTGTCGATCCACCAACGGAAGAGCCACGTGTTAGCTCGGTAAAACTATTCCAGCCAGAACCCAAAACAATGCCTGAAAATAATGGAAAAAAAGGACGAAGACGCGTCTTTAGGGAAGAGCCGCAGTTTAAGGCTTTCGTTGTGTATCCATTTCCTGTTGGAAAGAAAATGACAAAAAGGACCTTTTAATTATGAGTCGACAAACAAGCGTGCTGACAATTAGTGCTAAAAAATATATTAAAAACTCTGGTAAAACCTACAATATTCACTTAAAAAATTCTTGGTTTTCTGAATTTAAGTGGATGTGTAACAGTGGATATTTGCAAAAAATGTTTTGGTGCCCATTTTAGACCTTATCTGTCCTAGTTTTCTCTAATTAACACTTCCCCAATTTTTTTACCCACGAGCCGCCACTGCCATCTAGCGACCACTAACAAAGTCACTACGATACACTTTATAGCTCCACGAGTAGAGCAAACGACACCAAGTTGAATAAAATCGGTTCATCCAAAACAGAGATATCAACACTTGAAAGTAAAAATGTTTGACCTTACCCACCACATTATTTTTGAAAATTGATAAAAATCGTCTAAAGCAAAAAGTGCCTAATTGGTTGAAGAATACAATGCTTATATTTTCAGTGTACCTCAATTAGGGAGATTTAAGGGTAATTTGGCTTTTATACTTTTTTGTTGCTGTCACGCCCCCTAGTGGCCAACTTTTGAACTCGAAAATAATTTACAAGGATTTCTCTTGGCCGATTTACCTATACATATTTTTTTCTTACATAATCTCATCTCACTAGGCTGGGCCGTCTTTTCTATCCATTTAACTACGTAATAAAATTTGATTTTTGGAAATATCTGTAGTTTTATTACAAAATTAAAATCAAATATATCTGGCTGTTTCAGAAAACATGCGCCAGCGTTTAAAGGCAGATTCTTTGTAAGAAAATAAGACGAAAAGTTCACATGAACATGTTTAAAATTTAAAAACAAATATGACTACTTTGTTTAGTTATACCGAAACAATAAGAGCTATTTGATTAAGATTTGGAACAACCTCATAAGTATCTAAGGATTACATCTTTAAAGTATTCACGAATTTTTTCTTTATTCACGGGTAACCATTCTTTACATGTTAAAAACGATGGTACGATAATTTTTTTTAGAATTTTCTCTCTCGAAAACGACTTTTTATATCACAAAATACTAAGAGGAATTTTTTGTGTATTTTTCCTTGCCCCAAACCATAAAGCTAGTAGGTAGTTTTTTATTATTTTTTTATTAAGATAGTAAGGGATGTTTACCCATACCACCAAACACCTATGACCATGACTGAAACTGCGGAATACAAACAAACATCTGCAGGCCCATATTTAGATGAACTTTTAGTTAGTTTTTGAAACCCGCTGTATATTGCATTAAAATTTTTAAACTAAAAAAAATAAAACTAACATTGAAATTTAGAAAATATATGTATAAACTAAGTTCTTATCCTCAAAAATATTACTTACATATGATATTTAAAGGGCGCCAAAATATTTCGGGCACGCGGGTGCCGACAGCCCTTGCGGGGGTCCTGCCTCATATATTCCAGACTAATGGAATTCTTAAAACTTACATACCACAAAAATATTAATAAAGCATAAACCTGCAAAATGTATAAAACCGTTTGAAAGTAAACCATTTTGTTTACAAGTTATAGCCATTTAAATTTTGGTTGAATTTAAAAAAAAATTATTTCAATTGCACACTGGTCTATTTAACACAAAAAAGCACTGGATTTTCTTTATGTGAAACATATCCGGTTTTAAAAATAGTAGCGAAATTTTAATGATTCATAGTAATTTATTACTTATTAGTTTATTTACAGATCATTTAAAAAGACCTAATAACAATTTTTTACCTCGATAGTAATATCCTAAAGTGATTTAGGCATGACATTCACATTCACTATCGTAACCTACACGCACATCTCAAGATCACTTACACCTTCTCTTGTGGGTATTGTTTTTTTTCTCATTTCTGTCATAATAGTACGTAATAACCAGAAGCCGGCACATTATACTGATTTAATTTTTTAGTAAACTCACTTTCACTTAATGTCATCACTGTGGCAAGAAATTCGACGGACTACACATTGTGCGCCGTTCGGCTGGTTAAGTCACTAATTAATAACAAAAGTGAAAACCACTTGGCAATGACTAACGGTCTCTTAAGGCAAGTAATGTGTCGCAGAACAATTAAAGTGATACTTGTGTTAATTTATGTTGCAAATTAAAGTGTTATGACGGAGTGCTTATAGCGTGTTCTGGGGATTCTGTTTTTATCTGCTGCAAAGCACAGTCACACTCAGATGTGGAAAAATATTTACAATTATTTGATCTGGAACTTGTTCTATTAATATACTTGCCAATGTAATGCATAATGCACTTGAAAACTGGATTACACGCGAATTTTCAAATTGGGAACAGGAGTGTTGCCTTAATTATTTACGTCTCGACCAATATAATGATAACCTTCATCCTGTCCTTAATTTTAAAAATTGGTCTTTACCCGGAACTTTCCTTCTAACGAATTTCTCCACATACAGATATCTAGAAATATCTTTATAAGTAATATACAGGGTGAAATGGAAATGATTGTAAATAGTACAGTAAAAGTACAGGATTTCTAAAATAAGATAGTATTTACCCTTATGTTTGTTTGATGGTGGTAGACAATGTAGAATTTAAAAAGAATAAACGTTCACTTACCGGGGTGATTTAAAAACGAGTTTAAAAATATCTATCCATAATTTTTATTGTAACCTATTTTGCTTTATATGTATTAAAAGAAAAACGGAGAAAACGTCAAGTTGTTTAATTAATAGATCTTAATATATTTATAAAAAGCACTATTTGTAAAAATTAAGTAAAAAGGTAAATTAATTGTTGAAAATTTTCATCCAAGGTGGCGGAACAAATTCAGCCTAAAAAACTAATTGTGGTATAGAGATAAACTAGTGAACCTGTGGTACTAATTCAAGATGGCGGAACAAAACGGCGGCCAAATAAAAAATAGTCACATGAAAATAGCCTGGTAATATTTTGGTAAAAATAAAATATGCCGGAACAAGATGGTGGACTAGTGAAACGTTAAAAAAAAATATTACTAAAAAACTGATTATCCAATTTTCTCCAATTTTGCACAAAAATCAAGTGTTACGAATAAACCGGTAATATTTTGGTATGAATAAAAGATAGCAAACAAATGGTGGCCTAATAAAATATTCAAAAAATCGGCCTGAAAAAACGACTTTTTAGAATAATTTCAAATTTTGTGCAAGCAATAAATGTACTGTACAGATAAAAAAGTTGTTGCACGAATTCAAGATGGTGCAACAAAATTGTGGTCAATAATTTTGTTAAAATTCAATTGACCTTACATTTTATAGAAAAATTAAATGTGATATAGGGACAAACCACGGTATAAACTGGCAGAATTCAACATGACGTTAGAAAATGCCGGTGTTTGTCAATGTAAAAAGGATTTACTGAATTTATTTTTAATTATGCCCAAAAATCAAGTGTGGCTTAGGTAGAAACTAATAAAATATTAATAGGAATCCAATATGATGAAAAAAAATGGCACACAATAAAAATGTTTAAAAGATAATAATGACTATTATATTAAACTAAATTGGGCCACTCTTCACTATTCCTAATAAAAGAAAAGATTCATAACCAGGGAAGTTTCGGCTAAAGAAAATTTACCGATTTTTTAATAGATAGCCAGTAATATAAACACTAGAGCATTGCCGTCCGTACTATTTATATAGACGCATGCAAACACTTTTAATGAACTATTTTTGTCATTGTACATACATATTTTTATATTCTTCGATTATATAAGGAGTTGCATTAAACAAAACTTTATTAATATCTTAGATGCATTTTGCACCTTCAACCTCATTAAGATATTTTTGAGTAAATAATTTCTTGAATGCCTTACAAAATTTTATTGCAGTTAGATTTCTCGAATTTACGCCACAATTTCTTATCAGAAGAAAAAAAAATTCGAGGCAATCCTGACTAAGGTTTCTTGTTAAAAGAAATGGATAATTTTTGAGTTTAAAGTTTCCCATAAAGATAGAACGGAGTTAATCATAATTTTCCAGCCATTTACCAAACACAAAGCACTAAGTAAATTGGTAAATGCTTATTTTAATTTTTAAAAAATAAAAAATTAGTTCCACGCCGCGAGTTAAGTTTCGCAAACCCGAAATTGACTTTTTAAAAAAAAATTTATTTTGAGAACCGAGTTACATAGATTCTACCTTATAACTAACTATTTTATCAATACAATTTATATTAAAATATATGCTGATGTCTGCAATCGAGTTCTTGTGAATATATACAATTAGTCAGCGTTATGGAACACATAACTCCCCCCGACCTAGAGACGAGCTTACGGAGGTAGCGAGCTTCTATCTCTGAATTGGATGTGGTGTTAGCTTCTTAGTATCTCGGGGTAGGCTTGGGGTTCTTGAATCTTGGGCTAATGATTCTCTTGTAGAGGAAGTACCCAATTCCTATAAGTATTACCAGGTACAGTAATAGCGTTCAAAAACTGAATTTGTGGAAGTATACGGGCTGATGAAGGGCTTCGTTTAATTTTTGGTGTTGAACATCAAGTGCTGTTTGGATTCTTCTTGCTTCGTTGAGATTTAAAGAGCTTAGTTCAAAGTTACTAAACTTTATTGGAACCGACTCTTCGATCGAATACTTTAGATTTATTTGTGGAAGTTCGATGTTTTTGAAGTATATTTTGGGGTTGTATGTCTTTAATAATACGTTGTTTATGTGTATTTCACAGCTTGTGTTCATTTCGAGGATGTAAGTTCCTTTTAGTGGAATATTATCTTTATTCGCACCGCATTGTTGTACTGCTACCACTTGCTTAGGAATTATTAACATCCATTCTTGTCTTTCTAGTTTCTCAATTTTAATATCTTGGATTTCAATTTTCATCTGGTGACATTGAGTTATATTTTGGATAAACTTGAGCATCTGTACTTCGCATTTGCGGAGGTTCTTGACCGATGGGCGCTGGGTTGAGTTCATTGCAGAGGTATTCTTCCGTACTGACTTCTTGGCATTGTTGGTTAAATGGGGCATACTTCCGCTCATTGAGGATAAGGTATTTGGATTGAGAGAATATCATTTTGAAGTGATTTGACGAAGGGGTTGGTAAAGGATAGAGTACATATTTATTGCTTTCTACAATAGGCACTTCTATTATAAAAATTATTTGATTTCTTTTTGAATAACTTTTGATTTGTAATATTTTTTCAAAAATAAGAATATTTTCGAGATTTGGAAAAAATGGAAGTTTACCAGATTTTATTTCGTTTGTTACAATTTCTATCTCATTAAAGAGATGGTTGGGATCTAAAATTGAATTATGAAATGCGTTTAATTTAGAAAATGTTATTGCTATTTGTGTTTTTTCTAGGATGTATAAAGTTCTTGAAAAGATGTTGTTATTTGAGAAATTAGCATATGTATTAAAAAATAGTGGTTTGTCCATTTGTTTTGTTTCTAAGTGTTTAAGGACTTTTTCTATTTGTAAGGTACGCGATTCTAGTATAAGATGGTTATGTGTTAAGTTTTTTGAAATTTCTTGAAATAGTTTATTAGATTTTTGTATTATGGTTATTTGCCCTTGCATTGCTGATTTTAAATGATTTTCGTTCGCAAATATCGATGAGACTGCCTTGTCGTACTTTTCGGCATCGTCTTGATCAAGATTACCTGTTAAAGATTTTATTATCGAGCCAAAGCCATTTACGAGTCCTCTTTTTGTTCTGTTTCTAAATGCTATAGGATTTATCTGTGCTATTTGTGATTTGATTTTATTTTCGAGAATAGAAGCTAGATTATATGAGTTGTAAAATTCTTTTTTATACGTCGTTGAGTTCTTTAGGGAGGTTACTATTTTCCTAAAACTAGTTTTTAGAAGTGTATATTCGTCTAATATAGGGGTTATGTCATAGATTTGTACGAATGACCAAAAATCGATTATATTTTGGAGGTTGCCAAGTTTTAGTGGTAGTAGTCCGGGGTTCTTGTGGAGGTTGTGGAAGGTCACTTCTGCGCTTGTGCTTTCGAAGAGCAATAGTATTCCAGCGAAGATTAACTGGCATTGTTTTTCTTGGCTGCCTTTTCTTAAACTACTGCCTTGATCCGATGTGAGGTGTCCCAGGCGTCTTAATTCTAGGTTCCCAGAGGTTTGGTCAATGTTGGACTTCTCTCTGGTAGGTTCTCGATGGCTGCAAACTTCTTTTTTTCTATTTTCTGGTTCTTGATCGACGAACTGTTGAAACAGACCGGATTAGCGATGTATGTCTTTTCCGTTCGATCAAAATCCGTGCCCCACTGCACCAGTTAAGTTTCGCAAACCCGAAATTGACTTTTTAAAAAACAATTTATTTTGAGAACCGAGTTACATAGATTCTACCTTATAACTAACTTAACAATATTTTATGAATACAATTTATATTAAAATATATGCTGATGTCTGCAATCGAGTTCTTGTGAATATATACAATTAGTCAGCGTTATGGAACGTTAATGTGTTCAATGAGAAACTTTTGGGTGTTGATTGGAAGTATGACACGAATGATGTTGATACAAAATTTCAAGACTTTTTTATAATTTTCTTTAAAATATTTGATGAAATAGCACCAAAGAAAAAAGTTAAAATACTACCTAAATACAAACCATGGTGGAATGCGAGGGTACAAAATGCAGTTCAGCTAAGGGATGAATGCTACAGATATTACAAAACGGAAGGGTCAGAAAATAGTCATAATGAATATAGACAAAAAAGAAATAATGCTGTTAAAGTAATAAAAAACGAAAAGACGAAATTCTATAATGAGAAAATAGATGAATGCAAAACGAATTCAAAAAAATTGTGCTCGATTTTGAAATCAATCTTGCCTAATAATAAGCACCAAAATGATATTGAATATATTGAGTTTGAAAACAATGAAATAGAGAACGACAAGGATAAAATGCCCGATAAATTAAATACATATTATGTCGAGAGTATTAATAATATATTAGCACAAATTAGCCCTTTTAATAGAGATTTAGATATAAGTAACACGGATAACTCATCACCCTGCCTATCCAATTTTAGATTAGTTACAAGAGAAGAATTAAAAATGGTTGTATTTTCTTTTATAAATAAAAGCAGTCCCGATGATCTTAACATTGAAATCATTAAGTCTACTTATATCTCTATAGAAAATATTCTCATAAATATGATAAACACCTCCTTAGAACAAGGTGTTTTTCCTAATACTTTGAAACTGTCAACAATAATCCCCATCCAGAAAAAGGTCAATTTTTTTGAGGCAGCAAATCTGCGTCCAATTAATTTGCTAAGTGCATTGGAAAAAATTTTAGAAAAAATAGTTTATAAACAAATAATCGATTATGTAGAAGATGAGGGTTCATTAACAGATAAGCAATCGGGATTTCGCAAAAAGTATAGCTGTGAGACTGCAATTCAATACGTATTGGATGAATGGAAAAACAGAATGGATGAGAATTATAGTACTCTTGGGGTATTTTTGGACTTAAAACGTGCCTTTGAGACTCTCGGCAAAAACTTATAGCCAAGTTATATAGGATAGGATTCCGAGATTCGGTTTTGGAATGGTTTAAAAGCTACCTTAAAAATAGGAGACAGACTGTTAAAATAAATGGGAAAAGTTCTGATGAATTACTGAATGACCACAGAGTACCTCAGGGGAGTATTTTAGGACCCCTATTGTTTTTAATATATATTAATGACATAATAGAAGTCATGGATTTGGTCGATATTTATTTGTTTGCAGATGATACCCTAATATATACTTACTCAAAAAACATCAAAGATTTAATAGTTAGGATTAATAACGCTCTGAATAGTTTTTATAAATATACATGCGAAAATTTGCTAAAAGTTAACACGAGCAAAACAAAGTTTATGCTTTTTTCCACTGAAAAAGTTAAAAGAGAATTTATTGAAGGCAACTACAAAATAAAAATGAGTAACTTTGTATTAGAACGAGTTAAGAAAATTAAGTATTTGGGGGTAATAATTGATGAAAAATTAACATTCCAGGAACATGCTAATATGGTAGTATCAAGGATCAGTTACAATATTAATTGTCTTTCACGTTGTGCATCACACTTCTCATTGTGGTCACGAAAAGTTATTTTTAACACTTTAGTTTTGCCACACTTTAATTACTGCTCAACAATTCTCATTTTGTTAAATAAGAATGAAATTGATAAATTACAAAAAATGCAAAATCGAGCAATGCGAATTATTTTAAGGTGTAATAGGTATACACCAATTAGATCAATGCTTGAATGCTTACAGTGGCTGCCAGTGATCGAATACATACGGTTTAATGTTTTAGTCTTTATTTTTAAAATAAAAATTGGTCATTCTCCACCTTATTTGACATGCAAAATAATTTATAACAGTGAAATACATTCGTACAATACCAGACAAATAAACAATTTCTTTATACCTCCAAAAAATAAAAAAAAAGTGGACAGAACACTATATTTTATCATTGCCTGAGGTAATTAAACAGTGCCAAACCATTTCAATGTTTAAATCGTAACTTAGGAATCACATGATACAACAGTACAATCGGCAGGTTCTGTAATGATTTTTATATGTGTATGTTGGTTTTTATGTATGTACCTACCCCCTAAAATGTTTGTTGTTTTATTTGTAAAGCATTTTACTTAAAACTTTAATTTTAATTGGTTATATTAATATTTGTTGTTTGTATGTAATCTTTTCCAAAAAACGTTTTATTTGACATTATATAACTTAAATTAGTTAACGTATATAACTTATTGACATGTAAAACTTAAATTATTTGTAATAATAATTAATTATTGTGGTTATTAGTTCTTTGAGCTAAATAAATAAATAAATAAATAAATAAATAAATAACATAACTCGCGCGCCGGCTAATATAAAGACAATTGGTATATATTAATTAGACATGGGCGGTCTGGGTCCGGTGATAGTTTCGGCCCATTTGGATCCAGTCCGCTCGTGGACCCGTTCTAATGGATTCGTTCACGGGTCCATTTAGTTCCTATGTCTACGTTGTGTTGAATTAGTTGTTGACTGTCTCATGTTTTATATTCATTGTTAGATAGCAATTATGGGCCTAGAAAAATGTAATTAATGCAAACATTGTGAATAAACTTCGGCAATAGAAGATGATTGATTATAAGAAGCATAAATTAAAATATTTAAAGTTTATTAATAAATATAAACGTATTTTTCGGGTACTATGTATTTACTATGCCTATTTGCAGAGTTGCCGAGTTTGTGTAATGTAAGTAACCAATATATGTATATGTACGTGAAATCGATTTCAAATATTATGTTTTCCACATATAAAATAGTTATAACTTTAAATAAAGGGATTTGAGAGAATCTCCTAATTTAAACTAAGGAAACACTGGTGCATTTTTATATTTATAGTATAAACGAATGCCTCATTCATATTAAAAATATTATTTAACTAACTTATCCTTTCTAATCAAAACATACTAATAAAGATGGTTAATGACGCTTATACAGCGTTTCCAATTTCTTTGAGAGTAAAATATCTATTACTGCTCCAAAAACAGATTTTATCCGTCGACGTGGAATGGTAACACTGCGGAACCCATACCGATGTTGAATGCAATTCAATTTGTACCAATATTTTATATTTTAGTTTGGCTAAGCCTTTATTAAATTTTAAAAGTAAAACTATTATTATATTTTATTATTTACTTTAAACTGCTGACGATTATAAATTGTACGATCATAACTGTGATTGTTGACATAACTACATATCTGCTAGGTGCTAAACCCTAAAACCACAGGTAAAAGAATATATTCTTTTAACTGTGCTAAAACGTACGATTAGGATAACAATTCCACATCTTGTAAAGAATTTAGATCTACGCGGACCCAGTCCAATCGCAATCGATGTTAACGTTAACATTCAGCCAGTGGCAGCTTACTCGTGACGCGTCTGGACCCGCTCCGATTTTGATACTGGATTCGTTTAATTGGACCGGGTCCATTCGGAACGACACAAGTCTAATATTAATGTTTGATGGTATATTTCAATACTTTATTATACGACCGACAACCGGTTTATGCATCTCGGCCGGCAGCGACTTCGAGGGCTCTAAAAAGCATAGCATCCGATATTCGAGTGAGATAGGCATATCAAGGGGAAGAGCTTCGAGTGCTCCTTGTCTTGTTAATGTTCGGTGGTTTTTGTCAATAGGTTCTTATCGTATTTTCCAACTTAAAAGTGGTTTTGATGTTGAAATCCCTGGCTTTTTTCCGAATATTGTCAGATGTTCCCGATGTTAAGACGTATTTTAGATAATACCAGCAAAGCGTTAATACGTTCAGAAATAAATTACCACAGATGGAAAAAATCTATTCTAGAAACTGAATCGATCCCAAGATATGAAGAAATCAAGAGGATTACGGGCGAATTTTCCACAAAATCGAAAATATTTGCGAAAGACCACGATAACAATACTACCTAACCTAACCTAATGGACAGATTTTGACTAACTGGTACATGAAACCAACTGGTTCTGGTAGACTATTAAATTTTAATTCTAATCACCTTTTTTCGCAAAAAAATAATGACAGTCAATAATGTATTGTATAGATCAAGCAACATATCGCATGAATGGTTTTACAATGACAATTTAATTAAAATTAAAAAATTCTTCTAAATAATAATTATCCGCTTAATTTCATAAATCAAATACTCACTAGATACAAAGGTAATATGAATTTGAAAGAAAATGATGAAAGTAATAAAGTATTGTATTATAAGTTTTCTTTTATACCTGGATTATCCACTAAGGTTCAAACATGTTTTAAGGATACCAACAATCAATGTAAGTTTGCTTTTTACAATGTTAAAACTGTTAATAATTTGTTTACAAGATTGAAAGATAGATAGATTGAACACGGGTCATGAATTAATTTTTTCGAAGGCAATAATTTTTGGTAAAGAACCAAATTATATAAAGCGCAATATTGGAGAAATGATGTATATTAACCTGAATAAATCGATTAATTTTAGAACAGATACAAACAATTTAAGCTCCTGCTACTCATCAATATTAAATAAATATAAAAATCATTTCCAGAGTAGTTTAAATCAATAATATAAAAATATTACCCTCGTCTGTCTTATTTTTCACTACATTTCTGGGTTTTTGTTGTATTTTAAATTTATGACCTACTACGTTAGATGTTTCGTGATGTCCACTTTATATAGCTATACTAATGTAGTTCCAGTATTTCTGATAAACCCCTAATCCTATCTAACTTGATATCGTTTCCTATATCAGTCGGAAATAAAACATTGTTTATAAGAACAACTAAAAACGCAAAAAGGGTTCATCTTTTCTTCATCTCATGAAGCTATATAAATTCACATACACTAAAATGATTTATAAGGCATCCGGCCCGCGTGAGATATTAGTAAGTTAAAAATTGTTATTTGTGTTCAATTTATTGTTGCTTGTCATTTTTTAAATAGGGTTAAGTACAATTTTTGACGTTTCAAGTTAGATAGTTTTGTCTTAGTACCACCAAATGTAATGTGTCTTTTTCTTTTTCTTTATTATAGGCCCGTGAGAAAATGGTAATTGACCTCGAAACATGACCATAGTGGTTTTATTTGCCTGCCCTTTTTCCACTATAATCCTCTACATTGTACGATAACAAATGCACACCAAACACCAACACAAATTACAGAAGAATCATTCTCACCGCCAAACAGAACCAACAAGATATGCTCGAAGGACCATAGTCAACGTTGCCCAAAGAATACAGAGACTTAAGAACAATTGTACCCGATATTTCCTACCCGACATTTAAAACCGAACCGTTTCTGGAAGTTTCCAGCTTACATTAAATGGCGGTTTTCTTCAGTCCAATACCTTTTATTATTGAAAATCCCCAAATTTGTGAAATGAATTTTGTCAGTATAAATAATTTGAAATGGAAAGGTATTATCTTGAAAGTGCTTTTCTAAAATCTGTTTGACAAAGGTGTTGATTCAGTTGATATTTAAAGGAATGATATTTATCCTTATGTAAAACTCTTCATACCGAATCTTTTTATATTTGGCATTCTAAAGCGAGTTCTATAAGTGAGACAGTCATGTTCACCTCCACGTATAGTAACACTTGTATTTCTTTTTCTTTACTTACGATAAATGCCGCGTTATGATTACCTTATATATATATACATATATATATATATATATATATATATATATATATATATATATATATATATATATATATATATATATATATATATATATATATATATATATATATATATATATATATATATATATATATATATATATATATATATATATATATATATATATATATATATATATATATATATATATATATATATATATATATATATATATATATATATATAATGTCTCGTCGGATGTCGACGATCCGGATATCTCTGGGCATTCCGGAACTTTAACTGAATTCTACCTAACTTCACCAAAATCAAAATCATATCGATTTTTTCATTTCTTGTGTAACCTGTTAGAATAAGAATTGAAAGCTTAAATTTTTTATCAAACAACTATAATTATTTCTACTTAAATATACTTCAGTAAAAACGTACCTAATAATGGCGGCAAATGTCATAATTGTAAGCAATGTTTTATTTTCAAAGCCGCTTTAACATTTGTCTTTCATAGCTCCTCCGTCCCTAGCCTACTAGGCTTTTCCAAACTGTAAGTATGATTTTATTAACATTTTTCGCTGTAGCCATAGCAATATCATCAACTGTTTGAATTCATGGGTAACTAGACGAAATCATGATCAAGCCTGGTTGCTGTATGTAATAACGAGTAATAATATTTTTGATTATTTTGGAGAGTGAGTTAAAATAATATTAGAGTGTGTAGCATCAAAATGTTCAGAGGGAAATGATCTGTTATAAAATCCTCACGAGTCGCCCCCTTTCTATTTGGAAAAATCGAGTAAACATAGAAATACTGATTTCAAAATTGCTAAAAACGTTCTTAAGGTCAGCCAAGGCCAACTTGTATTATTCTCGTACTACTTGATCACATATGAACCAATTTTGGCGATTCATAGCATTCTAGATTGAAAAACAAAAATGATAATAAAAATCATGGGATCTGTCAAAAATTGACAAAAAAGAATATCATTTTCTATCCAAATAAGCAAAAATATATAGAGTACCCTATTTGAAAATCGAAAGTTGAGGTCATTTCCGCATATCAAATTCTAAAAAGTTATTTCAATAACCAAAAGTTATAAGGGTGAGACACTTCTGAGGGACACCCGGTATCTAAATGTACTATATTTGGGCATATTTTTGGTAGGATCCAAAAGTCTGTACTCTCCCCTCCCCCCAATATATTAAAAAAAAAGGTATTATTAACACGAACATATGATTTATCCTTTCAGATTTTACATTGTTCCGAAAGTTTGATCCTTAAACCGCTCCCCCCACCCCTGTGTAGTATGAGAGTAAGGTCCTCTCTTTCGAACTAAATACCTCACTGATTGTGTTGACATACTTGGAAGAAATAGTTTTGGAAGAGACTATTGAAAAAATAATTTAAAAGCCCTAACTCATATCGTAAATCAAGACCCTGCACATAATTCCGGCTGTATTTGTAATATAATTAGTCTTTTAAATTACAACTAAAAAAGGATAAGATATTCTAATTGATTCCCAATATGCATTTATGCTTCGAAAATTGTTTAATTTACTTTTCTAATAACTGATGTATTATCTATTAAGGCAAATTATTTATAATGTAAGTAATCGCATCTGGGGTAATTGTAGCATACGTCAAGTGGACACCTGTAGAATACGGACAATGACCTTGCAAACAGATTTTTATTATCTAAAAAATATGTGATGCAACAAAAAAGTCAGGTTTTGTAAGGTACTACAGTAGAACCCCGATTATCCGGCCCCGGTGGGGATCGGATGGATCACGGATAATCGAAAAACATGGTTAAAACACATTTATTTTACGAAATATGACATGCAGAGGCAAAATTTGATATTTTATCATATAAAGGAAAATAAAAAATTGCACAGACATACTAAATTTAAATATCTGTAACTCATGTAACCATTTTATTTTATTGGTCGTAGACTATATATAATGTAATTGGCAATTTTTGTTTGTATTTAATTCTTTTATTTTGCTTTATTTGCTGGAGAACCACGTCAACAGATTTCTGTTGCTTCCTGTAGGTATAACATTTTCCAGGATCTAAGAAAGTGACTTAGCTGTATTATCTTTAATATACCTATGCTACAAGAATAATTCGACTTTTTTCGAGATTTTTTTTAGAGTGCTGAACTATTTATATTTATAAACATACATATAGACGAGTTCTCAATTTTTTTGACATGTTGAATACAGTTTCTCTAATTTTCAACAGTTACTTTGCTGTATCTGAACATCAACATTTGACTGGAAATATAATAAAAGTAAATCAAACCAAAATTCTTGCTTGATACGGGCTACAGTCTACATCATACACGGAATCTGATCGTTACTCCGTGTCACGATTTGATGCATACAGTTCGGGTATATACAGCCGACGTAAATCTTTCCTAATTTAGTTTTCCGAACTCGTCAAGTAAAGATCACTGAAGATGCCTAGAGCAATTGAAGGCGAATCGTCGGAAAGTTATTCCATTTTCAAACGGTCTAATTCCAAGAATCATGATTTCTTAATTTACCAAATTTGTGAAAACTTCCGTTCTTTGTCTAAAGTAAGCCAACTTATATTTAAAAGAAAACTAGTAAATAAGTCTTTTATCACAACTTCACTTGTAAGGAATACATTCTTTAATTACACCCTGTCGGGGGAAATTTGGTTTAGTTTTTAAATTAGGAAGTCAGTTTTAAGATCAATGCACATGACACCTTTACATCAAGCTTTAGGTGAAAGATTTTAGCTCTAGTATATACACATGTTATAGTAAAAGTTAAAGTTTTATTGTAATGTTGCTTACACCGAAGTAAGTTCAAATATAAATAAATTAAGGAACTTACCTTAAATAACCCGTCTGTAATGAACTTAAGACAGTAACTAAAAAGTGTAATGTACTCATATTACTTAAAATGATTTGAAGAGCACAAAGTGTAATCTTGATTGATAATGTAGCAAAACACTTAAGTTTACGTAATATAAAAAAATAAATAACTACACCAATTCATTCATTTTATTATCTGTATATATTTATAAGCAGGGTATATTAATGGGTGATTCGAAAAACCCTTCAATCGATATACGAAATTGGGCATTCATTCTTTATGTTAACGAGATTTCAGCATTAACTATGCTTTTGTAAATTTTCTTCCGTAGACCTAAATTTGTATGTAATCGTGTCTTATAATTGTCAGACTGGCTTTTTGGTTAGGCCAGGTAAGTAATATTCTAAACTGATTTTTTTTCAAATTTCATTAGACTGCCATTTTGTTCCGCCATCTTGATTTCAAACTAGAGTTTTATTAGTTTATCTCTATATTATATTACTACTAAATAAAATTTGAAAACAATCTAATTAGTAGTTTCTTCAGGTTGATTTTTTAAATATTTTATTAAGGCGCTATTTTGTTTCGCCATCTTGTATTAGTACCAAAATGTTACCAGTTAAGTCCTAAGTGTTACACTTACTTTTTCTGCAAAATTTGAGGTAAACTGTATAATTGTTTTTTTAGTAATGTGTAATTTTTTTACATTTCACTGTTTTGTCATTTTTGATTTTTACCAAAATATTACCAGGTCATCCTAATACGAGCTTTAATTTCTTTGACTGAAATTTGCAGTCAATCAAGTTAGTATTTAGATATGTCGCAAACTTACAAACAGACCGATAGACAGGAAACCTGGATAGATATTTTTTCACGATTACAAACATTTTTAACCTTTAATTTTTGCATTTTTTAAAATATTTTATTACGCCGCCATTTTGTTTCGCCATATTCGATTCGTACCAAAATTTTACCAATTTATTCCTACATAATACTTGATTCTTTTACAAAATCTAAAATAAATTGGATAAGCATTTTTTAAGTTTTTTAATTTTTTTTTTTGAATTTAACTAGGCTGCTATTTTGTTCCGCCATATTAATTTTTTTCTAAATTATAATCATTTCATCCCCTTTCGCTCTTGATTTTTGACCAGAATTTAAAGTCAATCGGATAAGTAATTTTTGAGCTCTGCCGCGTACAGACAGACTGACGGTAATCAGAGATCATATTTTTTGGCATCTATGGACCCTAAAATCCAAAACTGACAGTAATTAAGTAAGTAGATCGTGGCTGCTAAGAAACAGTTATTGTCAGTTTGCCATAAAATTTTATTTGAAAGTATGTATATTTAGCGATATTTATAAATGACATTTAACTATGTAAACTCACTTCATTGAAATCATATTTGTAAATTACAATTTTTAATTCGAAATTTCTCTTATGTTATTATTTGATGTTGATAACCACGGTCATTCCAAAATAAACCAATACAAAAACAGTTTTTAGAAGCTAAAAAAAATGAGTTTTTTTAACACATAGTCCAAGATCATCCATATCTTTGAAACCGAGTTTTTCCCGAACCACTTTAAAAAAATACTTGTTTCTCTCTATTGCATATATCGTATTAATTTATTTTATTAATATAATAGGTCATCCTTCTTATTATCAATTTCTTTTGTAATAAGTTTTCACACTTCTTTATGTCAACATTTTAGTTTACAGTATATTGAACCATATTTTTATTCTGCATTTAGAAATCTATTGTCGCTCCCTGGTGTTTTTTTTTTGACTACTGTATATGTATATGAGCTCCGCTTTTATCGATCACCCATAAGTTTCTAATGCAGGGAAGAACAATATAAAATATATGAAACCCAAATCATAAGCAATCTAGTGAATTTTCAAAAAAAAACACTTTTTTTATAAAAGATACTTCATTTTGTATCGAAAAAAGTATAATGCAATCAAATAAATTATTTGTATTCGCCGAGATGGGATTTAACGCTTTTTGTAAAAGATTCCACTACTGTAAACTAGATCCAAGTAGCTGTGCGTTTGTTTTGGAGAGATCAAAGTCCCGAATAAGCTCTTCCTGAGATGCAAAATGGCCTATTGTTTACTGCTACTACATTCACAATCGTTTTCCTCTTGAAAACTTGGATTGGCTTTTAGTTCAAAATCATCTAGTTCATCATCCGATTTTAGTTGATTTCGTATTTTTTTGGAGGCTTACGATGTCATGAGATACAAGTCTCATGGCTGAGGGGATATTAGGATATTTAATTTTATGTTTGCTTTTACTAAAAAGAAGACAAGATTTTTGTCAAGCAAGAGTAGAAATTATCAACATGATTGTGAGGTTCCCGCCAAATGGGGGGCACTCCAAACTTTATAGACTTGTGAGTACCCCGTAGTCATTTTGTTAAGATTTTTGAGCAAGTGTGGCAGCAAATTTTGGGTCCCAAGTTTTGTCTTGATCGCTAACTTTGCACCCAAAATATAACTCGTAGGCTTTTACAAGTGGTCTCAAAGTCTTTCGTTGAGCTTTCAGTATCACTTCACCACATATAAAACAGAAACTGTTCGGTTTGTTCACACAGGATCGCGACGACATCTTTTACACACGCTAAAAATAATTATAGCAAAACTGCAACGCTTTCACTAAGGTTAGTTCTTTGCCATTCGCTCGCATATACCCGTTTGGTACATGTAGAGTTTTCTAGAAGCTTTATATGTCGGGACTACTAGAAGCGACGACATAATTCCTGTATACAGGGGTCCTTCAACGACTACGGGGTATGGTGAAATTTGGAATTTCGTGGGGTTTAAAGGATATCTTCGTTATTTTAAGCCCTAAGCCCTAGTGTTTGTAGATGGGGGTCATCCCCAGATAGCCTCATGCGGTATTGTCAAATTATGCACAGTTTTCCTAAACTTAGGAAAAACGTCGACATGGCAACATCGCACCCTGGTATGCTATAACAATTTATATATCACCCAGGTAAATCCTTATACCTATGTTTCAATCAATCAAAATATGTTGTTGATGTTATCTAGATTCTGATACGTGATACGACAATTTACTGGTCAGTCTAAGGACTCTAAGGGTTACACATGTAAAATTATCGAAATAACAAATTAGTTTGGTGGGGAGGATTTCCATGCAGAACAGTGAATTTGCTTCATTTTATGAGTTTTATGATGATATAACTTATAATAATGTACATTTGAGGTCTCACATTTTTTTAAGTTTTATTTACAAAAAATAAGGTTCCGGATGATATAATCATTAGTTAGTATTTAGAGGTATGTTCGTTAGTAAACAAACTCAGTAATATTCTAATGCTGGCAGAATACAGCACAAATTGTGCATACATATGGAAATTATTTGTAACAGGAAAACAATTTTTATCCGTCAACTAAGTACATTAAACTTATTGACTGAACAAAAACCGGAATTTTCAAAACTGATTTTCCCCGTAAAATATGTTCCTGTAAACTGCAGCAACCTGATAGAAGAGTCAACGAACAGAACAGACGCTGAAAAAATGCCAATTCAACCGGAAAGTAATTCAATAGCAAGAGTATTGGAAATTTAAAATGGTACGTACAGGGTTTTCTCGTATATTTTTCCACCCACCTAGAGAGTTTACTTGAATAGATACAGAAATGTCGTAAATACAAAAGTTGTTGGGTTTTTTATGAAGATTTAGAATATTATATCATTAGTGCGAAAATATTATTGGAAATGTCAAATTTTGACAGATTGTCAGTTTTTTTAAACGAAACACCCTGTATATTAAATCATATTCTTGAAGATTAGTTTTGGATATATAAGCGTTTAAACATTAAAGAAATGGTAAGGTAATTTGCGCTAAAACATAGTGAGCCATCGTCAAGACAATTGCAATGAACGACGCCTTTTTGACGTTTACCGGTCAGAAGTAATTATTTACGAGCATTTTTAATATCTAATACGTTGAACGATGGGTTATTCGGAAGAAGAGAAACTCGACATGATTATTTATGAATTATTTTATTTACATGGTAAAAATGCATTGATAGCTCGAAACGAATATCATAGACGGTTTCCAGATAGACCAATACCGACTCGCTACATAATATTAAACATCGTTAAACAATTGAATGAAAGAAAGACACTTAAGCGAAAAGTTAGAATAGTGGAAAGAAACGCTGAAGAAGATTTAAATATTTTATTATATTATGAAGGTAATTTTGAAACTTTTGTATTGAAATAATTTATTTATCTTATTTATTCTTGTTTTAGAAAATCCTGAGTGCTCAATTCCCGATGCAGCCGCTTTTTTTAACAAATCATGGCATAAAATCCACTCAGTTCTAAAACATTATAAATATAAGCCATATAAGGTTTTACCTACTCAAGAATACACCGATCAAAATAAAATAGACCGATTACACTTCGGCCAAAAAATAGAAAGACGTGTTATGATAAACCAACTAAATCTGTCAAACATAATTTTCACTGACGAGGCAACATTTACCACTGGAGGCATGTTTAACCGGAAAAATAAGCATTTTTGTTCAAAACAAAACCCACGAGCTCTTCAAGCGGTCAAAATTCAGGGAAGAAGATCCCTACATGTTTGGTATGGCCTTCTTAATAATAATGTTATTGAACCTATATTTTTAAATGGGAATTTAATCGGACAAAGGTATCAGAAGTTATTAGAAAACGAAATCGAGGGGCATTTAGAACAACTACCGATTAATTCATCTTAATTTGATATGGCAACAAGATGGTGCCCATCCTCATAATGTCCAGCCGGTCGAAAATTTTTTAAATGACAGGTATCCATTTTGGATTGGAAGACATGGACCATTAAGATGGCCAGCAAACAGTCTTGATCTGTCTCCATTGGACATATTTTTGTGGGATTATCTGAAAAACAAGATATGCTACAATAGGCCAAGATCCATCCAAGCTTTAGAGCAAAATATAATCCAAACGATCGACGATTTAAACACCCAATCACCTCATTTTATCTACGCATACATACACAGAAAACTTAGAAGAAATATTCAGACACGCATTATAAACCAAGGTGGCTATATAGAAAAATCAAAACTTAGTTTAAGCTAATACTATTATTTACCTACTTTACATTATTGATTTTTTATGGTATTGTTTCTTTCCACTATTATAACTTTTCGCTTAAGTGTTTTTCTTTCATTCAATTGTTTAACGATGTTTAATATTATGTAACGAGTCGGTGTTGGTCTACCTGGAAACCGTCTATGATATTCGTTGCGAGCTATCGATGCATTTTTACCAGGTAAATAAAATAATTCTATCATATTAAGTTTCTCTTCTTCCGAATAACCCATCGTCCAACGTATTAGATATTAAAAATACTCGTAAATAGACACTTCTGACCGGTAAACGTCAAAAAGGCGTCGTTCACTGCAATTGTCTTGACCATGGCTCACTATGTTTTAGCGCAAATTACCTTACCATTTCTTTAATGTTTAAACGCTTATATATCCAAAACTAATTGACAGAATATATTAAAAGTATATATATTTGAAATTAGAAAAAAAAAGATCTTTAAGAATATAATTTAATATACAGGGTGTTTTATTTAAAAAAACGGACAACCTGCCAAAATTTGACATTTCCAATAATATTTTCGCACTTATGATATAATATTCTAAATCTTCATAAAAAACCCAACAACTTTTGCATTTACGACATTTCCGTATCTATTCAAATAAACTCTCTAGGTGGGAGCAAAAATATACGGGAAAACCCTGTACGTTATAAAGGGTGTTCACAAATAATGCTGTATTGTTCCCATATTTTGTTTATTTCAAAAAGTATTTGATTCATTTTAAAACAGAAGTTTATTTAATATTTTTATACAGGTTATCCAGCCCTAGTTCGTCATTGAAAGGAGGTATCATTTATCTTTTCGACTCCAACTTTTGAATTGACTTTTATAATTAAATAAAATTTGTAATATTGTATGTAGGTAATAACTACATAAAACCATACTACATTACAAAATTTCAATCCATAATGATGTCTCCCATCTCTGGCTCTGGCCGTCCTGCTATAGTTCAATGCTAGTGGTCTCCAGTTTCTAGTGTTATAGCCATGAAGATCACAGTTTCGAACATACTGCTCCTCTCTTTCCTTCACATCCCAGCTGGCACTAAAGTTGCTATAACTGTTTCTACTACTACTCTTTAAGGGTTTTTACGTATTTATTACTGCGAATAATACTTTATAGTAATTTCCTATGTAAAGTAATTATATAATTATAACTGCCAAAGAACTACTTACGAAAGATGTACTCCTATAAGGTATTACTATAAAGTAAAACGAGTCGTTGCAGAATAAAAAAAGTTATCGTTAACGTTACTTTAAATTGGCTATTACCAATCTTTATTCTTGGGTTGCAACTTAGAAGTAATAATTACAATAATAACACCGGCCAGCTCATTATTTTCACAATGGAAATACCCTCCCAATAATAAAAAAATATTCGGAAAGCCCTAATACGTACCATTTTTTAATAGCCTAATTAGAACCTTTTATATTGGCAGGTAAACAATTTCATTGTGGGGCGGCTGAAATGGGTCCATTTTACAACGGAAAAATTACCTAGACTGGGTTGTTTACAACATTAGACATAAAATAAACATTAAACATCACTCTTCTGTTTAATTTCGAATTGAGTGGTTCTCTGTGTATCTATAAGCAAGTGTATGTGAAGACGAGAATGTCGAGTCAAACGCGCCGAAGTTGCAAAATTTCTCCTGACACATTTTGTTATATTTGTGTGGAATTTCTGGTGAAATCACAAGCCAGGCCATTTTCCGAAAATGTAAAAAAAAGCCTACTTTAAATATTTTGGTGTGTTAATTGAGGATCAAGATAAGCGGTGGGCTCCCCATGTGTGCTGTCTTAGTTGTTGTGTACCATTGGTGCAGTGGATGAAGGGAAAGAGAAAAAGTATGCCTTTTGCAGTTCCAATGATATGGCGAGAACCCACCAATCATTCTGACGATTGTTGTTTTTGCCTGACAAAGACTGAAGGTTATTCCAAAAAGGGAGCACAATATAGAATATCCAAATTTGCAATCTGCCATACGACCTCATAATGCAAATTTGCCAGTGCTGATTGCGCCTTTAAATTGGCAAGCTATTGAGTTGGGAGATAATGGAGATAACGCATCATCAGGCAGCTCAGAAGAACAGTGCACCGATTCCACTTTTACCACAGGTCCAAATTCCGGCGAGCCACATTTGATTGTTCAAAGTGATTTAAATAATTTAGTACGTGATTTGGGGTTATCCAAGCAACAGTCAGAACTTCTGGGTTCCCGTCTTAAGGAATGGAACCTATTGGCCAAAGAAACAAAAATTACGAATTTCAGAAAAAGAAATGCTATGTTTTATGAATTGTACAGTATGGAAAATTCGTTGTGCGCGTGTACTGTTATAGACAGTTTAATGCAGGAACTTGATATTGAACATTCTCACCGTGAGTGGAGCTTATTCATAGACTCATCTAAATTTAGCTTAAAAGCTGTGTTATTGCATAATGGAAATTTAAAACCCTCTATACCAGTTGCCCATTCAGTTGCAATGAAAGAAAATTATGAAAATATACGCACGATTTTGGATAAAATAAACTACAATAGGTATAAATGGCAGATATGTGGGGACCTAAAAGTTATAACGATTTTAGAGGGGATTTACAATATATTGCTGTTTTCTTTGTTTATGGGAAAAATTTGACCAGCAAGAAGCGAATTTCAACCGGGATCTCAAAACTTTAAATTTATACCTCTTGTTGATCCCAAAAATGTCCTTTTGCCTCCTCTTCACATTAAACTTAGGCTGATGAAAAACTTTGTGAAGGCTTTGAATAAAGATGTCAAGTCTTTCCCCAGTTAATTGATGCCAAATTAAAAGAAGGTATTTTTATTGGGCCACAAATCAGAAAATTGCTGGGCGATGTCAATTTTACGGAAAAGCTTACCAGGCAACAATATGGATGAAAATTATGAACAATTAGTTAATGAATGCTTAAATGCCTATAAAGCGCTTGGTGCCAGAATGTAATTAAAAATTCACTTCCTACATTCCCATCTGTCATTTTTTCCTAAAAATTTGGGAGCTGTTAGTGACGATATCAGAACAATAGAAATTCGGTACCAAGGACGATGGGATCCAGCTATGATGAGTGACTACTGTTGGTTTTTGAAGAGAGAAGAAGATAAGACATAAACGGAAAAAATAAAGTTTAATTAGTGTTTTAAGTTAATATTTTTCTCGTTTGCTTTTCTCTTAGATGTATGGTATGTTTAATAGGCGAAAACTGTAAACATAGTCAATAAACAGGGTAAATAATTTTCTGACATCATTTTTTCTATAGATACTAAGTATCGTAACATTCGATATGGTTCTACAACTCTAACAAGAAAACTCTACGTGCTGTAACTTTCTATTTGTGATTTTCGTATTTGGATAGGTCCATTCTATTAGATTATGCTATTCTGATTTGTGTTACAATAAAAAAAAATTTTTTTGTCGGCCAGGGAAACCATTATCTCTTGTACTTTAAGTTCCGGAGATAGAGGGCGTTGGTACAAGATTCGGTCTACAGTAGCGACAATAGAAGCCCAGCAAAATTTCTAAATATTTAAGTGGGCGCACACATAATATCGTCAATATTTCGCAAAATATGACTAAATTAATCTAGTTTAACACATTAATATTAGAAAATTGGATCAACCACAAGGTTAATTGAGGAGCAACCAGGCAAAAGTGAACAAATCCACTTTTGCCCAAAGATGAGTTAGGCATTGCATCTGGTAGAAATCGGTCGTCTCTCTAAGATCCTATTGTCAACATTTCAACCAAAAAGTAATAAATCCATGAATTAATAATCCTTATTAATTCCAGTGTAAGTTTGACAAAAGGCAACAAATCCTTTCAGTAGATATGAACGCAATGACACAAATCGTGCGAAAGGAAACAAATCCTGTAATATTTCAGAACTAGGAATAAAAATTCCTATTTTGTGCATGGCCAGCAATCTCGTATGGGATATGACAACTAACCCTTGTTTCAAAGTTCTTAATATGATTTTTCCTAAGAAAACTATAATGCGATTTTGTCCAATACTTCTTGCCATCAATAAGCGTCACCAATATTGCTTTACTTCCGCTGGTATTATTTGGAGTTTGTCTACATTCGGGATTATGTTTCTATATGAAAATTTGTTTAGTTATTGTGTTCTTTGTTTATTGTTTATGACGGATGAAACTATCGCAGTAGTTGATGGTAATAGTGGGTCTCAAAAAAGGCTACGGCTACGAAAGCCTACTCAAAGGGAGCTCAAACGATAAACGAATTGAAAGGTAATGTTTAAAGAAAAAGATTCAAATTCATATTTTATTTCATCTACAAATGATCATATATAATGATATTAGATAGGTCAATTCATACAACTTATGTGTGTCTTAATGCTAGGTATACTGTTACAAAATATAAAATAAAACATAGAAAAAGGATTTAAAAAAAGTAACATACAAACATAACTGTTAGATTTGACAAACATTGTGCAACATATATAATGTATAAATACAGTCGAGTAGCTAACTAACTGACAAAGTTAATCACTAAATTCGTTGAAACTGTAATAGGCATTTGTCCAGAGGTACTTCTTTAATAGCTTTCTAAAGGAAATTTCTATGTGGGCCCCCTTTATTTCTGCAGAAAGCTTATTACATATTTTAGTACACGAGATATAGGGAGATTTTTCATAGAGTGTAGTTGTGTGATTTGGGATAATTAAGTCACTTATATGTCTTGTTTGGTAACCATGGACTTCTTGGTTCCTAGCAAAATTGGATATATTTTTATATACATACGAGGCACATTTCATTATTTATATGGATACCAAGGTAAGTATTTTGTTGTCTATGAGGATTTGTTTGCACGATTGCTGCGGCTTCAGACCAAATATGAGTCTCAGTATTCTCTTTTTTGACACAAAAATCCTATTTGCATTTACTGCCCGACCCCAGAGTATGATATTGTATGACAAATGTGGGTATACAAGGGCATAGTATGCTGTTAGTAGCATAGTCAGTGGAACAGTATGCTTGAGTTTCAGTAGTGCAAATTAGGCTGTGTTGAGTTTTTTTGAGATGTGTTCAATCTGTGGTTCCCATTTAAATTTTGAATCTAGCAAAGTTCCCAGGAACTTAACCACAGGAGACATTTTGAATGTCAACCCTATGATTAGTCTTAAAGAAATGCACAGTTTGGGTCTTGTTACTGTTGAGTATCAGTTGGTTGGAGAAGCACCACCTATTCATATCCTGACAGACCTTCTCAATTTGCTGTAGAATCTCATGTTCTGATTCTACTGATATGGCCACTGACATATCGTCTGCAAACTTTATTGATGTCCCTGGAAGAGTTAGGTCATTCATAAACATAATAAAAATCAGTAGTGCTAGCACAGACCCCTGTGCTAGCACTACTGATTTTTATTATATATCATACTGGTCTGAAATTGACTCACCCACCTTTACCTGTAGTTTTCTATTATGAAGAAATGACATTATTAGTGACGAAGCATTTCCTCTTATTCCCGCCCTATGAAGTTTTTCCTGTACAAAATCCAGGTTAAGTGAGTCGAATGCTCTTGACAGATCAAAGAATAAGCCTATGACTATACGATCTCTATCCAGCTCCCTATGAACAAACTCAGCGAATTCAAATGTTGCCATTTCAGTGGATCTGCGTTTGCAGAAGCCATGGGTCTTTGGATATAATATTGAATGTATTCAAGAAGTCTATAAGTCTGATGTACAGAAGTCTCTCCAGTAGTTTAGAAAAGCAACTCAGGAGAGATATGGGCCTGTAGTTTTCAATATTTGAAGTATCCCCATTTTTGAAAATTGATACAATTGTTGCCAGCTTAAGGGTTGATGGAAACTTTCCACTCTATTGACATGTTCATTAGGATTTTCAAAGGTTTGACGACTTCTTCACAGATGGTTTTGAGAACAATGGTCGACATACCATCATATCCAGCACTTTATTTTATACCTGATTCAATGGTGAGTTCCGCATTGTTGCCAAGTTGTTTGTTTTGGAATTTGGATTGTTTTTGGGCAAAATCGGCTTAGGGGAATGGGTAAACTGGGGGTTAATTGGTGAAAAATGGCATATTTTCCTAAAAATAATCGTGTAATACGTCGTTTTGTATGTTTTCGGATATACAGATCTTAATTATGAAATCTATTTGATATTTTAGTAGAAAATAAGGGGTGAGAGTGGAAAGAAGAGGTATGAAAATTTAAATTTTAATAAAAAATCGAGCAATATGTCGTTTCACGAGTTGTCCAATATACAGATTCTCAATTCAAGAATGTGTTGATAATTTATACAGTTACTTTAACTTATCCACTGTTTTTCATGAAAGAGTATTTTAAGTTCATGTCTATTCAGTTTATTAAATAAAAAATTGTGTCTGCTTAAAATATTTTTATTTTATTTCCCGGTCAAAACAGAACAAATCCAAAAAATGCGTGAAGCAAAACAGTACAAATCCATGTCATTCAAGCAAAAGTAAACAAATCCATATGCAAATATTGCAAAAACTCTTATAATATTTTACCAATAATTTTCAAATTCTGCGAGTATTATCTTATAATTTTTTCCATTTTTTTAAAAGAAAAAATTTTAAATTTTATTTAAATTTAGCACTATAGCAAAGAATATCGTTTTATGCAAAATTAGTAAAAGTGGATTTGTTCACATTTGCGTGGTTGCTCCTCAATTAATGAAATTATTATAATTTCAGTCTACAAAGAGTAACATGCCGCAGAAAAATATTCAACATTTTCTTTACACTGACAACGTCTGTTAGCGTCGCGACGGTTCTAATAATCTATTTGAACTATCTAATGCAAACTTACTATTTCATTTAGATTCTTAACAAATAATAATATTTTTGCAAGTGATTAATGACAGTTGTCTCTCAAGTGAATTTAGTAATGTAGTATGTACTGAAGAAGGCCTACAAAATAAACTTTACTTTAGGCTAATCTTTGAGAGCTTTTACCTCAAATTGGAGTGCTAAATAAAGTAAAACATAAACTAAGACATGAAACAATATTGTCTTTTACAGCAAAATAAAACCAAAATATAATAATGTACAATATTTTTTAGAGTTTAAGGAATTAAGAAATGTTGTCAATATGGCTGTTAAGTCAGAAAAGAAAGCATTTCTCCAATATTCATTCAAAACAGACCCTGAAAACTTTTGGCGCACACTCAAATACCTCAATGTTCACTCTAGTTCAACCCAAGATCAATCATATTTTAACATCGCCAATGCTGATGACTTTCTTGATTATTTTCACACCAACACTCCTCAAACGAATTTAAACAACACCAATTTTGTTAATCACCATTATAAATATAAAACATTTGAAACCTTGCATAACTTAGAAAATTTTGTGTTTACTAACGTTGATCTGGAGGAGGTTGAAAAAATAATTAATGGCATAAAATCTAACGCTACGGGGCCCGACGGAATTAATATTAAAATGTTACTTTACGTAACCCGACATCTTTTACCGCATATTACTTTCATCATCAATAACTGTTTATCTGCTAACAGGTTTCCTGAATGTTGGAAGAGTGCTAATGTGATTCCCATCCCTAAGACTTCCAACCCCTCCCAACCTTCACATTTCCGGCCTATTAGTATTCTCTCAACTATGTCAAAAATATTAGAAAAAATAGTCGAAAAACAATTTGGTAATTTTATAAATGTAAATAATATTATTCCAATTACACAATCTGGTTTTCGTGAGCACCATGGTACTAATACTGCCCTTCTTGAAATTACTGATGACATCTTTCGAGCGACCGATAAAGGTCAAAACACCTGTTTAATACTTTTAGACTACAGCAAAGCTTTTGACACCTTAGACCATAGTCTTTTGATTTTTAAGTTAAAATATTTTGGGATAGGAGATGCTGCGATTGACTTTTTCAAAAGCTATTTTAGCAATCGAAAACAAAGGGTGTTTTTTGGTAATAAATTTTCCGAATATGCAAGTGTAGATAAGGGGGTTGCGCAAGGCAGTATCATCGGGCCGCTGATGTTTTCTGTGTACACGTCTGACTTCAGCAGGCTACTCAATCACTGTCGTTCGCACCAATATGCAGATGATACTCAGTTATATCTCTCTTTTAGTCTTTCTGAAATTGACACCGCTTCTTATTGCATAAATCACGACTTAAATATTCTTGGCGATATATCGCAAAAGCATGGTCTTTTACTTAATGAAAGCAAAACTCAACTTTTATAATTGTAATTTTTGGCAAGGATAGATCGCAGATTATTGATCGGAAATTACTTAATGCCACTCTTAATAACACTATCTTAAACCCTGTAAATGTTTGTAAAAATCTTGGGCTAGTTGTAGACAATAACCTGCGATTTGAAAAACATGTCTCTTTCCTCATACAAAAATCATTTTTTAAGCTTCGTATACTTTATCATAGCAGGGATATTTTAGATACTTCTATTAAATTGAAACTTACTGACTCGTTAATTTTATCCAATCTTTCTTATTGCTGCACTGTTTACTGGCCAGCCTTGCTTCAGAGAGATAAAGTCAGTTTACAACGTGTTCAAAACGCTTGTGTTAGGTTTACGTATAATACGCGAAGGTTCGATCATATATCCGAATCATTTAAACTATCACGTTGGTTAAATTTGGAGGAACGTTTTCAGTCTCAACTTTTGGGTTTGGTTAATAAAGTCATATCTATAAAGCAACCGCAATATTTACTTAATAAACTTATTCGAAGTTCTGATACTCACTCTATGAATACTCGCCACAAAGGCTTATTCAAGGTTCCTTTATACAACTCTGCTTTGTTCCAGCGCAGTTTTACTTACAACGCTGTAAAAATTTATAATCAGCTTCCTCACCGCCTCAAAACCTGTTCCCTGTCTGATTTTAAACATAAGGTTAAGAAATACCTTTTCGAAAAAAGAGTCCGAACACGCATATGATTGTTTTTCTGTTTTTTTTTGTTAAAAAACCTTACTAATTTATAATTAATTATTTTTTGCTAATAGTTAGATATATATATATATATATATATATATATATATATATATATATATATATATATATATATATATATTTGTTAGTTATCTGCATAATTATATAACAAGTTGTATAAGATTACTTCTAAGTGTAAGTGGCTTAAGTATTAGAATTGCCTTTTTTTTTTTTACTTTTTTTACACTTTTTTTTGGGGGTTGTATAGAGCAACACTGTTGGATACCGCCCCCCATTTATCCTGTAACTTATGTAAATCTTTTTGATTGAAAATAAAGATTGTTTATTATTATTATTATTATTATTTAATAACTTTTCTTGGAATAAACTTAAACTTAAAATGTTTACAGTCACAGTCATTTACAAATTCATCAGAAACACTTTATAATTACAAGCAAAAAGCAGGTGAACCAGTCTTAAACACATTTCTCTATATGGCCAATGGCTTAGAACTTATCTTTTGAATAAATATTAATTTTAAAAATCACAAAAACTAATAAAATAATACACTAAAACAAGAAACCTAATAAGTAACGCATGCAGGCAAAAAGTAAACAAAACGATTTTAGCAGCAGCATGGCCAAACCAATCAAAAATTGGTTACCCTATTGTCGCCACCGTCCTTATAAAGTCACTGTAATTCGGTATACAACCATTGAATGGCATTGAATTCCATTATATTCGGTCCGAATATATCAATATGAATTAGTTGTGTCTGTGTTGTAGACCATAACCTACGAGTAACAAGTTAAAATGGCAATGGCGTTACGTCCCATAAGAAAATAAAGTAGCTTTCGTCATTCATCCACATTTTATAGAAAATGAAAAATATCATAACTTGGTTATGTCATGCCTAAACAAAGCAACATAAAGAAACGTTACGCTAATCTGTTACCGAGATATTTGACCGTTCCGGTTCTTTTGGGAAACCCTGTATAAGTGCATTCTTACTATGCCTAGACGGGTACTTAATAAACGAAATCATTGAAAATTGCTCATTACATCTTGATGTCTTTTTTTTATTTAATGTTCAGTTGTTTTTCCCTCATAACTTTCGGATTCCACGGGAAGAAAATATGATAAATGGCTATGTTGGTTTTGAACAGAACAGAAAATTGGCTTATCGATCTGCTTAGGGTCACGAGCCTATTTAAATATGAGTGTTTTAGAAAAAATATTGAGCTGAGTTTTTAATAAAGCCTGCTTTTACTACGGTAAAAGAAATGAACTATAAACTATATTTTCTAAGATACTGTATAGAAACTAGTACAAATAATGATTATTATTTGAAATAGAAAGAATTAAATTAAGGGATATATTATACCCATGGAAATTTGAAACGACAAAATTTTAGTAATATTTGTAAAATGAAATTTTCTGATTCCTACAAGAGATCTAAATAAACTTTTTTTGGTATTAAAGGCACATTATGATGTTTGACATAAAATACAATTAACGCTAGTATACAGGGTGATTCAAACACACGTATTTTTACCTATAATTTAACTACATTTCAGCAAATCCCCATGCTTTTTTTAAATCTTTGCCAACTTATTCCGTTTTTAAATTATCACGGTTTTTGTACATCTCTGGATTTGTGATGCTACCATATTGGTGATAAAGTGATACAACAATTAAAACACACTTATTAGCAAAATTAACCTTAACTAAAGCAATATTTTTAAAATTGAAAGTAAAATATAAAAACTATAGACAAGTAGGTACTACAGGTTCTAGTATCGAGTGAATCCTCCACGAACTCTTATAACCTCCCGACATCGTCTGGGCATACTTGATATAACATTGTCTATTAACTCTTGAGGAATTAAATGTCATTTTCGGGAAATGCGTTAACCAATTCATCAATATTTCTAGGAGGTAACCCTCGAGCATACAAACGCCGTTTTAAAGCATCCCATATGTGGTCGATTGGACTACAATCCAGGGAGCGGAAGGGCCAAACCATTCTGATGGTAATCGAAAAATTCGTTAATTATTCCTGCCCTATGAGGTCTAGCATTAGTTCTCTTAATAACTGAGGATGCTTATAGGGCCGTCGGGAATTTAAATGAGCTTCATGTAAACGATTTCGAATGATTTTTATAGAATGGTTACATTTTGTATTACCTGGACATAAGTTTTAATTTTTGTGGACGCAATAGTCCTCTCGGAAAGAGCTTGACGTACAATGTATATGTCTGTCCTAGGGGTTGTTTTTTTACAGCACCTCATCCATGGCTATATTGCTCTTGATAAAGTACTTTGTTTAATATGCAACCTTTTAGCCACAATTCTTTGTGATAAGCCACTTTCTAACATCCCGATTGCTAGCACAAGTTCGTTCGCATTATATCTGGGCATTTTGACGATATTTTAAAGCGTTTTTAAGTAAGAAGCCCACAAAACAAAACCTTAAATAAATTATTCAACATTGTATTTGACAGATGACAATCGATGTGTTTTTATTTCAAAGCCTCCTTCACTTATTTTAATATTTTCAACAAAACATCATACAATTATGTAGGTGTTTAGAAAAATCTCTATAGTTTAAAAATGGAACAAGTTAGCAAAGATTTACCACATGATAAGCATACTTTTGGGATTGACTATTTAATTCAGAAATGCAGTGAAATTTCGGGTAAAACAACACGTGTGTTTGAATCACCCTGTATATCGACTTTAAAACAGAAAAAGTTTATTTAAATCTCTTGAAGGAATGAGAAAAAATCATATTACAAATTTTGTATGAGTTGTTTCAAATTTCCATGAGTGTGACTATGATCGTATTGTGAAAACTATTCAGACTGTAAATTTAATTAAACTTACCCAATTTTTGTTCCTTTTCATTCCGTCATCCTCCATCAAACTAGACGACAACGTTAGTAAAGATTTACTGCAAAACTTTTAAAACTCTAGACACTTATTGTTTGGGCGTAATGTTGTAAAGTTTTCCTGAGAAATGTGTTGGTTTATTAGACGGAAATTTCACAGACGCCGAAAGAATGTTTATTTGTCCAGAAAGACAATACGGTGGCAATATTTTACCTGAACTTCTTGAGTGACACCTCGCCTATCTAATCGGCCTATTACTGATTCTTCACCTAGGAGACCTTGGCGAGGTTCACACCCGGCATCATAATTCAATATCAAGGGCGAAATTTATTTTGATATACAGAGTGGACATGAGAAATGCATATGCAGGTGCAGCGTGTTACAGTAGTGTGACAATTTTTGTGTTTTTATTTTTTAAGAGGGCGAATATGAGTATTATGCAAATAATTAGTAAACTATTAATTTTCTGACAAAAATAATTATAGGACGAATTGTTGCTTATAAAATTCTATACATATTTTCAGATTTTTTTTGGTAGAATTAATTATTTCAAATAAGTGTATAAAATGAAATTGTGTATACCATTGAGGTATGTTGAAAATATAAGCATTGTATTCTTCAAATGGTTACCCAGTTCTTGCTTGAGACCATTTTTGTTTATGTTCAAAAATAAAGTGGTGGAAGAAGGTCAAACATTTCTTTCAAATGTTGATATCTCTGTTTTGGGTAAACCGATTTTATTCAACTTGATGTCAAAAATGTTTTAAAGCGTTTTTGCTCTACTCGTGGCTCTATAAACTGTACCGTAATAACTTCGTTAGTGGTCACTAGATGGCGTTGTTTCTCCAAATTATGTTTATTCTTTAAAAAAAATCAAATGATACACTATGTCTTTTATAACACAATTTATTTGGTAGTTATGAAGAGCATCGAATAGTGAAATAAAAAATCCAGGTGCGCCCTTAAATTAAGAAAGTTGATGATGATCTCTCGAATCCGAAACATGGGATGAGAAAATTAACTTTGCCGTTTTGTAGAGAAGAAAAACTGACAATGGCAAGGTAAAAATTATTGTCGTCTCTCATTTCAATTAATTCTAAATATTTAGGAAAACCAAAAAAGTAGAAAACAGAAGGCTTGAATAGAAATTTTAGTGTATAACTTTAAAGAACAAAACGCAACAAAGTAACAAAACAAAAAACACTAAAACTCAGTCTGAGAATCATATAAGCTTCGCAATGAAATAGCTAAAGCTAGGATGAGACAGGGCAAGACTCGGTTTGCTTCAGTGAAACAACAAAAAAATGAACTAACAATAAACTAACAACAAATTTATTTGAAATTCCTGAAAACTACTTTCTCAAATGCTCAAAATTCCGGCCGTCATTGTCAATACAAAGGGCAATCTTTCCTGTGTCGATTGAACTGAAGCCTCCACTTTACATCTACAGGCTATTTTACGAAGCCGTCGCACCATGTACAGGGTCTAAATAAAATTCGAGCTAAAATCATTTTCCTTTCCCAATACTCACCAAGGTGTTGAGGGTTGACCTTGGGCCTCCGAATGCCTCGGGGTGATCCACGGACAACAAACCCCATCAGAAATGGAGGGGCGCATCCCTCAGGAGGGCCCTCAAGGGTGGTTAAAATTACAAAATTTCGCAAAAACTTGAAACCATTCCCACTCGTTTCGCGACCGAAAAATTCAATCGCGAAGGAGGTGAAAATCAAAGTGGAGATCTCCCTTGGCCTAACCGCCAAGAAAATTCCACTCGCTGCCAATGGGACCACATGGAGGTCACGTGGAGGGAATCTCCTTGACGACAAACTTACCCACTTAACAGCCGTTATTTGGCGCCTTAACGAGGGTAAGAGATGATAAAACCATCTTTCCCCCCCTAGAGGGAGAAAAAATACTCCTATCGCCCCAATGGAGGTTTCCGGCTGTGCGGAGTGTACATCCCTTGGTTGAGGCCCTGCATGTACTAATCTCGGCCGGAGTACACTCTACTTTCGGATGCCCATTCCCAATAATCACCTCACTGAACTGATAAATTTGATTAGCTTATATGGTTTAGTTGTGACAATTCATGAATATACTAGAATCTTTCAATATTCTAAAAGTTGTATAGATAATATTTGTACTAACTTAGGGTCCAGTATTTTTACTATTAGAGTAATTGAGCCCTTCCTGTCTGATTAGCAGGGCATTGTATTGTCTTTAAATGAGAATTATCAGCTTGAGCTTATCAGCATCAACATACGTAATATGAGCAACAAAAACCTTGAAAAAATTAATTTATCGTTAAAGAAGACCCTCAGTTAGTATTTTTTATGAACCCAGTGACTGCGACTCTAATAGCCTGACGGAATATTTTATTGAAATATTTACAAACTTAATTAACAAACACTTTCCTGTCAAAGTGATCAAATCTTTCAAATGTAAACGCTCGCCTATAGATTGGTTTACCTCCAGTTTAAAAGCGGATAGAGAAACGCTCTCAACTTTAAAAATGGTAGCCGATTTTTCCAAATTGGCAGCTGACTATCAAAATTTCAAAAACTTTAAATACTTTTATCGAAGTAAAATTAATAATGCCAAAATGGCATCATATAATACATTTCTCATGAATTCTAAGAATAGATCAAGAGATTCTTGGAGGTTTATAAAGAATGAACGCAATAGTTACAAAAATGATATCGCTTGTAATATTGACCCAGAAACTTTCAATAACTATTTTTGTACTATTTCTAATACAATTATGATATATTATCTTTTTTTTTTGCTGCCCGTCTGCGAAAATGAAATTTTAAGTGTTTTAAAAAATACTTTGCATATTGTTGCTCCTTTACTCACAATATTAATAAGTAAATGTTTTGTGGAAGGCAACTTTCCTAATGTCCCTAAAATAAGTAAGGTTTTGCTAGTGTTCAAAAAGGGTGACAAAAATAACATCGACAATTACCGACCGATTTCTATTATTCCGCTACTTGATAAAGTGATTCAAGCAGTTATTAAAGATAAACGTGTCTCTTACATAAATAAGTTTTCTTTACTGTCCAATGATCAATTTGGCTTTATAGGTGGTAGGTCCACAATTCAGGCAGTTCTTGAGGTTGTGAGCTATATAGTCGAGGGTCTGGATGAGGGTGATTTGCGAACTGCGGTTTTATGCGACCTTAGTAAGGTGTTCGACTGTGTATCTCACCCTATCTTGATCGACAAGTTACAATTAATTGGGATAGATGGTTCACCCCTTGCCTTAATAAGATCATATTTCACCTGTCTCAGGTTGTTTCGGTAAATGGCCAATTATCAGATAAACAAGTAATTGCCAATGGCGTACCCTAGGGTTCCATTCTGGGCCCTCCACTCTCTATCATTTATATTAATGACTTTAGTATTAATATGTTACCTTGACGCACTATACTATATGCTAAGGACGCAACTCCTTTAATTTCTGACTAGACGCAAACAGAAATTAAAGGAACTATTGCACTTTCTTTGTCAACCGCCGAAAACTGGTTTACCAGTAATCAGCTTAAACTAAACTAAATAGCAGCAAGACGCAAATAATGAACTTTAGCTTTAATAATGGGTTTATAACGGGTGAGCATGTCAAGCTTTTGGGGATCATTTGATCACATTGATGATTTATGTAAGAGGTTGAGTAATCAGATATACCTTTTAAGACAGTTAAAAAGATCTTTCCGTACGGATGTGTTACTTACAGTGTATTTCAGCAATATTCATTCTCTGCTAAGTTATGGAGCAATCATATTGGGTAGCTCATCGTATTCCGAAACAGTTTTTAGGCTTCAAAAGAGAGCTATTAAAGCAATTGAGGGAGTGGGCCCTCTTGTGTCTTGTAAACCTTTATTTGTTAATTATGGTATCATGCCCTTTGCTTGTATGTGTATATTGTGTACTTGAAATACATCGAAACGAAACTCTAGAACTCCGCCTAAGCTTTCTTGCTGTCATGACTATTATACTCGATCTCTTCATCTTAAACTGTATAATGTGATCGGGAATAATATTAAGTCCTTAAACTTTTCGGTTTTTAAAATAAATATCAAAACATTTTTAATAAAGAACTGTTTTTACTCTTTGAATGATTACACAGGCCAACACATTTTGGTGCCTGCGATTTTTTAACTGTTCCTGGGTAATTTTTGGATGCAGAATATAAAAAAGTTCTCAGATTTTGTCTATCAGATCGAGTTTTAAAAAAAAATTGTGTATATATTTTACGTTATAATATATAATATTACTATTGCCAGTTAAAAAAACAAAGACACATCCATTTAATTATTTATTGCAAAAACTTAATTTACATAATTACATTAGTCACTAATGACATAAAAAATTTCTTTTATACTACTTTCTAGAATGGAGTTTACTAGGGCAGTCTCGCTGAATGCTCCAGCAGTAGTCCGCCATCATGTGGCTATCCCATCGTCTTTGATAACGACCTTCCATAGTTTTAATATCCTGATGGAATCTTTCCCCCTGTTCTTTACTACAATCACTACAAGTTTTTTGGAAAACGATCTAGGTGGCTGTGGAGGTAGTGAACTTTTATACTCATGTTATAGCCGAGAATACTAAAATTTGAAAGCATAGTTTCCACTAATTCTACGTAATTCTCTGCTTTAGGATTGTCAAGAAAATTTTGTACTACTTGAACAAATGAACACCAAGCGTTAGATTCAGTCTCGTTCATTGACGTGGTGAATTGTGGATCTTTAACAAGTTGCCTTATTTGAGGACCATCAAATATACCAGCTTTTAGTTTTTCCGTGCTAATGCCACGACATTTACGTGACAAATACCCAAAACAATTTCCATCTCGATTTAAAGCCTTCACAAATTGCTTCATTAGGCCTAGCTTGATATGCAAGGGCGGAAGTAAGATATTTTCTCTTGAAACCAAAGGTTCTTTGATCACGTTTTGTTTTCCTTGAATCATGACATCTCTTGAATGCCAATTTTTGTTAACCAAGTGCTCATTTTTAGCTCTGCTGTCTCAAAGGCAGAAAAAACAAGGATATTTTGTATAACCACTCTGATGTCCAAGGAAGAAGTTAACCATTTTTAAATCAACACAAATTACCCACTGATGTTCTTCGTATTTAATTTTTCTCAAAACTAATGCAATTGTTTCATATTCTTCCTTCATGGTAGTAGAATGACCAATAGGAACTGAGCCATATTTGTTACCGGTATGTAAAAGAACACATTTTAAACTACGTTTCGAACTGTCAATAAAAAGGCGCCAATCATCTGTAGTGTATTCAGGCAAACCCATTTTTTCTAAGAGCCCTTTTATATTGTTACAGAATACCAAGCCATTTTCCTGAGCGAAAAAAGGCAGCAGATCCTTATCTCTTTTACGATAAAATGTAACATTAGTGTGGTAGATTTTTTTTCTTTTAATCTGGATGCAAGTAATTCGCGGATTCCTTTGAGAGAGGTCTCTTATAAGATCGTTTAGTTCTTCTTGATTGAACCACTGCGGAGTCGCTAAATCTGCTTCAAATTCGCTGTCGTTTTCTGATTGAATTCTTTGAACTTCGTCAGACGTTGATGTTTCTGTATCATCTTCTGTCAGTTCGGGTAGACTGCTGAATGATGGAACGGGTATTTCTTCCGAATGCGCTACAGGCCTTCTTGCAGAATCTAGATCCGGATATGTCCATTTGTGTCTATTGTTTCTATTTATGCCTTTAATATTAACGAGACAAAAATAGCAGTCGTCATGATGGTTTCGCGGTTCTCTCCAAACCATTGGTACACCAAACTTTAGGCACTTCCTCTTTCCAGTTGTCCACTGTCGCAAAATGTTCAACACAAGTTTTACATATGAAATGTGGGGTCCAAGATTTATCTTGATCTCCTAAATGAACGCCAAAATAGGCAAGATAAGCTCTTTCCACAAAGTCGGAAATCGTTTTTCTGTTCTTTTTCAAAGTATATTCACCACACACATAACAAAAAACATCGGGATGATTTACACAGGTACTTCTGCTTGTGGATGCCATTGTTTCAGTTTAGTGTCTTGATACTACAAAAGGACCAAAATTTACATAAAATGATAGCACAACTTTACTTGGGAAAACTCAGTAATATACTACATAGAGTACAGCCAAGCAGGTATAGAAGGATCGGGTCATAGGCAATTACAGGTATAAAAGTAATTAAGAGCAGTGTATTGAGTAGTTCCCAGAATAGGAACATTGGGTCATGGACAATATTAGGTATCCATTTGGTTAATTAGATTCTGGGAAATTTTGTATTTTGACGAATAAGTACATATTTATCTCTTTATTTGTTGTACTTTATCAGAAAAAAATATCAATTAACCTGTAACCTGTATCTCAAAAACTAGAGCTGATAGAAAAAATCTGGTGACATTTTTGGAATCAGCACATTAAAAACATCTAAAATCAGATGTTAGGTTTCCGGCACCAAATTTTGGTTTTCATTTTGTTACCCTGTGTTTTCTGAAGGTGCCACCGATATAGTTTTTAGTTTGTAGTTTATGTTTGTTGTCTTTAGTTATAGTTTTAGCATTTGTATTGTTTTTTAAGGATATATGACTTACTATTTTATTTTTATGTGTGGTTTTTTTATATATTTTAATTGCTGACCTAATCTTTTTATATAATTAAATGCAGCATTTTTTGCTACTTTTTTTAAAATTTTTTCTTCTCGTTTATGACTTGCATCAAACATGTATATGTATGGATGTTAAATAAAGATGTATACGTCTACGAGGACTTCGAAGACAGATACCGCTGAAAACTTCATAATTTCTTGGGGAAGTCGACCCAGACTCCTAAAAAGCACGACCCTGAGAGTTTTCATGCAGAAATGGGCTTTTCTGAGGGTAAGTCGCCTATTCTGCTAATTTGCAAGTTTTTAAATCCCAGATCAATAAACTTTCCCTCTCTTCACTTAAAGCCATCACGGTACCTAGTATTAGGCCTACGATGTCTGCTCATAGATAAAAAAAATACGAGTTATGGAACTTTACTTGGCTCCTTACATTATGTAAATATTTACCCGAAATTATTTGATTTCTATACTGCGAAATATCCATAAAAACTTCTCTTTAATATGTTCCATTTTGCACATATACTAAATCTTTGAATATTTAGTATCTCATTCAAAACTCAATGATTTTTCTCTTAATATTCAGAGTTGAAATCTACTTCCTCATTAATATATGATAATATATTCCTAATATTATCAGTGCGCTGTCATTGAAGCTTCTAGTTTGAATATAAATATATCAGAGCTGCAAGATTCGCGAGGTATTTCGAGACCAAATATAATAATAGTATTCCCAATTTAGTTACTAAATAATCGGCAGTTTTTTTTGGCACCGGGTTTAAATTTACTAATAATGTTTTCTAAAAAAGTAGCTAAACATTAAGTTTAGTTACTTATACGAGAAGCAAATATTTTAACATTTCCAGACCTAGTTTTAATAGAAACAAATCAATATCATCAATAAGATATCAATAACCCTGTTTATATCTCTAATATGTATTCTACATAGTTTTTAAATGCTATGTCATGGGACTATTATTTCTGTTGACACAAAATATTTTTTAAATTCGTCTCTAACAGCCTTTGTTCTGGGCATTTACCCTTCTCGGAAGACTCTGTAGATCTATGATGATACCATTTCTTTTTGAGAATCAAGGCTTTAATGGCTGGTAGACAGTCCGCGGGTTTGTCTGACAATATGTTGCTTCATTTACCATAAGGCCCAGAATAATTTATACGCGACTGGAAATTGAACAATCAAACGTTCACCATTCTGTCAAGAAAAAGTATGTAAGTTACCATGGTATAAGACAAGTTATTATACAGGGTGATTCAGAAATAAATACCGAAAGTTTACAGTCATGTAAACCTTGACGAAATATGAAAAAAAGTTTTATATAATTTTTCTCTAAGCCACACCGTTTAGAATATACGGGGCATTAAACATGTCTGATAAAAAGGACATTTTATTATGTAATATCTGTTAGGAGCGAGATATCAATCTTAGTTTTGGAACATGTTATCACTATACATAGATCCATTAACTTAACAAACGACAACCATATGAGACACTTTAGAGGCGTAGAACAGAGGTACTATGCGCTGCATTTATGTCATATTTTTTTACCACTCTATATATTGCCTATTTTTATTAAAAATATTTATAGCTCGGCTTCTTTACTAAAAATTAATTAAGTTAATGCGTCAAAACCCTTTATAGGGCAAGCAATAGAGCAGAAATATACTAATTTTGTGGCAAAAATACTACCTGACATCCAACTATGCTATTACTTAAAACACATTCTGCTCTTTCATGCTTACGTTTTTTCTACTCGTAACTATTATTTATTAATTTGTTATAAACAGTAGTGCAAAAAAGAGCGTTTTTTTTTCGTTTTTCGATTATAAAATGAAAACGGTTTAAGCCAGGGGTGCTCAAACTTGAACTGCTGGCGATCTACCTCAATATTTTTAGACTACTTACGATCGACTCTGAGAGGCTGCAAGTATGTATGATGCAGGGTTGTCGTACATACACGATACATACACCCTACCTACCTACCTACCTAACTAGGTAGGGTGTACCGTAGCATATATAGATATTTGCTTTCCGCACAATATACATCATTTTAGTCAAGGTTTGGGTTAGGTTTAGTTAGGTTCTTTTCTACAATATCAATGAAAAAACTCATAGTTATTCAAAATTTCGAGTTTATTGGTTGTTACAAAACAAAAGAGTTACATATGGTGTTAAACTTAACTAAGGAGTGACTTTGGATGTTGAAGCGTGGCACTGCATGCCCTCAGCATACTTTTCATAAGATGGTACGTAACTACTGAGTGCTAATCGCAAGCATGATGACATATGATCGTCAGTTAGTCGATTGCGTATTTTGACTTAATTATCTTCATTTCAGAAAATGCAGACTCGCACAAGTAAGTTGACCCAAACATTGCTGTCAGTTGAAGGGCGATTTGCCTTAGATTCGGATATTTATCTTCAGATATAAAACACCAGAAATTTGTATCAGATGCTGAAGCTTTGAGATGTATATCTCATATAATCTGCACCAACTCATTTTCAATAGAACATGAGTTCATATTAAACTGACTTGCTATTTTAGTAGCTAATTCCTCAATGTTTTTACATGAAAAAGGATAACTCATAAATGATGCTACATTTGCCAATTTACTGCAATCATAAAAACGCATTTCGAATTTTCCCAAAATATTTGATAATTCAGCCTCATACTTATCATAATTCAACTGAGGAATCCTTGCTTTCAAAGACGGAAAATGTTTCAGATCTTTTCTTTTCAGTTGATCTATCATAAGTTGCAATTTACTTTTGAATGCGTTTACTGCGCTAATCATCTTAATAATCAGTCAGCCATTTTTCGTTTTTCAACATCTGAGTGTCATCACCTCTTTCGTCTAGAAAAGCTGTTATTTCGGGCAATAATTCTTGAAACCTTTCTAGGAATTTTCCGCGACTCAACCACCTCACGTCCGTGTGAAGAACTAAATCAGTGTGTTCAGCTGACTCCCGATCTTTCAACTGCAACTTAAAGAGCCGCCGCGCCGTTGCAAGCTACGTGCACGGATGGAATTCACAATTTTTGTTGCAATGCCCATAATTTCCTCCGTGTTTAAAACTTTTGAACACAAAACTTGTTGATGTATGGATATGTAATGGATTGAAAAAAATGAAGGGAAATCTTCATTAGCTCGACACAATGCCACAAAACCGTTTTTGTTTCCAGTCATTGCTGGTGCTCCATCGGTTGTAATGCACACTAATTTATATATTGGTAGCTTGTAGTTTTTTACAAAATTGAAGAAAACGTCATATATATTTTCGCCACGGGTCGTACCCTTCAGTGGAATGATTGTCAAAAATTCTTCCTTAGCCAGCATGTCATTGAATACCATCCGAATAAAATACACAGCTGGGCAGTGTCTGTCATATCGGTGCATTCGTCGAACTGTAAAGAAAAGTATGTACATTCCATGATATCATTTTTTAGTTTATCTGCCATGTCCTGACTCATGACTTCAATACGCCTTGTGACAGTCGGACGAGATAACTGAAGTTCTCTAATAGCAGACATGATTTCTGTTTTAAAAATGTTTAAAATCTCCAAATAAAGTCTCACCCGCTTCAATAAATGCTTCCTTCACAACCGATCCATCTTCGAATGGTTTCTTGTGTTTCGCCAATGTATGAGATATTTTAAATGACGCGATCGTAGCAGCTTTTAATTGTTTGGCTAGTCTTGTGAACATGGTTTGTTCTTTTTTCAAACAAGATATCAAATCACGTACTTTTCGTTTTCTTAATTCAATCTGTGGCGAAAAATCATTTTCATAGTTTTTATGATGCCTCTCTAAGATACCACGCTTAGGTATTGCAACTGACGCACGACAAATGCACTTATCATTCACCATACAAAACAAAAATTCTTCCTCCCAATCGTTATTAAAATGATACGTTTTAGATTTCTTCGTTGCACTCATTTTGTACTATTTAATAATAAACTTTGTATAGACGTACTATTGCCTTCAAGTTGCAATTCAGAATGACTCCAATTTCTGTAGGCGCAACATTTATATCGGCGTGAACGAAAGTCTCGAATGTTCCCGTCAAACGCGCCACCCGAAATTTCTAGAAAAGCGACAAGAATAAAAAACGCGGCTTTTCTTTGACAAGTACCGCGCATTCCTTTGATAAAGCCGTCTTTTGCCGATAGCAGAGTGTTATTCTATTACGTAATACATTTTTGTAGTTTAGTTAAGTACCTACTTATTAAAAAAAAATTTCTTCTCAAGATCTACTCAAAAAGCACTCGCAATCGACTGGTCGATCGCGAACGACCGTTTGAGCACCCCTGTTTAAGCAAACGCAATGCTATAAAAAAGTGACTTGTAAAGAATTGAAATACGAACAAAACGAGCTATTAAATAAGTCGATAGGATGATTAGTTTCGAAGAAAATCCGGAAAAAAACGAAAAATTTGCCATTCTTTCAAAAATTTATAAGTCGGCTATTTTGTAGCGTAGATTTTTAGGGAAATTGTAGTCAATGACATGAGCTTTATGCAAGCACAAGACAGGCATCATCGGTTAATTAGTTTTTAAGTTACATGATATATTTTCACTCGTATCCAATCATTTTGTCAAATCATATACTCTTTTAAGAAATCATGGTTCTTGGGATTAGACCGTGCTAAATTGGAATTACTATCCGACGTTTCGCCTTCGATTGCACGAGGCATCTTCAGGGATCTTTGCTCCACGAGATCTGAACACTGAATGAGCTCGAAGAGATTCAGGCGGGCTTTTATACCTGACTTGTGCTCGCCGAACCGTGACCCTGTGCTAAGATCGGTTTCTACGTGTGATGTAGACCGTAACCCGTATCTCTATTGAAATTTTTTGTACGTTTAAATATTTCAATATATTCTCTAACTTTTCGCTTTTAAAAACCTGGAACCGATGCTAGAACCTTGGTTTCCTTTACATTTATGAAATGGCCAGTGTTATGCTGGTGTTTAGCCACAGCAGATTGAACAATTTGTTTCTTTTTAATACATCGTTCATGTTCCTTAAGTCTAGTTGATATTGAGCGTCCTGTTTCTCCCACATACACTTCTTCACAGGAGCAAGGAATTTTATATACTCCTTCTGTTTGGAAAGGTACAATATCTTTCGGGGATCGCAAGCATTGTCTAATCTTCTTATGTGTATTGAAGATTGTACGTATGTTGGACCGCCGAAGTAATCGTTCTATTTTGTCTGTAGTGCCATGTATGTAGGGAAGAACAACACTACCTAATTGTGGCTCTTTATGATTCTTCTTTGGCAGAGTTGGTTTAATATGTCTTTTAATTGAACGCGTAATATCTTCAGTGCAACAGCCATTCCCTCTGAGAGCTTCGGTCAGTTTTGATGTTTCCGATGTTAAAGAATCTTGATCAGAAATCGAAATAGCTCTGAATACTAGTGAGTTAATAACCGATTTCTTTTGTGCTGGATGGTGATGAGAATTTGCATTTAAGTATCTATTTTTATGCGTCGGTTTTCTATATACAGAATGTCCTAATGTACCATTTTCTTTATTTTGAACACATACATCTAGAATAGGAATTGTTCCATTAGATTCAATTTCCATCGTGAATTTGATGTTATGATGTTGCTGATTAAGGTGGTCCAGAAATATGAGGAGATTATCCTTTTCATGAGGCCAAACAACAAAAGTATCATCTACATATCTAAACCAGTGCTTCGGTTGTAGTGGTGGTTGGAGCGGATGTTAGAGCAATATCATCAAAGGCTTCCATAAAGATATTCGCTACCACAGGTGATAGAGGAGATCCCATAGGTGCCCCTGAACTTTGTTCATAAAAAGTTCCTTGAAAAATGAAATAAGTAGATGTAATACAAGCTTCCACTAGGTCTAATAAGTTCTTATCAAGATTATTGTTATCCAGTATATCTGATATAATGGAAATTGAGTCGTTGACAGGAACATTTGTGTAAAGTGATTCTACATCGAAACTGACCAAAATATCTTCGGGATCCAACTGGATTGTCTTGAGTTTTTCCACGAAATGTGCAGAGTTTTTAATAAAAGAATCTGTAGGTCTACACTACAACTGGCGGTACTTATTTCTGAATCACCCTGTATAATGAAGTTACATATGCAGTGGACCCAGTGGGTATTTGTTAAACAATACTTTTACAATAAAACTCGAATAATATTATAATACATAATATTCTTTCTCACTTTTTAGTGCAGTTTTTGACGTCGGTTTTGTTGTTCTATTTTTTTATAAAAAATTTTATTAGGAATACTTAATTTTTGCCAGAATAAAACGAGGGCTAAGTAAAAATTGCCGAAAAAAAAATCAAAATCCCAAGTTGTATTTTGACTAGATTATTTCACAAATAAAAAAATAACTAAAATGACTGCATACTGAAGTGCGGCAAAATATCGTAAATATAGGAAATTAACTTGTCAATATTGTCAATAATTTCGAATTTCCGAAAAATTTTCCACCTAATTTAATAATTCCAAGACAATGAATTCAAAAATTGATCGCAAATATGAAATGTCATCGAAACTATAATGACACCCCAGCCGCGCAATGCAAGTGTTTTGTTTCAATTTGATTAGTCATGGCAAGCCCCGATTAGTTAGATGAATAATTTTTAACACAGTAGAGATGGGAAATTACAGCGAAAAAACGAAATCAACAAAACTGCATCTTGGTGTTTTATCGCTATAATCAAGATTTGATTGGTTGAAATAGTAGAAATACCATTTTTTCATTAGTTTGCCTTTAATGAGGGAAATATTATTAGTTTTGTTGATTTGTCAAGGTTAGTCATTTTGTGAGTAGAAAACAACTCGAGTTCATGGAATTTTGTCGGAATAAAACACCTAGTTGATTAGACGAAATAAATAATATTCAGTAAATGTTATTAAATTGCAGAGCGACAAAAGTTCCAATAAAATTAACCGGTTTGTATTTTATATTCATTATTAAAAGTAGTAAACAGTTAAACTTATGCCTATTATAACTTTCAGAATGCGTCTGCAAACTTTCTCAAGTGTATAATAATCAAATCAGCCCGGCTCATATTACAATAGTAGTTTATTAGGGTCCTTGTTATAAATCGAAGGGGTTTGTATTTCAAGTGGAACTCCCTATTTCTCCAATTGTTTCCAGTTAAAATTGAGTTACTCAGTATTTCCAACTATTTTATTCAGAACAGTATCAAGTAATTAAAACTCTGTTTAGTTTTAAGGAAGGACCGATTCAAGTATAATACGTTTTTTTCTCGTTACACCCACGTCACAAGGATATCATTATCCCTGTCTGTAACATATTCTGCAATGATTCAGTCGCAATTATCCATTTTGTATTCAAATTTAAATTAAATTGGTGTTCAGCGTCACAAGAGATGTTAAATGTGTCCATCATTCATATCTAAACAAGCTCGAGCTCTGCTATTTCAATAAGAACGAACAAATCAGAATACCCCTAGCATGTTTCTAATGACCTCGCATCCTTGAATAATACCCTGCCCTAGATGTTTTTTTATCTACAATAGACACAGCGTAAACCAGACTTTTAAAATACCCCCAAACATAAAAGTCCACGGGGTTTCAATCTGGCAAACGAGTTGGCCAAACCACTGGACCACTACGTCCGACCCACCTTCGTCTAAAATTTCTATTTAAAAGCTTCCGAACATCAACTAACAAAATGAGGTTCGGGTCTGCTAAAGGAATATCTTCGAATAAAGTCGGCAACTGATCATTTAAGAGATTTAAATAATCTTCCCTCTTCAACGTAAAATAATTTTAAAGTACCATTATAAAGAATACAACATAAATAGTGCCTTACCTATTTGGCGGAAAAACTAGTGCCAGAAGATTGATTGCCTCTCAAGATGTCTATCGATACATTCACGGAAAATCAAACTTGATGTTGGCCTTCAAAAATAGCATGTGTATTTATGTCAGCCCAGTAATGATTATTATGAAAATTTAAGATTTCGTCTCTATTAAATCCAGCTTCGTCAGTTGCCAAAATGTGGCGCAGAATCAAACTCTTAATTCTGAACGCTATCTAAGTTTGTTAATTGAACATATTCCGTAAATAGTTAACCAAACTTGGGCTCAACGAAAGACCGCATAGGAGTAGGATTGTGAACAAATTTTTTAAAACTGAAAACCTACAGCGAATGCAAGGGCCAGCACGTTCACCCGATTGTAATCGAATCGAACACGCTTGAGATAAACTGCAAAGACTTAATAATTCCAGACCCATTGTTCCCGAAAACTTGCAACAATTAAAAGTTGCCGTATTAGAGCAATGGGGAATTGTATATCAACATTTTTTGCCTACTCTAATAGAAAGTATGCCGAGCATCAAATCCCGCGGGAGTGATACTAGATATTAAAAGCAACCAAATCGTTTTCTGTTGTTCTAGTGCCCATGTTTAATCTTAATTTTTTAGATTTTTTCATTGTTAAATTTTAAATCGATATATTTTTTTGATAAGGTGAAGTGGGGTAAATATGATATAGTTTTTGAATAGTTTATATAAAAAAGTATAAAACTTGCACTTTTAACTGAACAAAAAAAAATATAAAAATTTGTCAATGCTTTGTCACTTCTCAATTGATTCTAGAAGTAACATTCAATTAGCTACTATTTGAAAAATTTTACACAATTTTTTTTTAAAACGATGTCGGTATAATGGTGTCTATCTCTCTATAAATAAGTTAGATGAAATCGAATGGGGCTAATGTATAATATTTGTAGTTTTTTCATTATTTTGCTGTTTACAGAATTAACTTCGCAATCAAGCAAAAAGTTATAAACTTGATTTAGTACAAACTCAGTACAAGCTAAAACTTAAACTAAACCAAAAAAATTCTTTCTGATTAGAAAAAAAAGATAAATGGGATATAGTTATACAGACATAAAAATAAGTGAAACATACAATATTCAAATGAAAAATGGGCTTTCTTTAATTAACAAGCTATGTTGTAGCCTTCAAACGACACTGAAAATGTAAAACTACCGAGTCTATTAATAGCTGGTCCTGGCAAAACCATAACAATATCACTTGGCTCTACAGTGTCCGTATCCTCCACTATTGGCCACGAAAATGTATTTTTTGAAAATTTTGTGAACTTAACTACCCAACCATCATCACTTGTCTCAGACACCATTCCAACGAAATGCTGTACTACCTTCTTGGTGCAGTTTCTAACGAGCACCCAATAATTTGGGGTCATAGTTTGGTCAACTTCGTTATGTTGATTTTTACGTGCTTGTTCAAATTCTTCCCAAAACTTCAGAATTGTCGGAATCCACATAAGGGACGTAATCAGTTTCCATATCTTCACTACTTGAAGAAATTGATCTTTTTTTTTTATTCTTTTAGCTGGTTTAAATTTTCCTGTTTCTTTTGGTTTTTTAATTTTTTTCTTTCTGTTCTTTTTTTAAGTCCTTCTAAGGCTTCTTCTGAAGTTAATACTTTTGCACCAGGACATATTCTTGATTTTTTTTTGTTGCTCTGGTTTATGTACTTGACGAACTGCGAACAATAACAAGCTCTCGAATGATGTACTAATACTGGATTCTTTTCTCGGCATTTCTTTCGGTAGAAGCCACTGTAGTGTCAATTTTTAGGGAATTTCCATCAATAGCTGTAGCATTTGTTGCCACCACGGCTTCTTCGATGTGTAAACTACTCTTAAAATCTTTTTAGAGCTTCTGGTGTGAAAATTTTGAAGTTGAAAGAGTTGTCCAGGTCTCACAAAGAAACTTTGAAAATATTTTCTTTGGTAGTTTCTGACCCACATGCTGCCGTTGCCAAGATATTAACTTCTCATCCCATATTAGTTTGAAGGGCCGAAAGACAGAAAGGTCTAAAGGTTGAAGTAGGTCGCTACTGTGCGGAGATGTTTTAATATTGTTATGTTGTTTTCAATGGCTGCTGCAACTATTTGCAAACTTATATGGGTTGAATGGCAATCGTAAATTATTAAAGCGGGACTTTCAGGGGTCGAGAACTTTGGGAAATAATTTGTAAAGATCTCACTTTCCATCCAGCTTTCTTTGCTGGCAGCAGGGGCGTGCGGTGAAATTTTAAGAAATGGAAGCAATTTTTATAAACTTACCGATTTGTAATGTAATTCGATTCTTCGATCATTTTTTGCAAATTAGTCAATGACGTTATCATAAAAACGTCGATGCTCCGACATATTTTGGAACAGCGATGTATGCGAAAGTCTCTCCTGCCCCGTTGAATTTCTCACGAAATTTTTTATCGTTTAAGTAATCCTTGAAAAATTGCGTTCTACTGATGAACTTGTGGCAGGTATTGTCAATACTAATTTACACAATTTCGACATTTCGGTGTAGGTTTCTTCCAGCTCCTTGTCTTTTAAAAATTGCAGTAGTTCCTTAGCGTTATTTTTTGCGCTAATGTCATCAGTTTCGTAAATCACTTTTAGTTCAGATCGCAGTAACACTCGGTCGAAGAACTGGCCATAATGAAGAAGAGATCTAAACGCATCTTCTGGAACAGTTTTTCCTTTAAATGCATCAAAATTGCAGAACTCGAGGAATTTAAAATCATTTAAACCGTTAAATCTATAGTTTATTTGTTGCTGAATTTGATCGATTATTTCATAAAAGAGGCGTCTGTATGATGTTTGAACATCTCCCACCTTGTCTGTTCGAAGACGCTTGGCTTGTGGCTCTACATTTTATCGTTTTCTCCCAAAATAGGTCAAAGTCATCTCTTTTTTGGCTTAACATGGTTTAAGTCCATGTTAAGCCAAAAAAGAGATGACATTGACCTATTTTGGGAGAAAACGATGACGTTAAATGTAAATCATCCACTTTTTTTAGGTAAAAAGCAATATCATTTGTTTTAGTTTGTAATATATTAAAAACATTGTCCGAGAATGGACATATTTCTGAAAATATATTCAACAAATAATTAAAATTAAAATCTCGTTTCAAACAGTCCAAAAACACCCTCGAACTATTTATTGCTTCTGAGTTCCACGTTTCATTATTTTCTATTATATTCTCGAATAGCTCAATCAGTGATTCACGATTTTCAGATACTGTTAACACAGGTATTCCATTATAGTTCCATCTAGTAGGAGTAAGGAGTCCAAAGCTTGTGTACGTTTTGTTGATAATGTGATTGATGGACTGGGATAAAACTAAATTTAATTTATGAGCAAAACAATGGACAAACACAGCGCTTGGGAAAGTTTCTCGAACTTTAGCTTGCAGACCCCCTAATTGTCCTGCCATCACTGCAGCTCCATCATGGCTTTGAGCAACTAATTTTTTCTCTCCATGAATTTCTTTAGTTGCGTTATAAACTACGGTATATAATGCATCTGCTGTACGATTTTCGGACACATTCTTAAAACCTAAAAATCACTCTTGAATACTTCCGTCTGTTTTAATGTAGCGTATTACTATAAATAATTGGCTAAAATGAGTTATCAGTTGTTTCGCCCAGAACAATCGCAATGAACTGCGCCTCGCCAATCTCCTGCTTAATTATTTTTAGAATAATAGTTGCAACAGCAGAAATTAAATCATTCTGGATTCGATTCGACGTTCCGCGAAAAACGCTAGACTGCTCTAAATGGATTTTTTAAGCAATCATCATATTTAGCCATTAAACTAAGTAAATCTTAAAAATTTCCTCTATTTGAAGAAACCCTTGTTTCGTCATGACCTCTAAATCTCAATTCGTGCTGTCTGTGAAAATAAACAACATCGATAAGTGTTCTTAATATTTGCCTATTTTTATCGACTAGTTCATTGTGTTGGCGGTGACTAATTTCCAACTGTTTATTAAGGACGTGTTCAATTCTGGTTTTGCCGAAGACTTTTTCTTTTATGACGGCCTGTAAATGCGCTTTGGACATAATGTGTCTTTTTACAGCTTTGTGGGAATTGTTTAAATCGGAAAAACCAGTTTTATTCCAGGGACCTTTTTTATTTTCAAAAAGTAAACATGGCCAACGAAATAATTTACTTATATTTTCACACCCTGTTAGCCATTTAAATTGTTCGTATTGTTTTTCCGGATAAAAATGTCTAATACAGTTTTTCGTTTTTGTAGTTAAATTTTTCATAGGCGGTTTTGCCCTTCCTTTGGAAATTATTTGAAGTTTATCAGCGAAGTTTAATGTTGAAAATCCCTTTATTATTAAGACACACACCACACACACTCTTCTTACTAAATTCTCCAACATTTTCAACGTTATCACCGACAGCCGAAGTTGACGGTATTTGCATATCCACGTCCGGATTATTGACTTCCATATCGCACCATGCACGACGCGACGTACGTATCACACAACACACGGACAGCCGTTCAAACAAAGAACCTACTCGAACGATAGCTTCCGCCACCACTTAAAACAGGCCACTGAAATGCAAAAATTGCAAACAGTCGGTGGAAAGTTCAGTAACCTCTGGCTCGATTCACAGGAAATCAAGCATACAGGACTTGGCTGCAGAGAAGCTAGCGGTCCGCATAGGTTCTATTCAATATTCTATTGTGGCTGGGTCGGAGTCAAGACCGCATTTAGTATGGGCTTGATAATTAAGATAATATTTTAGGATTTTTAATATAAATTAAATTAATGGTTTCCTATTTCAAAAATTACATTTTAGAAGTTGTTTTGTAATTTTTTTTTTGGGGAAGCACTGCTTCCCTTGCTTCCATGGACTGCACGCCTCTGGCTGGCAGCATAAACGGTGCCAGGAAAATTTGCGCCGGGAGGAGCATACCATTAGTCCCACATATGTTTACCCTTAAATATGATTAACAGTGGAGCTTTAACACCCTCTGCATTACACATCAGAAGAATTGTTGTGTTTTCTTTACCAGGGGAACTTATTGTCCTCCAAGATTCTTTGTTGTTGGGGAAGCGCTGCTTCCCTTGCTTCCATGGACTGCACGCCTCTGGCTGGCAGCATAAACGGTGCCAGGAAAATTTGCGTCGGGAGGAGCATACCATTAGTCCCACATATGTTTACCCTTAAATATGATTAACAGTGGAGCTTTAACACCCTCTGCATTACACATCAGAAGAATTGTTGTGTTTTCTTTACCAGGGGAACTTATTGTCCTCCAAGATGCTTTGTTAACTGCACCGTCTACTAGAAGTTCCGTATGTTTTGAAGCTTGTCAAGAAGTTGAGGTTCTGTCATAGTTTTTTTCCAATAATTCAAAATGTTCATAAATTCTGAATGGGTCTAACGCTTTTTTCCTAGCATATTCCACATTTTGGTGAATCTTGAGGCTCAGATTATGGCATTTCTTGAAGTTAAGAAACCAATCCTCGTCGTTAAAAACTTGTCTTAATTTTGTTTTCCGTTACAAACTTGCCAACTAATTCACATACTTCTTTCCTAGGTAAACCGAAGCCCCACTTTCTAGGGTTTTCAAGCCGTTAGCTACCTCAAGTTCTTCTGCGATTGGATTACAAATTGGACGTCGTTTATTATCTTGTTTGTTTCTCCGGATACCTTTAACTCGACTGTTAAATGGTATTTTAAATTGTTTAGAAGCCCCATATATTGTGAGTCGCCCAGCATTCACTTCATTTATTGCCAAAGTCAAATCTGCCTTCGTATATTTAATATCAGTTACAGGTCTTTTCTTGATATAAGTTCGCACCATGATGTATCTGAAACAACGGGGTAAATGTGTTACATATTTCACAATTACAAATGTGATATAAACAAAAGAAAAACGAAACCTTGATATTTTTAATCGTAATGCTAGGTACATATTCTATACAGCTCTAAAAAATAAGACTTACCTCAACAAATATTAATTTCACATAAAAATTGCTAAACACGTGTATACTTTAATGTTAGGTTGTATGTTATGATTAGTCATTGATACGCCGCCTGCTCTGAGGCTGGCTGAAATGAGGGCGGTTCTAGTGTGGCGCTTATTTGTATGCAAGCTAATAAGCTTCTACGGTAGATGGCGATACTTGTTTTAGATTTACGTTTAGTTTATGAACCATTCTCACATTTGTCCCATTATCACATTTACCCCACACCACCTTACATTAAAGGTTTTGGCTACACCCTTTCCATTCAATCCTTTATTTTATCTACAAGATATAAACCCAAGACAAAGATCCTTCTTTTTAGTAAAAATATGGTAAAAAGATTAATTTAAACCTCTTATAAATGTGAAAATGTTACTATATTTTGAAAAATTAAAGAACTTCCATAGAAACAAAAATGAAAAATAAAAGTGGGCCTTTCTAAACAAACTATGGAATTAGCTGTCAGCTATCTCTGTACCACTCTTTAAAAAACTACACGCATTCTTATGTTGCTTTGTATACTTGACATAAAGAGATTTTAATCTTTTACAAGAGACACATTATTAGAACCAGAAAGTTAATCAATTAAACCAAAAAAAAAACAATCCAAAAAGACTTACTATTTAAAAAGTTACGTATGTTTGAAATTTACCTAAAATTTAACTTATCTACTTCAAGTGTTCCCGAGTTTATATTCCCCTGAATATCAAAATGTCATGTTCGAGCATTTTTTTGTCTAATTTAGCCAAAAACAAGAAAACCCGAATGGAAAGTTTTTAAAGAGCTATCCTTATTACTAACATAGAGTGCTGATCGAAAATAAATCTTGATTAAAGTTAGAAAAACCCTAGATTATGGTCGAACAAATAATTTTTCTAATAATGTATAATGTTGTAGGTTTACTTATATTGCTGACATTCTTTTCTAATTGGTTTCATTGGCCACAATCGTACGAAGTAATATGGTTCGTAGCATTTTATCAAAATAACAATAATGGTACACATCTTTTCCCAGGAGGATTTTTTTATAGAGTTATTTCTTTTAAGGGTTCGTAGCATTTAAAAAAAAGAAAATTGAGAAGCCATGTTAGCCACAAAGGCATTCTGAAATTGGAAAGACAGAATTAATTAATATACTTTATATTTTCTTTTACAAATATAGCTAGACGAATATTTGCAAAGGCCCATATTTGTAAGTTTTCTGATATGTCTGCGAGCTTAATTAAATGTTTAGCAAATAAATGAGTATCGCTCGTGTCATAACACATTTAACCCGTTCGGCAATAAACTCAAAATGCGGCTGCCAATATAAATTCAGGTTTCATGATAAAAATTAATTTTTTAGATTGTTTATTTTTCCTTTGCTCATAATGACTAAATAGTTATTTACGCAACTAGTGCAAAAAAAGTAAGTTTTTCGCACGCAACGGCGAAGCCAAGTTGGGCAACATGTCGAGGTCGAACACTTTCTGCACTGTTGCATACAATATTTTTTATAAAATACATAATAATAAAATTCAATGAAATATTAAAAAAAAATCGCCAAAAAGTAAAAAATAATATTTTATTTATACCTTAAATATACACATTTTTAAATCGACACCCAAAGCAGCCTCATCCAGCCATTACAGAATATAATTGATGTATTTTAGATTATATTACATATAAACCAAACATATAGCTAGCCTGAGATCTTTTAAAACTTATGCCCGAATCACTTGCTCTCAGGGCCCCTTTGTGGAACTTCGCAAACCAAAACTGCTATTTCCATGCAATCGTTGACACCAAAGTCTCAAAAATAAATGTCCAGGCACACCAATAACGATTTCGCATTTCGAGACATACGCAGAAATAATTCGGAGTCCTTGGCCGTGTTATAGAGGATACACCTAGGTAAACTAAATGTAAACTACAAAACATCTCCAGCCTCATGGGCGACCAAATTTACTCGGTAGTTCGACTTCAAAATAGTGACGTGACCCTCTCTGAATAAAATGCGGGACACGAAAGAAAACCGGGCGGTCTTTAAAATAAAGGTTCATATTCTTAAGCAAGCGGAAAAGTAAAATTTGTGTACGCAAATAAATTTTATGTTACTTTATTTGTTGTAATAGTTTGCCGCTTCACCTACAAAGTGCGCCAGCTAAGCGGTGCGGAAAATTAATCGAGGATTTAGTAAATTTCGCACTGGTCCACTTGCAATTGGGATGTGCCTAGAGTCTCCATGCACTTGCCGCTAGAAGGTTCTAGCTATTTCCAGTGGCGCCTATACATTTCGAGCATTTGTTTTCATTTCTATATAAATGCGTTGCGTTAAATTTGATTTATTATTTCGAAGTAACGACGGCGAGCAAAAGAGGAAAACAATTCGAAGCGGTGCACGTGAAGTTATTGCGAGCGTTATAGAGGCCTGTACTAGAGAAGCTGAAAATAATAGTTTGACTATTCCAATTCAAAATCGAACAGAACGCGCTGCATTTTACACTGGTGTTTCGGAAAGTAGTGTAAGAAAAATTCAAAGAGAACATAATGATCGCTCATGTTCTACTTCACCTTTAAAACCTGCTGGTAAAAAAAGACCCCGATTATCATACAAAGATAAAATTGACGATGGTGATTTTAAAGTAATTCGACGAACAATAGAGGATTTTTATATAAACTTGAAGAAGGTTCCGACCTGCAAACCCATACTTCTTGCTGTAAAGAACAAAATAGATTTTCCGCACGGGTATAAAACCTTAAAATCGGCTTTTACGATCAAATGGTTTTGTTTGGCGCAAGTGCCAAAATAAACGAAAATTGCTCATTGAGAGACCAAATATTTTTCACTGGCGGGTGAAATATCTATCAACTGTAAGGCAATATAGGCAAGAAGGACGCAATATTGTATATCTAGATGAAACCTGGGTAGATAATGATATGACAGTAAACAAATGTTGGCAAAGTGAAAGTGTTACAGGTTTTGTTCAGGGAATCCGCTCTAGCAGCCGCATTATTATAGTTCATGCTGGTTTAGAAGCCGGATTTGTTCCAGGTGCTGCTTTAGTTTTTCGCTCGGGACTAACAACTGGGGTTATCATGGACAAATGAATAGAGATAATTTCGAAAAGTGGTTGCTCGAGAAAGTTCTACCTAACATTCCTCCCAAATCAGTCGTGGTAATGGATAATGCGTCTTATCGTTCTCACGTAGAAGATAAAGTGTCAACTAAATACTCTACAAAAGCTCATATGATATCGTGACTTAAATCGAATAACCTTGTATGTGATTCAACATGGAGAAAATATCAATTATATAAAGTAATATCAGCCAACAAGTCTAGGTAAAAAAAGTATAAAATTGACGGTCTTTTACGTAACCTCGGCCATACACCTTTAAGGCTGCCTCCATACATGTGCGACCTCAACCCTATTGAACTTGCATGGGCAGGAGTAAAAAATATATTCGAGAGCGCATCACCGGTGAACTTTCAATTAAATATTTAAATAAAATAACATTAGAAGCAGTTGACTCAATATCGGTTGAAAATTGGATATCGTATGTTAAACATGTTCGTTCTATTGGAGATAAATACTGGGAAGTAGATGGCAAAATTGAAACGGTTATTGATAATTTAGTTATCACACTAGGATCTTCAAGTAGTGACGACGAAACTTTTTCAGAGTTATACAACGATTTAGAAGGAATCGAACCATTAGAATCACAGCCGTCAACCTCAAAAATGGCTTAGTTTTTTTTTCATATATTTTGTAAAATTGTTCAGTAGCTGTCAATAAACTGCTTCAAAATAATTAATTTTCTGTTCAATACCGGGTGTCCAAAATATCTAATATTGCAATTAATATATCAGTGTAGTTATAGTAGGGGAGCCAGCACTGATTCCAGTGAACAAGATTTATCAAAATTTTAATTTATGCAGTTCGACTTTGGGCTATTCGAGTATGCCAAAAGTGACCGTTTGTCTCCGTCTGTTATATTACTTTGTAAAGGGGGCGTCATTGAGATGTACTACACAGGGCGTCTCTTAATTGCGTGCTAATTTTAAAGGGAGGTGATTCTTGGTCCTTTTTAAGAAAAAGTTTAATATGAACCTAAAAGTCTTAACTTTGGAGATACAGAGTTTTAAAAAAACATTTTTTTTAAATCCTAATTCTGATGCTATTATAGATAAATAACTGTGTGAAATTTGATCTTTTATGCATAAAAGGGCATTTTTTATTAACAATCAATTTTTGAAATTTCTACCAGTGGCGTGCATATGTAATTAATCTAGGTAAATCCGTATGCTCCTTAATGCATAGAAGACGTGTATCAAATGTCATGCAGTTATCTACAATAGCATCAGAATTGGGATGAAAAAAAATGTTTTCTTTTTAAACTTTCTTATCCTGTATCTCAAAAGTTAAGACTAAGAATTAGGAAACGTCCTGCGTAGTACTTCACAATGACGGCCCCTGTATAAAGTAATATGACAAACGGAGACAGACGGCCACTTTTGGCATATCCGAGTAGTCCAAAGTCGAACTGCATAAATTAAAATTTTGATGAATCTCGTTCACTGGATCTGATGCTGGCTGCCCTTGTAAAATCTGGACTTGTGAATCGTGTATCACTATAATGGGTGGTCCAATAATAGTGGACGTAGGCAGTAGCCCGGGAACCGTTAATGACAGAACTCAAGAAAAAATATATTTATAGGTAAATCGATCAAGAAAAATCAAAATTAAATCATTTTAAACTCCGAAAGTTCGCCGTTTTTGCAACACAAAAGAGATATAGAAGTGCGGTACACGAAAGAAAACAGACAAATATAGATAAAGGTTCATTAAGCATAGTTACATTTTTTAATTATCTAAAGTGCGTATCGTCAAAAAGGAGTGCCATGTTATTTAAAAAACGACGGGACACCATTGGCTTAAAGAGATTTCTTGGCCGACCTTCCTAAACCGATTGACTCCGCCCAATTTTCTTTCGTGTCCCGCACTTTAACATGTTAAAATCTGTATTAGGTAAGTAAGTTTAATAAAGTAGCTAGTTGGTATAGGTAATATCTGAGTGAATATTTTTTTATATATATTACTACAGTTTAGTCATTATGTGGGCGCTGACTATATTTAAGGAATAATAATCTTCAACTATTTAAGCACTTGTGATATTACAAGTAGACTCGTACTCTAAAATTTAGGGTCGACCGAGGCTGATGGTCACTTTTAAAGTTACTTTCTGAGAAATGTAACTAGATATTCGAAGATCTAGTCATTTTATGAAAAAAAGTATATTAATTATTCGTTACTTTCTAAAAGTAACTAGTTACTAGTTACATTTTAAGAGTATCAAGCTACTTTCAAGGTAACGTGGTTACAATATCTAGTTTAATGTCAAGTTACTTTCAAATGACTTGCTTACTTCGGAAGCAACTAGTTTTTCGTTTTATCTCTTTTGTAGGAGTAAATGGTTGCTTCGTCATATATATATATATATATATATATATATATATATATATATATATATATATACAGTATGTCGCATATAAGATCAAGACAAGTCTATATTTTATTTCATTTTATGGCTAATAATTTGAAATTTTTCCACAGTGGTAGAACTTAACAAGATACATCTTTAATTACGATCCAATTTCGTTTAAAACCCCACCTACTAGGACCTTGCAAGTAGTCCCAATTTTCCGTATTTTGCTTCGCGATGAAGACATCAAAAAATATCATTAGAAAAAAATATTCGAAATGTAATTCTAACCTATTATAGGAAGTTTCAGCGATAAATTCGTATTTTTACTTTTTCACAATTTGGATAATTACGGATCAGACCCAGTATAATTCTGGTTTTTATCTTTCCATTTTTACCTAGGGCGTTAGATTTAACAAGCCCTAAAATCCAAATCTGACTATTAAATTTGTCAGATTTAATGAAAATTTAACTGCTAATCTTGTTTAAAAAGAATTTATTTCATAACAAGGAAAATTTTAAGTTTAACTGAAAAAAACAAAATAATTAAGCTTTTTGGTGCAGAAAAGTAGCATAAGAGTTTAACGTAAGGCAAACAATGCGATTATGCGAAATCATATTCATCACGAAACTGAAGCCACTTTATTTGAATAAACTTTTTTACGAAATGGCAGTGTGCTAAAAATCGTTAAATAGTAATTTAGGTAAAAATATATGATGGGCGTATCTAAGAAGCAAATCAAAACAAGTCCTCATGATCTACGACCTCTAGGTCCTGATCCATAATTATCCAAATTTTGTAAAAATATCAAAATACGAATTTGATGGTAAAGTTTCGTATGTTTTGTAAGAAGAAAATCTTGAACAACTTTTTCTGATGACTTTTTTAATATCTTTATCATGAAACAAAGCAACTATGGAATATTAGGACTATTTGCAGGGTCGCAGTAGGCGGGCCTTTTACGCGAAATTCATTCTTGCATAAAAACCCTGCCTATTACGACCTTGTTAGTGGACCCAATTTTCCATAATTTGCTTCGCAATTAAGATAAAAAAAAATTCATAAGAAAAAGTTGTTTAGATTTCAATTTTAAGCCACCATACCAAATTTTGCTGTACAAAATTAGTTTTTTTTTGCTGTGAATAATTATGTATCGGCTATTCAACTAGGGTAGTACGCCGATGGTTAAATCAACATTTACGTTGGATAGGCAGGAATAGTCCCTATGAACAGTCGCCCTAAAGGTCCCCTGATTTATCGCTAGATTTCTATTTCTGGGGACACATCAAGAACAAGGTGTACAAAACAAGACCACGAAATAAAGAGGAGCTTTGTACAAAAATTAGAGAAGCCTGCAATGATATTATCATACGTGAATTAAGGAGAGTAGTTGAACATAATCGCAAGATAATTTAAAAATGTATAATAATGTTTACATTCTATTTTCTGTTAAATAAATAATAGTGTTTTATGTATTTTTAAAATCTTCTTTTTTATTGCACGGCAGTTTATTTAAAAATAGTGCATCAAAACTCGATCTGTACAGAGTCGTTACGTTAAATTCTTGTGTTACTTTTCCGCAACTTCAATATCATTTTATTTTTACTAGCTGCAAATGGTTTACTTTCAATTTGTTTTAAATGTTGAAATGGCATTTTTATTATTATGAAATATTAAATTTAAAAACAAGACCTTAAATTTAATTATTAAAAATATTAACCAGAATTAACCGGGTCTGATCGGTAATTATCAAAATTCTGTGAAAAAGTAAAAATGCTACTTTTTACTTTTTACTATTACTAATTACAACTTTTTCTAATGACTTTTTTTGGTATCTTTATCGCGAAGCAAAATACGGAAAATGGGGACTACCTGCAAGGTCGTAGTAGGTGGGGCTTTTAAGCGAAAATGAACAGTAATATCTCGAAAAATATATCTTGTCCAGTTCTACCACTGCGCAAAATTTCAAATTATTAGCTATAAAACGAAAGAAAATATTGACTTGTCTTCATCTTATATGCGACACACTGTATATATATATATATATATATATATATATATATATATATATATATATATATATATATATATATATATATATATATATATATATATATATATATATATATATATATATATATATATATATATATATATATATATATATATATATATATATATATATATATTTATTTATGTTTTCATTCCGGGTGTACATCCATTCACTATTGTCGTTCTGAAAAGAATAATTTTGCTAACGTTTCGCCAAAATCACATTTAGCATTTTCGAAACTTTCTTTCTCTGGTCCGAATAGAGACCGAACTGTTGGTGACTGCGACGCTTCCTTTTATACCCCACCCGGGGCCGAAGGTTATATCTGCGCGGCCGTTGGTCGTTATTTATGTGTTCCGGATGGTACTGTTGTTATTGCGCTAATTGCGCTTGAGTTTTTGCGATTTTAGATTTGTCGATTATTGTCTTCCATACTGTTGGTAGTTTTAATGATTAGTCCCTTTTATTCAAATCACCTTGTTTTTCAATTTCTATGGCTTCTCGGATTATTCTGGTCTTATAATGTTCTATATTGGCAATCTAACCACACCCATCGAAATTTATTTTATGGCCGGTTTCCTGATGATGTAGGAATAAAGCTGAGGTTGTTTGTTTTGTTTCTGATGCTGAGTTTATGCTCTTCCACTCTTGCTGATATTCGCCTGTTAGTCTGCCCAACGTACAACTTTTCACAGTCCTGGCACGGAATGCTGTATACTCCGTGGTTTTCCAGTTTGATTTTATCTTTTGGGTTTCCAAGTAGTTTACCTATAGTTGTTTGTCGCTTGTGTATTGTTTCTATGTTGTGTTTCCTAAGAATTCTTCCGATTCTCTTTGTTGTGCCTTTTACGTATGGTAAGACTACTTGTTGCTTTCCCGGTTCATAATTTTTGTTGTTCGTTGTTCGGGAACCCTGTGCGTTAATAGCTTTCTCTATGGTGCGATTTGTGTAGCCATTTTTCTTTAAAGCACTAGATATTACCTTAAGTTCGTTTTGTCTTGTCTGTGTTTCAGTTAATCGCACGGATCTGGATATTAGCGTATTTGCCACAGCTTGAATTTGTGCTGGGTGATGATGTGATTTTGCATTTAAATATGTGTCTGTATATGTTGGTTTTCTGTACACGATGTATTCAAAATGTCCGTTATGCAGTTTTGTGACCAGAACATCTAAAAATGGTAATTTGTTGTTTTCCTCTTACTCTAGAGTAAATTGTATACTGGGGTGGATTGAATTTACGTGAGTCAGTAATTTTTCGAGCTCTGCATGACCATGTTGCCATATAATAAGTATGTCATCCACATAACGAATCCATAATTTGGGCTTTAAACTTGCTTTCTCGAGAGCTTTTTTCTCGAAGTATATCATAAATAAATTCGCGACTACTGGTGACAGCGAGGCCCCATTGGAGCGCCATCCATTTGTTTATACATTTGCCCTTTGAATGGAAAATAAGTATTTTTAAGGCAATACTCCGAGAATTGTATTATATGTGCCTAGTTCCTAGTATCCTCGTTCATAGCAATCTTGTCCAATGCTTCGTCGATAGGAATACTGGGAGAATGTTAGTATAATTGAGTGAAATGCTCCGATTTTTTTACAAATGAATCAGCGTTTTCTACAGCTGGTTGCATAATTTCAGAGAGATATTTTTCCAGTAAAATGAAATGCAAAAATCAAATAGAATACGATACAATGCCCAAATTACAAAAACTTTCAAGTTAAAAAACACCGAATATGAAGAAAAAAAAGGGAAATATCAACCGTTCATTTCATTCGCAGGTACATAATATATAGAGTTACGTGATTTTGTTGGCAGCGGCGCGGCGTAGCTACATATTTTGGACCTCCCCACGGTTTTCGGTAAGGGGCCCCCTCTCAGAACAGAAAAATAACTGATGACAAAAAAAAGATCCTTTACTTGCCAATAAATTTACCGCCGAAAGCATAGCAAGAAAATATATGATGACTAAAAAAAGGTTATCCATACTCTCATAATCCCCTTGAGCTCATTTGCAATTATCCCCGGGCCTCCTAACCTGGTGGGCCCCCCAGCGGTTTCGGGGGATGGCGGGGGTGTAGCTACGCCATTGCTTGTTGGCCTCCTATGCATATTATGACAAAAACTATACAAATATAATTTAAAGTCAGCTCACCCAGTACAAAATGTACCTTGACTTAAAGCAAGTAGTCGAATGTTAATGAAAGATTGACATACTCTTCTATGTATATGCAAGTCATACGGAAGAAAATAAATATATTCTTTACCAGTAATACAATTAATTAGTACGAGATTTGTATTTACAGTCAAGATCATTTCCTATAAACAAATCGACACTTTGGTCATGCAGTGAATAAACAGTTTCGCACTTCACAATATCGTCAATAATTGCAAAATTCTTGTGTTGAAAATTTGTGATTTTTACTATGCTTTTATTAACGTCACTCCTCTGTATAACCGGTTGCACATAGGTACATAAATGACTAAATTTTAACCAAAAACCACTGTGTAGTGGTGGGATTTGGCAAAAGAACGCCAAAGCAGTGGAGTGGCTAGCTTTAGGGGCCGAGGGGAGGGAGGGCTGGGCGCAATCATAAATAAGGGCGCCAAAATATACCTACAAAGATAATTAGATTAGTAGAAAAAGCACGACGATAAAAAAAAGGACACCTTCACATCTGGCCGACGAAGAATTTGTTTGCATCCGTTGGTTATTTTTTTTTGTCACAGTGTGCTTTAAAAGGTAGGGAGCGTCGAAAGGGCAAGAGGGCTCATTCCCTCCATCTAGCTTCGCTAAACCTATAGCCGACTATGACATCAATACCGTGTAAAGTAAAATACTGGCGAATAGAAAGAATGATTGTAATAAAGGTATATAGTGTGTCCCAGATTCGCTTCTCTATACAGGGATCTCGGCTCCTATTATACCTACATCAAAGGTTAAATGGGGAAAGTTTTGGAGGAAATTTATTGCATTCGATATCCGGCTTCAGATTTACGATCGATCAATTGTTTTTGGAAATATCGGAGAAAAACCGAAAATGGCGGATTTGGTTTTTGGCCAGTATATCAAGAACGGTAAATTTGACAGTTGCCAAAATGTGACATTCGGACACATTTTTAGGATGGCCGCTATATTGGATTTTTCGATTTTTGGAAAGAGTCTAAAATTTCCAGTCTAGTGATATTTCACAAGTGCATTAAAGATTTTAGTATCATCGAAATATTACACTTCGTAAAGTTAGGTTTCAGTTTTTTTTAAGGAGGCCATGATTTAAAGTAATGTTAGCTCTCAATGCTTTTCTAAGAGGCCCTGATTTATCTGTAACAAAATTGGATTTTGACTATTAGGTTAAGTTAAATAGTTGAAAGTATCAAAGCTGTGTTTTAATAAGAAGTAGGTACGCTTTTATCCCAATAAAATCATAAATCTTACAAATAAATTGTCAAAACCTATAGAAAATGGCCGGCATTCCGTATTCAAATGAAGAAAAGGTTGACATGGCTCTGTACTTTCAATCATACAGAAACGCCGACGTTACCTCAGCAAGGTATTTGGAGATGTACCCCGAACGACGGCAGCCTCATAAAACCCAATTCAGGAAAATCGTAGTTAATTTAATTAACCATGGTGTCTTCGAACAACCTAGAGGCGGATACAATAATAACAATGAAAATCGAGACAGAAACATTTTACAAGCTATCAACGAAAACCCTAGTGCATCGGTGAGAACTGTAGAACTGGAAACTAATGTGCCAAAATCAACAGTACAGAGAGTTTTAAAAAAGAATAAGTACTATCCATACAAACTCATAATAGTCAAGGACTTAAGGAAACTGATTTTCCAAGACGACTACAGTTCTGTGAGTGGTATACAAGGAGATGTAATGAAAATCCTGATTTTGTAAATCATGTCTTATGGTCCGATGAGAGCAGGTTCACGAATTGTGGAGTCTTTAATAGGCACAACCGTCATCATTGGGCTGTGCAAAATCCTCACGAAGTGGCAGAGAGACTTCTACAGATCAGATTTGGAAGTAACGTTTGGTGTGGTTGGTCATTGGTAAGTTAATCTAACCAATCTTTTTTAAATAGGCACCAAATGATGGTAAAATAATAATATTTTTTTTTGGTTTAGTTCTTTAATGATACTAAAAGAGTATAATCCAATAAAAAAAAAGTAAAACGTTCTACTCTAGTCAGTCAACTTACTTTTTTGATATTGTATTACATTTTTATTCAATCATTTTGTATTGTAGTTTGGAAGAACCTATAAAAATAGAATTGGGTTCTATACATTTATTAACACTTTATCTAAATTTTCTGCAGATGTAGCTAATTCTCTAAAATTATTTTGATTGTCTGAATTTAATGATTTATTATTACCCGGGAAGCCTAGTTCTTGCGTTATGAAAAAAATACCATATTAATCAAATGTCGAATTATTTTTCGATTTTCATTACGATTTATAGAAAGGCGTTCAGCTGTATTTCCGAATAATTTAAATTTTAAAGCGCAAGGGGTTTGTTCTTTTGATATTTTATGTTTTATTAAGGCAAGGTGTACTTCTTTAAGATTATTATATCACTGAAATAAATTGATTTAGTATTTCCTAAATTAATATGCAATACCAACAAAATAATTTATTACGGCTATTACTTCCCGCTAACTAATGTGTTTTTCTTTTTCATAATAAAGCTGAATAGGTTTCAACTGTATACATTCATTACGGGATGTTTCGATAATTATTTTTGGAAAGAAAATATCTACTTTTTAATAAAGAAAATTTTCCCTTTATAATTTATAGTTTCTAGTACCACCCGGCCGACCCTGCCGCCCTTGACTGTTGGGCACCTATTTATAAATTATTAATCATTTCAGGAAATCGACTTATTGGACGACGTTTGTTTAACTACAACCTAAACGGGCAGAGGTACCTAGAGCTTTTGCGAAACCAGGTTGTACCAGCCTTACGAGCAATTCTAACGGACGATGAATTAAGAAGAAGTTGGTTTTAACAAGACGGATGTCCGGCCCACAATACCATTCAAGTCAGGAACTTCTTAAGAGAGCAGTTTGACGAAAGAATAATTTCTTTAAATGGTCCAATATCTTGGTCTCCTAGATCCCCTGACCTGTCGCCCTTGGATTTATACCTCTGTGGTCACACGAAGAATGAAATCTATGAATTTGATCCCCCCGTGACCATAGAAATCCTGAGACAAAGAGTTCTGGACACATTTAGAAATATTAACCGAAATACACTTACCAGGGTTGTACGAAAAACAGTCACCAATGGTCAAAAATGTCTCGATGTAAATGGACGTCATTTTGCAGATTTGTAAATTAATGTTACCCACTTACAAAGTAGTTAAAGCTCATTTAGATTTTTTAAGTCGTTATTTACGTTCATGTTGTATTGAAAATTCAATGCGTTCAATACATTACTTACTTATTAATGTAATCTTGTGACAAATAAATTATGGCCTTCTTTAAAAACATTGAAACCTAATTTACAAAGTGTGATATTTTGATGACACTAAAATCGTTAATGCACTTGTGAGATATCACTAGACTGGAAATTTTAGGCTCTTTTCAAAAATCGGAAAATCCAATATGGCGGTCATAAGAAAAATGAAAGTTGAGGCGGGTTGCGGGTTAACAAAATACAATGAAGACGTGTCGTATACGCCATCTTATTTGTCTTAAAAATGTGTCCGAATAATGTCATATTGTGACAGCTGTCAAATGTCAAAAAAACGAAATCCGCCATTTTCGGTTTTTCGCCGATATTTCGATCGTAAATCTGAAGCCAGATATCGAATGCAATAGGTTTCCTCTAAAACTTCCTATATAGAGAAGCGAATCTGGGACACACTGTATAGCTCATAGCTATAGCACGAAAAGTTAAGCCTTAAATCAAAAAAGTGGTTAATTTCCTTTAGCAGAAACCTCCCTCGTTATGAATATTTCCTTTTATTAGGAATAGTGAAGTGTGACTTAATTTATTTCCGCACCTATACTTTTCTTTTCAAATATTTTTATTAGGCGCCATTTTGTTCCACCAAACTGGATTCATATCAATATTTTGACAGTTTCTACGAATGCCAGTTTTGATTTTTGGACATGATTTACAATAAATTGAACACTGGTTTTTTTAAATCGCCATTTTGTTCCGTCATGTTTAATTCGTACCAGTTTATTCCTATTTCATATTTAGTTTATGTGAAAATTTTGCAGTCAATTAAATAAGAAACATTCAACAAGACCGATATCTTGGATTCATACTAAAATGTTCAATACCACTTAACCCTTTCGAGACCGACGTCTCAGCGACGAAATTTGCCTGTGGGACCGGACTTTTTGCAGTGCCAGAGGGCCCAGTGTCGGCTATATCCGACGGAATAAAAAACCATTTTAATTTTAGTTTTATTACATTAGAACCAATAAAATACAAACAAAACTAATATAAAAACTCACTAAACTTGCTAAAAAATAAAAAATATCAAACAAAACCAAAATAGAAACTCTTCAAACGTACTAAAAAATATAAAATATCAAACAAAATTAAAATAGAAAAATCCCTTTGGCATGAAATACAAAAAATTAATCAAAATAATATAAAACTCTATAAAAAATATTAAAAAAAGCCTTGGTTTCAAAATCTTTCTTCTTCGTGATATATTTTGAAGCAGGGAGTTACACACAACCCGACATCACATTCCTTGCAAATATATCTGGTCTCTTTTCTCTTCTTAGGATTTATTTTGGTATGGGAACATACATGGCATCTCCTGTAGCCCGATTTACGGCTATCCTTGGCTGATGGTACTAGATCAGGAAAGTGCCTTCCTGTAAGTCTTCTATTACCAAGATCCACATGAACAGAACGCGATGCTGCGTTTTGAGACCTGAAATGACATACATATATATATATATATATATATATATATATATATATATATATATATATATAGGTATAGAAATATTCTTGGTCAATTTTTTTTACCTATCTAACAACTGTCTAATTACTGCAAGTTGAAATGTTGCCAATGGAACTTTTGCTGTATTTTGTGTCAAATACATGGCATGAGCATTCAGCAAAGCTATATCAATGGTATGCAAAAATAGCTTTTTGTACCATTTGATGCATTTGCGCGTAGAGTCAATACTGCTAATCATCATATCAGAGCGATCGACGGCACCCATTTGCTTGTTATATTCCAAAACACATAATGGCTTCTGAATGTTTTCGTTTGTAACCCTATCTTTTTTTGGAAGAGTGATCATTTTATTTTCGTGTAGGGTGGTAAGCATAACTACATCTCGACGATCTTTCCATTTAACCACCAAAAAGTTTTCACTGCTTCTCCAATCACATTCGCCCCTCTTTAGTTTTTTATCTAGAAGTGGCATTTGTTTTCTGTTTTGTCTTACAGTCCCACATGAATTGGTGTTCTGTTCGTAAAGAAATGTAGACAATGTTGGGCTGGTATAAAAATTGTCAGTAAAAAGAGAATGGCCCTTATTCAGGTATGGTTTCATTAAATTATTGACTATTTCACCTGTAGCACCTAATCCAAGAGTGTTTTCTTGTGGATTTGTTCCTTTCCCCACATACACTATAACGTCTAATACTATGCCAGTTTCACAGTCACACAACACATACAATTTGTTTCCAAAACGATGTCTCTTTGTTTTTATATATTGTTTAAAACCAAGGCGACCTTTGAAGAGTACCATACTTTCATCGATAACCAGATTCTGGAATGGATAAAACTGTGACTTGAAATTGTCTTTTAGTGAGGCCAAAACGGTTCCAAATTTTGCCAATCGGTTATGGGCCTCTTCCTCTTCATTATTAGCAAAATGAAGATAGCGATGTATTTCACAATATCTGTTTCTTGGCATCGTTTTTCCAAAAACCGGAGTGCTGAGTAAGATATCTTGGGTCCAATACTCCTTGATGTTTAGTTTTTTCGTACGTGTCATAAGCATAGTCAGAGCGAAAAATACATATAGTTCGGGAACGTCAACATTTTTCCACTTAGGTGCAGCTTTCTGAAGAGCGTACCTATTTGTCTCGACGGCAATAACGTTCATAATATCTTCAGACAAAAGACTCATAAAAAATCTACTTCCATACTCTCACTACTCAAATTACGATTTTGTAACCCGCTATTAGAATTATCGAATGCAAAAACTTCCGGTACGAACTCAGAGTTCGTCCACTTTATTTCAAGATTCTTTTCTGCCCTAACATTCATTACCTCGTCTATTTCTATCACATTATCCAGCTCCTGATGATCGTCCTCTTGATCTAAATTACCGTTATTATCGTCGACATCAACATCAGACATTTGTAAGAATTCAGACTCCGATGAACTGCTATCCGAACTGGGAATAAAATCGCTTCCACTGTCAGCATACGGATCCTCGGGCTCGTCTTCATCAGAACTCAGAGCGTACTTGGACATTTTCCGGACTTCCTCCGCAGTCAACCCACAATAATTACCACTTTCTGCAATTATTTTACGTTTATTTCGCGCATTTCCTTCCTTAGAAGGACCAGCTCTAGCGTCATCCATACCGCACAATGTTTTGACTCACAATAACAAGATGAAGAACCACAAACTATGCACACGACATCCAACTATTGTCTTCCAGCACAACGACCTTAAAAATAGGCGTAATAAGTACCATTTTCGCTTGTTGCACCTATTCTGTAACGGAAGTACCCGAGAGCCGGTTGTCGCCTATGCTCGACGGTGTCGGAATATGAAGACACTGGTCTGCGGGGACATGCAATACTGAACGTGACGTAGCCGACACTGGTCTATGTGGGATGTTTTTTTTAAAGGTGTCGCAAATGATCGACAATGGTTCAAGCAGTAGATTTGACCACTGTCGTGTCTAGCCGACAGTGGTCGCGTAGACATTTTTTTTTCCTGTCGGGGACGTCCTGTCAGCGGTCCCGAAAGGGTTAACACTTGATTGTGTGCAAAATTTAAGGGAATTATAGTTAGTTTTCTGTGATAATCTTTTTAGCATTTCACCAGGCCACCATTTTGTTCCATGGTATTCCCATAAAACTTTTATTTTTTAACAAAATTTGTCAATAAAATCGAGTCAGTCGGGTAAGTAGTTTTTAGCTATGGCACAAAATGACAGACAGGCAGACCAACGGAATTGAGAAAACATGTTTTAGCGTCTAGTAACGCTCAAACTTAAAGCTATGTACAACTTGGTGGGGGGATTTTTTTACGATTACCAACATTTTATTTGGCCGCCATTTTGTTCTTCCATATTAAATTCGTAACACAATTTTACCAGTTCATCTCTATATTACACTTATTTCTTGCACAATTGAATCAAAATTACAACTGAATCAAAATGTGTTCGGGGTCCTCTTCAATTCTTATGTCAGCCGAATGGCTATTACATCTCTTCATTCCTCGGGAAAACAATCAAATTGTAAGGATAGGTGAAAAAGTCATAGGAGGGATTTCTTACACACAATTTTAAATCAATCTAATAATTTTTTTTTCAGGTTAATTTTTTAAATATTTTATTAACGCGTCGTCATTTTGTTTCGCCAGTATGGATTCGTGCCAAAATTTTACCTGTTAATTTCTATCTAATATTTGATTTTTGTACAACAATTTAGGTAACTTCAGTAACTAGTTTTTTAGCAATAATTTCTTTACCATTTCACTAAGTGCCATTTTGTTTCGCCATTTTAGATTGGTGCCAAAATCTTCGCCAATTTTTCGGGCAAATTGGATGAGGAGTTTTTAGTAATAATTTTCACCATAATGCGACCTTATTATTCCTGAATATTACACAAAATTTGTCAAAACAAGTCAATCGGATAAGTAGTTTTTGAACTATGACGCGTAGAGACAGACAGACCGACGGAATTGAGAAAATATGTTTTTTTAGCGGCGGAAGGGCGATCTTTTCACAATTACAATACTCTTCTTCCATGAGAAAAATAAAAAGTGTATGCAATTTTATTAGTAAATATCCTAAACTAAAAGTAATTTTATTATAGCTTTCCAAAAAATGGCTATCATTTGCTAACACTTTTGTAGATTTTAGTAAAGTTCTTTAATCCCCCCAAATAAAAAACCATAATATTTACCTGTACTGTCACACATTTCCTACTTGAGTACAATATAGACATTTTTAAAAACAATATACCTTCCAAAATAAAGAGCTCTCGAGTCTAAGGAGGCAAGAAAAAGAGGATGTGTAGGTTTGATCACGATGATTAAAATTTGGTTTATATAAATTAAAACTAAAATGTAATTAATTATTGTCCACTTTTTTTTTAAGGAAAAACGATAAAGTATCTAATTAATCAACATTTTTATTCTAAAAAAGGGTTACAGATGTTTCCAGAATAATTTTATCCCTACATTCTCCTCCGCACTGCTGTATCCAGAGTTCAAAGACCTTTTTCAAACAATTAAGGCCAAAAAGATTTATTATGAAATTCAGTTTCTGACACCAATTTCGAAGCTCCCAAAAAGAGCTTTTTCCAGATTTTAGTATCAGTTTAATAAAAGCGGTTATAGGCCTGTGGCTAACAAATTTTCGGCCTCCATTTATTTACGTCAAATTGTCTTGTGTTATAAAGTTAGTTACTTATATGAAATTTAGTATGGCACAAAGATCTGAAGAGAAGACGAAAAGGGAAGGTATGTAGAAAACAGGCGGTGTCCATGAATATTTAGAGTTTTAACTAATAACAATAAGTAATGAACGGTTCGTTCGCGACATAGCTATAAACCTACTTAGCCGATTGATTTTAAATTCTGATAAAAAATTAAGGGTCATATAAGGATATCCTGGTAATAATATTTTGGTAAAAATCTAATATGGCGAAACAAAATGGCGGCCTAGTGAAATGTTTAAAAAATTATTATTAAATAACTACTCATTCAATTTTTCTCAAATTTTGCACAAATATCAAAGTATTATGTTGGAATCAACTGGTAAAATTTTGGTACGAATCCAAGATGGCGAAACGAAATGGCGGCTTAATAAAATATTTAAAAATTCAGCCTGAAAAACTGCTGCAATGGATTGACTTCAAATTGTATGCCATAACTAATTGTGGTATGGGGATCAACTGATAAAACTGTATTACTAATTTAAGAAGGAGGAATAAAATGGCGGCCAAATAAAATGTTTATAATCGTGAAAAAAATCGCACTCAGGTTTTACATATCTTCACGTTTTAGCGTCCTTAGATGCCAAAAAATATGTTTTCCCCCTCCCTGTATAGTAAGCAACTTATTTTGACACTGCATTGACAGACGTAAGGTAAAAACAAGGTATTGGTTGCCCTTAACTACTTAAGTAGCTTTAATTTTTGATTTCATTGACATATTACAAAAATCCGGTGACATTAATTGAAATGAATATTAATGGTTCAATTATTACAATTATTCACATTATTAACGAAATTTAGAAACACGTCTTCTCGTTTCTTCTCGATGTGTATTACAATTTCTGACTCCACAGATCCTTCATTTCTAACCAATGTTTCTGTCAATGTTGAAGCACTGCAAGAGACTTCTGGCTGGGCCTTATTGTATACAATTTTATTTGCTACTTCCTTTTTGTTATTGAGGCTCTGAGCTAAGTAACTTTCCGCAATAGTAGCAGATTTCCATCCTCCATGTCGCTTGATAGCTAATACATCAACTGCAGTATTTGCTAGTAAAGTTGCCGACGTTCTTCTAAAAGAGTGTCCAGTATACATTTTGAAGTTCTCAAACTTTAGAAATTTCGCAATTTTACTTGGAATTGACGAAAACGTATTTTTCCTGACAGGCTGGTTTAAGCACTTTCCATTTTGATATCGAATAAAAAAGCGCGGATTTGGATACTCAGAAATATCTATATTTTCCTCTATAAAACGGGTGGACTTCAACATCGAATACTCACACCATAAGCTTGATGAGGACTTCAATATAGCACTTTTTTCATGGAAATACGCCAAAAACAAGGTTTCTGGAACTGCAGTAACCGACTTGCTCAGGGACCAATTCTTAAAGGATTTATATGCTGCTTCATACCTTTCTTTCGACTTTTCCGGTAGCAGAGACAAACCAGCAATATTCGCTGATTCTTCTATGTCTGAAACATCCATTTTGGCTCTTGGTCGTAATAAGTTAAACTAAAGAAATAACTGGAAAGATTACTTCCCTCGCCATTTTGTCAAAAATCGCCCAAACCATTAGAGATGAGCGATATTTTAATACCGGCGACTAGTCACGGTGACTTGGACGGTCACCGGAAATACCGGCGACATGGTTTTTAAATTAACAGCGACTAAAGTCACCGTCAGAAATCCGAAATCTTGCCGGCAGAGCAGGTCGCTGGAATGCTGGTCGCCGCTTCGTTTCGTTTGATTTGAATCTAACGGGGCGGCGTTCCATTTTCATTTTAGAAATTAGTTGATAGGATAACCGCGCATTGTATTAAGTGTAAGTGGTGGCAAAGTTGAACGTATTTGTTGATTAAATCTATTTTACTCTTACTGGATAGTAGTGATAGTAATTTATTATATAATCTTTTTAAAGTAAAAATTTAAAATGGCAAAACGAACTAGCGAAATCTGAAACTTTTTTACACGAGACTGTGACCAATTTGCTAAATGTAATATTTGCAAGAAAAACATTTCTTATAAAACTACAAATTCTAATATGCGGAAACATATGAGAGCTAATCATTCCACTGTTTTAATTTCTTCTATCAAGAATATCGGAAACGGAAATAAAATATCGAGCAATAATAACGAAGAATTAAATATGGAGTCTGATGTAACAAGCAATACACCTTCTTTATTGCTGACAGCATCAAGTAGTCCAGGAGGGAATGGGAATGGCTGCTAATAAGAAGATAACCGATAAACTGCTTAAAATGTTTCCTTCAGACTTTCAACCCTTCAGTTTAGTTGAAGATAAAGGTTTCCAAGACTTCGTTACAGCTTTAAACCCTTCTTATGAAATTGCAGGTAGACATTGCATTTCCAAGTCATTAATTCCAGCTAGAAATATTAAAAAATTGCAAATCGGTATGTATTACTACGGACTGTTGGTCATCTGTCAATACGGAAAGTTTCATAGGGGTTACTGCTCACTTCATTAGTAGCACATTTAAAACTGACGGCAATTTTATTAGATTGTAAATTATTACCTAATCATCATACAAGTGTTAATTTGGCGCAAGCCCTTGCCGAAATGACTGGAGATTGGAATCCGCAAAATAAAATCATTTTGGCAATGTCGGACTAATATAAAAAGCGTGATTACAAAGGAACTTGGGTGGAAACATTTCGGCTGTTTTGCGCATTCCTTAAATTTCGTGGTCTCGGACGTCTTAAATATAAACGAAAATATATCTTCATTAATTAGTGACTTAAAGACAATTGTAGGACACTTTAAGCGCAGTGCGATCTCTAATGCAAAATTGATGACCCATTAAGTAAACTCTGGTAAGCAGCCTTTAAAATTACTACAAGACGTACCCACTAGGTGGAACTCAACATTCTATAGGCTGAGAAGATTTGTTGAGTTAGAAGAGGATACCGCAGTACGATAGCTATAATTGAAAATGATTTACTAGTTTTAAACGCACAGCAGTGGGATATATGTAAACAACTGTGTCAAGTATTAAAACCATTTGAATCAACTACCAAAAGTATTAGCGGGGAAAAATATGCTACTGCATCTTTAGTAATCTCCTTAGTGAATGGTTTAAAATCAGTGTGTAACAATTCACGTAATAAAGACTACCATCCGGATGTGGCTCAAATTGTTGTAAAATTAAATTCGGGCATTGAAGAACGATTTGCAAATATAGAACGAAGTAATACACTTACTGTTGTACCTTTCTTGATCCTAGGTTTAAAATGCTAGCATTTTCCGATGAAAAACTATAAGAGATAATGTTAAAAAAAATGTAATAGGACTTGTAACATCAACACTTTTAGAAAAGCAACATAGTAGTCAGGAAAATACAACAGATGCAGAAGAACCTAGCAATATTGATAGTGATTCAGACGAAGAGTTATCTGTATGGGGAAGTTTTAAAAAGACAATTCCGAAAAGTACCAAGCCGAAAGCTACATCAACTACTCAAGCAATTATTGAGGTACAACGTTACCTAAAGGACGATTTGCTCTCACTAAATGAAAATCTGTGTAAGTGGTGGTTCGATCATAAATATCATTTTCCAGCCTTTAGTGAAGTTTTTTGCGAGAAATTTGGTGCGTTAGCTACATCGGTACCTTGCGAGCGGTTGTTTTCAAAAGCCGGGGAATTGATAACAGATCGTCGAAATCGCTTAAAAGCCAATAAAGCAAGAATTCCTAAATGTTAATGAAGACCTACTTAAAAGTTTTTCCTAACTTAATCATTCTTTTCTTTTCCGATAAACTTGGCCGAAATATCTTAAGTTCTGTGTTTGGTTCCCATATTTTATAGCGCCGAAGGCAACAAAAATATATTTTTCTTTTTTTGTATTAGGTAGGTTAGAGTTCTAGTTTTAATCGTTACTAGTTTTTTCTTGTTCTTTTAATTTTTCTGATAAACACTCTTTATACCTTAAGATTTATCTTTATCTTTGAGTTCCTTTTTTACATTGCCTAAATCTTAAAGCAATAGAAACTATTTTATTTTCTTATTTGTACTAGGCTAGAATTAAGTTTTTATTTGTTAAACGTTTTTCATGTTTGCGCTTAATTTAGTCATTGTTTTTGTGATAAACTTGGTCTAAATGTCATGATTTTTGTGTTCAAGTTACATTTTTTTATAGCACTTAAAGCTTATCTAGTGCAGCATTATTTATGTTCAATGTTCAAGTTTTTATAAAGCGTATTATAGCTCAAAGCAACAGGAAATATATTTTTAATTTGTATTATATTTGTACTTTACTAGAGTTATCTATTTGTTTTGCAGTAAACGTAATTTTATTGTAAAGAAATGATTTTTTTATATTTAAGTAAATATTAAAACCGTTTCATTTTCTTTCAAACATGTATTTTATTTTAAACATAAACACATAGGTAATATATTAAATTCATTCACTCAATTACCATATTATCCAATACTATCAAAATTAATATTACTTTATGATAATAAACAAGGCAACAATGCAGATACAACGTACAGCGGCCGTGTTGAAAACAGCGACTTAGGTCGCTGGTAAAAGTAACTAGTTACAACGCGGTCGCTACCGCCGCGGCCGGTGTACCGGCGACTTAAAACCATAACGCTATATTTATTTCCACAGCTAATGCGCCATCTGCTACCGTGATATCTACACAAGCAAGTCTCATTAAGCAGTTTAATTGGAAAGTATCGGTATTAAATCCGAAATACTCAAACCCTTAAGCAAACAAGGTGTCATGTCATTCGACTTTGAAAGTCGACGAGGGAAATAGGCAACCGGTTGCGCCATCTGTAGTTGCTATCGTACAACTAAATCGCTTTGAATGCGACCTACTTTGGAGCACAAGACGACACATCTGTGCAAAAATAGAGGAGAAACAGAAATTTCAATTTCTGTGCGGTTCTTGGCCGTAAAAAGTTATACAAACTAAAGAAATAACGGTAAGAATCACTCCTTCACCATTTTGTCGAGAATTGACCAAAACATGACGCTATGTTTGTTTCCAGAGCCAAGGTGCCATCTGTTTTGTTTCAGGGTTTGGATATTTCGGTTTTAATACCGATACCCCCCAAGGAAACTGCCTGATGAGCCTTGCCGGGGCAGACACCATGGTAGCAGATGGTACCTTGGCCCTGGAAACAAACATAGCGTCATGTTTTGGTCGATTCTCGACAAAATGGTGAAGGACTAATTCATGCTTTTATTTCTTTAGTTTATATATATATATATATATATATATATATATATATATATATATATATATATATATATATATATATATATATATATATATATATATATATATATATATATATATATACATACAGGGTGTCCCAAAAATGATGAATCAAACTCAAACAGGGGATAGAGAGGGTCATTTTCAATCAAAATCTCTCCTTATGTTGTTATCATTATCATTATCATTATGAATAGTATAAAAGTTATTGCCATATTTGTGTTTTTTGTAAATTCTAGCACCTTGTCAAATAAAACCTTTTAAAATAATTACACATTTGATTAAACATTACGTTTTTTTTTGTTTTGTACCAAGAAATGATGTGCCTTTATTTTTTGTACAATTTATTCTAGAGATAGCGGAAGGAAAACATTTTTTTTTTTACTTTTTACAACTTCAAAAATAAATACTTAACATTATGCCCATTTTTTTTTCAAAAAAAAAAATGTAAGACATAAGAGTGACTTTGCACTTTAAAAACTTCCATTCATACTGATTCTAACAAGGTGCAACTTGAATACATTATTTGTTATTTTCTAATAAGATTGTCATCTTTCCAAGAAATAGGCAAAAAAATAATCTACGCTTGAATCAATTTTGACCAAATTTTTTGAAATTGATTGGGTTTGGTTGGGTTGGTGGATTGCACAAAGGCACAAAAAACATTAGAAAATGGTTTATTATTTTACATGACATTCTATTATTTACAATAAGTGTTCAAAATGGTAGTGCGTATTTTCCCCTAAACCACACCGGCCCAAACAGTTAGTGGACCGAAACTTCACTGGCCCAAACCGTCGAAATCCCGACAGATTGGAATGTGTGGAATGCGCCGCTAGCCCGACACTTTAAATACCGAATTGGCGAGCTACGCTACTGGCTAAAAATTCTTTAAATAGGCCTGCTGTGTTGTCAAGTTTTATTGATAAAAATAAATATATTTGTTGTTAACCGTATATTGACTGTTTTTTTTTGGTTTATTATAAAGCATTTGTTTATCACAGGATAATATCTAATTAATGGAATAATGGAGATTGAATATTGAAAAAAAATTATTGTTGGATAGCCCAGGAAGAGGTTATTGCATGTTTGCATTGAGATGATTTTAAACCTTCTACCCTTGTCTATACATAAACAAGGCTTCTACATATAAAGTGAGTATGTTTATTTTAGAATAGTGTGAATATGGTATAAAGTTGCAACCATTTCAGTTTTTGGACTCTTACACTCAGATAATCTTATTTGTTAGTATATAGGTTTGAGTCCCCATCTGTTATTAATGTGGATATTGTTCCCTACCTAAAAATAAAACAAAGTTGTCTACTAAAGACCATATAAAAATCCACAAAAGCCTTGATGCTTGAACATGTATCTTTTAACTAATATGTTTTGTGAGCTTTTTGAGACACATAATTTCAACTTTTTTTTTAAGTTTTTTAATTTTGTATCCTGATCCCAAGCAAATACCTATCTAAAAATCAGTTTTTATCAGACACATATTGATTAGTATTTTATAAGATTGTTAATGATTTTCCCTAAGCTTGTTATTCGTGCAGGTACTTTATTAATTATAATTTGTTTTAGGACCAAGTCTTCTTGATGTTTGATATAGGTATCGTAGACAAGGCTTAGGAAGTTAGTTCTGCTCATATGTGCATTGCAGATAGTAGTGACGTGTATATTATAGTGATACTTGAGTACTTACAATTACTGTTGCTGAGAAAGTGTGTAGTTTAAGAACTAAAAAAGATGCACCATATGATAAATGTAGGGTCAACTTTATTATTAATTTTATCTTTAATCATTTTTTTTGTTACTGTAAAGTGTATCACATATTTTGTATATTGATTAAAGATATATAGCTAAAGTGGATTAGAAATTTGAAGATTTTTTCCCCATATTTTAAAAATATTAACTGTGGCCTATTTATATATTTTCTTCACTTGATATACACAATTGAGTAATAAGTTAATTTAGTAAGTATGCAAGATATTGCACATCTCACCTTAAGAAAAAGTTAGGTAGATGATATAATTATAAAGAACAAAAGTCTTTCGAAGATACCTTCAATTAATTTAATGCTTTCAGGTTCTTAAGTTTATTAACTGGTATAAAGTAGTTTAGATCTTGTAAATTATTTTATCAATTAACTTATTGAAATATAAACTTTTATAGCCTAATCTTATAAAATTTCGTAAAAATATTAGATCTTATCGTTGATTTTACCATATGTTGGGAACTGGCTGTCAAACTAATAAGACTGCGTATTGTTGAAAAAATTATGGTATAGTCTTTATTCAAGTAAATGTTAATTTTAAATAAATAGTTCCAAACCAGTAAAAAAGGTATCCTACAATAGCTTTATACATAGATTTTGTCATATCACAATTAAATCAGCTGTACATTAAGGTATTATATTATAAGATTAATAATACTTAAGGTTGAGACAGTGTTTCAAGAACGAAAGACATTTACTGAAAGCATTATCCCATATAATACCTGTAGTGCCTTGTTTAATGTCCGACTAAGAAAAATATTTTTTAATTGACAAAAATCTAGTTTAAACATTATATGTTAAATATTTATTATTTATTATTTAACTGACTTTGACATAATGTCATTATTTGTCAAAATAAACTAATAATAAATGGTGCCAAGAATATATAACCAAATCCCGTTGGAATTTAAGAGCAAATCATATTATATAATTAAACAAAAATCTTGAATACTTCCAAATGAAGTAAGCATTTCATGATTGCATACGAATTTTGATTGATCATAAATTAAACGTTCATTTAACTTTTTTGTAAAAAAAATTGGTAAATGTAGAAGTTATAGATTTTTAATCCATTATTTTCTATCTATACTGGTTGTTTTTTCGGAAAAGCATGACAAATTTTTTTTTGTTTTGATGGTACACCCTGTATATGTCCATCAAATGGGTCTCTTCTTGCTAATTATAATTATACTAGGTTTGAAACATTTATCGTGAAACACAACTGAGAAAATTGACAATATACCTATTATAAGAGATGTCAGAGAAAACATAACACCGATATGAATAACTTGCCTCTTATGGCATGGTTTTTCTCCATTGTCTTTAAAGGTAAAGGTATCAAATCTAACATATTTAAGATTAGCAAAAAGATGCCTATTTAATGGGCATATAATAGTCAGGGTGTCCCATAAAAAAATTGAGGGTTCTATTTATAATCAATATTCCCGTACATTATTAGATGATAATTGATCATTGTAGATGATAAAAATACTATTTATTTGCCTGTCATTGTTAATATATTTTATTGTTATAGTTTAAAATTTCACAATGTTTGTATTTATTTAATATATTATTATACAAAAAAAGCATAATTTTACAAAAGAAAATACACTTAATACTCATAAACAGAACAAAACATAGAACAATAGTTAAGTAATGAATCTTAAAATATTTAATACAGTCAGGTAATAAAACTCAGATACTAAAAGAAGTAAAATGTAAGTTTAACCCTAAAAGAAAAAATTAAGTGCTAAAATAAATATAATATATAATCGCTAGGAATAAGTTTTGTAATTTTTTAAATAAAACACATAATTTTACTGATTAATTTGTTTGTGCCCAGATGCATTCTAATCATACAATTACCTTATATATATATATATATATATATATATATATATATATATATATATATATATATATGTATATACTACTACCTGGTCTACCTACTACCTACCTAAACTTGGTAAAGCCATCCAAAATAAATAAGTAGCTAACCACAATCATCATATTAATATTGGATAAAATGTGCCATCTCTACACATTTATAGAAAACTAGCTATATTCACTGTTAAAATTTAAAATGATCAGTAAAATTGAACTTTGTGACATTAACTCAAATCATGATATTAACAGGCATTTTTTTTTCCTGATAGTATGGTGAATGTAAAATATTTTGTCTTGGGCGCAATTGGTCAAATCAGGAGTACTCAATGTACCTACATAAAAAAAATAATAGGATTGAATTGATAACCTCCTTTTGGAAGTCGAGTAAAAATTACCTGCACAGATTAATTCAAATAAAGAAAAAATATAAGGTTCGATATTTTTGTTAAGGTGATAAAATGCCAATTTGTCTGGGCCGGTGAACCACTGATTTATTAAATACAATAAAATCCAATTTTCTTATTAAAATTATTTAAAAACAATTTCAAACAAATAACTTGGTTGGTGTGACAACATTCTTCAGGGCCTAGCTCGGATATAGTAAACAGAGCCTATAATTATGTTTTGCTCTTTCAATTTCTCCAAATGCAACAGACTAAAATTATTAATTTTACAAAAACAGTTTTGAAGCCAGGTATAATTTTGTGAGTTTTTTAACCTTACAATAAAAAAATACTGATATTCAATTTCCAATGATCATTTTTGAAGCTTAGTTTGCATTGGTTTTGATTAAAATTCTACAAATCATATCACTTGTTAACAATATGAATACTTTAAGTCTGTGATTACAAATAATTTCATAAGAAATTAATTACAGCTACCCTTACTTTTGACTAAATATGCTAGGTGGATTTTGAAGCTACGTTTAAGGTGTGAACGAACTATTTTTAACAAATTGAAGAAGTTATCAAAATAACTGGCTTCTTAAAGCTAAAGAAGCAAGCTTTCAAATTCTGAAAATATTAACAAGATAGATTGCCTTCTTTTTAAAATACAGACAACTGTGTTTTTGTTATGATAACTTTAATTAAGTTTATGTATTGAAAGTTTTTATGAATTTTTCCAGTCCAGTCTGTAGTTAGCCTAACCCTGGATGTAATAATAATAGCTATATTTTAAAAAATGATACTTTAAATCATTTTGTGTATTTAATCACAAATATTTGTAAAAGTTATATGTCTTTGTTACTGGACATTGTGGATAGCTATATGATGTGGAGAATCCGTGTTGAATGATTTCAAAATGTATCTACTTAATTATGTTAAAGTAGGAGGAGGAGCTATGAGTAAGCCTAAAGAAATCAAAATTGGAGTACCATAAGGTACAGTGCTGCGTCTTGTGCTTTTTAACATGTATATCAACATTCTTTCTAATCTTGGCACGAGGGGGTAAAGTGGTTGCCTATGCTGATGACTCCACTTTGATTTTCCCCAGTAATACATGGGAAGAATTGCAGTATTTATTAATTGAGGATATGAATAAGGTTAAATAGTTTTTGGATAACTGACCCTTAATGTAAAGAAAACTAACTTATTCAATTGCATAAATTAATCATCCAAATTTTAATTAAATTAACATAGATTCTTTGAGTGTACTGTTGGTAAATAAAGCAATAAAAAATAATAAAAAGTTTAAAGAAATAAAAAGTTTTAAGAAGTAAGTCTATTAGTTTATTTTTAGAATAAATCTAAACCTAAGATTATATTAAACATTAACTTTATTTAAAACACATTACAGTAAATATTTTCTTCGTATGATGTAATCAGTCTTCTCAACTCACAAAGGGATTGTTTTCACTTGCCTCGCCCCTGGCAATAACTGAATTGGTGTAGTTGGTAAGAAGGCCAGATTTTAATCAATGACATACATACTAACTTTCTAGAGCTTACATCTTGTTGGTGATCTTATTACATAGTGGTCGTCCCTAGGCATACTAAAAATAAAGAATTTTCTTAATTACTTTCAAAAAAATTAATACTCTTATTAAAAAAAAAAGAAATGAATGAAATAGATATTGCACTACTTAGAAAAATAACCAGGTCCTGGTGAACTTATGCTATTTGAATTTTAAAAAGAAAACAAAAAGAAACTACATATTATATTTAAATAATGAGCCCATATAATTTCAAAAAAATTGATCATACTAAATGCTTATTTGTGGAAGTATTATTCTAGTTTTATCTTAGGCATGTTATAAATATATTTGATTTAATCAAAAGTTGTACCATCTATACATTTTTACATTCCGATAAAACTTTAAATTCTATGAATGTCAGTTTTTAAATGTTTGAAATCGGACAAAAAATGGCGGATCTATTTAGCTGGCCATGTCACAAATATTAATGCAAATTTTAACAGACTTCAAAAAAGGAGGTTATCAATTTGACCCTATGAATTTTTTGTATGTATGTACATATATTACTCTGCGATGGTTACAACAATTTTGATGAAATTTTCAAGGAATATTCGGGATATTGCCCGAGTGGTCCCACAGCCAGCATATTGTAAAAAGGTTAAATATGGCGGAATGACGCTATATTAAATATTTATTCGACGCAATAAAAGGGTACACCATTTTATTAGGAATTTACATAGATATATATGGTTATTTGTTAAATATAACTTAAAATAAAAGTCATATAAATTGAACTAAAAAGGATGAAATAAAAAACTGTATAAAAAAATAAAACTTCAAAAAATGCACCTAAAAATGGAAAATAATATTTTATTCCATCTGGAAAATTTTAGTCTGTGAAGTCAGCACCAAATTAATACAGATAGTAAAACATTATACTCTTGGTATTAGACATCAAAACACTCATTACATAAATATAGTTTTGTGATTAGGTAATTAAGAATAAGTTTGGTTTCGATTTCACAGACACAAGGTATGGGATTCACTTCTGGGGCGTTTCTTCACAATATCTACTTCAGAAAGCTTTGTTCTCCAAACATAAATATTTATAAAAAATAAAAAAACTTCAAAAAAAAAAACAAAACTAAAAAGTAAAAAATAATATTTTATTCCGCATTGAAAATTTGACTTTATGAAGTCGTCTTCAAACTTATTCTTAATAACTTAATCACAGACATTTATATAATGGGTACCTACATATATGGGAATAAAATATATTATTATCTATTAATTTTTACATTCCGATAAAACTTTAAATTCTATGAATATCAGTTTTTAAATGTTTGAAATCGGACAAAAAATGGCGGATCTGCAGGCATTTTCTTTATTTTGTTTAGATGGCCATGTCACAAATATTAATGCAATTTTTAAAAGACTAAAGAAGGAGGTTATCAATTTGACCCTATGTATTTTTTTTATGTATGTATATCGATTACTCTGCGGTGGTTTCAACAATTTGGATGAAATTTTCAGGATATTCCCGAAGTGGTCTCCCAGCAAGTTTATTGTAAAAAAGTTAAAGAATAGCAGAATGACGCTAGATTAAATATTTTATTTGAGGCAACGCGTTCACCATTTTATCAGGAAATAACACTTTTGGCTTTAACTTCACAAACTAAAATTTTAAAGAGGAAATAAAATATTATTTTTCTTCTAAGCACTTTATTTAGCAACCTATTTAACAAATTTTTCTAAAAGTTTTCTTTGTAAGAAGAAAATATTTTGAAAAGGAGAAATGCCTCATTTCTATTAAAATATCTAATTATTTTGACATATGAATTACCTCAGCAGTTCTGTATTTATTCTCAGATGGATCATAGAACCATTCCTCACTGCTATGTCTGTCTACTCATAATTTTATATGCAAAGCTGATTTTCATTTTTTATTGTTGTCTAAGATTCATACCCCGATTTGCCAAAATGGAGTCCACTGTGGATGATACATCCATGAATTTACATGGTTTTGTAAAAATGCAAACACAACTATATGTCAAAATCATGTTATCAACCAAATACAAATGTTTTTGTTGAGGTTTTTCTTTTAACTAACATTTAGTGTGCACTATACATTAAAAACCCAATATATTGTAGAAAATCCGAAGAGGAACATTTAAGAAAAAAATGTATACCTACACAAAAAAAGAATCTAGGTGACTTACCAATATGAAATTTGTACATTACAATATACTTTCTTATTATTCTGATGTCCTAATATTGATAGTCCTTTTAAATTGCCGAATCTAACTTTCTAGTACTCCCTTTCTTGAAATCGCATTTGAATGGGCGAAGAGCTGAGAATTCAGGACGTATCCGGAACACAGTAAAAGCTTGCATTCTTGCATATTATTTCTGCATGTTTCACAACCGAACCAACTAACAATTTACATCATGTTAGTAAAATTTATTTTATTGTATTCTAACACTGATACGACGCAGTAAAATTAATACGTAGCTATTTGCTATTTTTATAAACAAAATTGTTTGAGAACGATTTAAAACTTATTATTTAGGAATATTAATAACATGTTATCAACCATAAATAAAAAAAACACCATATTATTTTACTAATATTTTCGGAAATATGTACTTCATCTGAACAATAACGCACTTTGGCAACAGTGACAGAAGTTTCTTACGTCATTGGCGTACATATTTATGTATTTCGACGTTTAAGGCCAAGGACAAATTCCATGCATTCCAATGTGTCGGGATTTCGACTGTTAGCGCCAGTGACGGTTATGTGTAATGTAGGTTCGGGCAAATGTCTTTTAGGGGTATTAACTGTTTGGGCCAGTGAAGTTTAGGGCCAAATACATCGAACCTTCAAAATGTCTGCCGTGACATCTAATGCATAACCTATATATGCGTATAAAATTCTTCTTAATCATTCTAAATGAGCGTTCATTTTGGCGAATTAAATTAGTTGCTGTAATTATTTGGTGACGTAGGTCTTCCTCATTATGATTTTCCCTGGCGTATATCAACTCCTTAAAATATCCTTATAGAAAAAAAAAACAAGTGGGTTGAGGTCGGGAGAGCGCGGTGGCCAACGAATTGTATCTCCCCTTCCAATCCAACAACAACAACAGGGTTTTTTTGTCATAAAGAAAATTTAAAAATAATTTAAAATAGGTACTATTGGGTTGCTGAAGTATCGACTAGGTACATGCAATTTTTTAATATTTTTACAACAACAGAAGGCCTTAAACCGTCTGTGAGTATGTAGAAATGCATTTTGTGTATGGGCTTTGTAATAGAAACATTCGAACGAGCGAGCGAAAGGGAATATCGTGTAAACGATTTCCCGACTACAGGTTGTTTCAACGGGTGCATAACGGATACGTGGAGGGACAGATTCCTGGAAATCCTCACCGAACAGGAAGACCATATGAAAATGCTGAGGTAGAAGAAGACGTCGTAGAAATGGCAGTAGAGGAACATTCAACTAGTGTTCGTCGAATCTCAATACGTTCTAGTATTCCGAGAACAACAGTACAAGATCTTTTACCGGGTGATTACTACAAGAGGGTGGAATTTCGTAGGGAAATGCTTCGTCGCAATAGGCAAGACCCACAACTTTTTAACAAAATTTTGTGGTCAGACGAATCTAGTTTTCGGAAGGCGGAAATTTTTAATATTCACAATTTACACCATTGCGTATATTTTTATCCCAGAATTGTTAGAAATGACCGCTTTCAACATCAATTTAGTGTGAATATGTGGAATGGCATTCTTAACGGTAGATTAATTGGGCCATTTGAATTACCGGGCAGATTAAATGGCGAAATCTATAGGAGATTTTTGGAAGAGAGCTTATCTCTTTTTGCTGAGGATATTCCATTAAATAGTCGCCAATCAATGTGCAGCACGACGGTGCGCCTCCTCATTACACCCTTGAAGTGAGGCAGTTTTTAAATAGGGCCTACCCTGGTCGTTGGATTAGACGGGGAGGTACAATTCGTTAGCCACCTCGATACCCCGACCTCAACCCACTTGATTTTTTTCTATGGGGGAATTTTAAAGAGTTGGTATACTTCAGGGAAAATCATAATGAAGAAGAGCTACGGCACCAAATAATTATAGCAACTAGATTAATTGAGTCTTCCGGTTCGTCTCGTCGAAGGCAGACCTCTGTGTTATTAACATAAGTGGTTCCACGTGGTCGGTTTTGCTGCTTTATTTCGGGGGGAAACGGGAGACTCAACCGCTCAGAGTGGAAACTAACGACCCCGCTAGAAAGGGAGCAGATGCTGTGAACGTGTGAGGCCTAGTTGTTCTGTTGTGTGCCTCAGTTCTACATAGAATATTAGCGTAATGGCTGCTATGTGGCGGGAGTGGGAGGGGTAAGGAGATAGCTTGAAACAAGAGGTCATCTCGTGAGACCAGTCGTACTCTCAAGGGGCATCTAATGGAAGCCAAGATGCATTTCATCCTACCTATTGGGCTGGAGAATGGCGCTGAAAGCAAAAAAATGGCAGCCGACTCCATATTTAAAAAGAAAGAAAGAACTATATTAATTCACCAAAATGAACGCTCATTCAGAAGGATTAAGAGGAATTTTATGAGCCGACGTAGGTTATGCATTAGATGTCGCGGCAGACATTTTGAACACTTATTGTAAATAATAGAATGTCATGTAAAATAATAAACCATTTTCTAATGTTTTTTAGTGCCTTTGTGCAATGCACCAACCCAAACAAACCCAATCAATTTAAAAAAATTTGGTCAAAATTAATTCAGGTGTAGATTATTTTTTTGCCTATTTCTTGAAAAGATCCAAATTTTATTATAAAATAACAAATAATGTATTTAAGTTGTACCTTGTTAGAATCAGTATGAATGGTAGTTTTTAGCCTATAGGTTCACTCTTATGTCTTACAATTTTTTCGAAAAAAAAATGGGCACAAACTTAAGTATTTATTTTTAAAGTTGTAAACAGTACAAAAAGAAAATTTTTTCTAGCGTTGTCTGTCGTAATTTTTATAAAAAAATAATTTTAATAGAAAGGCACTTTATTTCTACGTACATAAAAAAAGAACCGTTATGCTTAATCAAAGGTGTAATTTTTTTAAAAGGTTTTATTTGATAAGGTGCTCAAATTTACTAATACACAAATATGGCTATAACTTTTAAACTATTCACAATTGGATAACAAGATAGGAGATGATTTTGATTGAAATTGACCCATTCTATCCACTGAGTTTGATCCATCACTTTTGCTATACCCTTTATATATACAGGGTCCTGCAGCTCACCTCCCGTCTTTTATTGTACCTTAACCATTTATTTTAGAAAAAATATTTAAAAGCCACTATATGCTGTTGATTAGAGAGCACATTTTAAAAATATTCTTGATTATACAGGGTGTTACAAAAAATAGTGGCGCATAAGAGTTGTATTTTTTTAAATGGAACAGCAAGTGTCAGCGTATGCCTTTGTGCAAGTCTCTTGCAACTTGTAGGAAGACCTGCAGCATGTAAAACGTCTTTACGGCTTAACTCTTGGCAGTAATTCAAATTTTATGCGGTAAACGTAATTACAAAAAATGTTGGGATTTTAGGTTTTTTCCCATAGCTATAACTACGCTGACCTATTTATTATTCAAAATCGCGAAGGTGCTTACTTATGAACATTACTAGTGAGGTTATTCAATTATCGTACTGAAAAACAAAGTACAACATTAGTTTTTTAAGAATATTTCAAAAACCTTCAGGAATTTTGAGATAAGTAATAATAATAAATGTTGATCTGTTAATTCTGTATCGGACAGAAAAAAAATATATATAGGGTATTCCATTTTTCCACATTACTAGTGAGTTTATTCAATTATCGTACTGAAAAACAAAGTACAACATTAGTTTTTTAAGAATATTTCAAAAACCTTCAGGAATTTTGAGATAAGTGTAATAATAAAAAATGTTGATCTGTTAATTCTGTACCTGACAGAAAAAAAATATATAGGGTGTTCCATTTGAAAAAATGGAGAAAAATAATTTTTTATTTTGCAACGTTTGACATGGAATTTGGGTCACCCTGTATAAGTAAGACTTATAATACTCGTATCAGAATAACTATAAACCTTTTGCAGTAAGCTACTAGGTTACCTTAGCTTTTAAGATGTTTTATCTAATTTTTATAAATATTTTAAATGTAGACTATAATTTTTTTTTTCTTCGATTTTACCTTTTTTCTCCGAAACTATTAAAAAAAGAGAGATAATATTCTAGGAGTCTGTAGACTAGGCAAAGAGTGTTCCAAAAATGTAAAAAAATATAGGGTGTTCCATTTTAAAAAATTCAACTTTTATGCGCCACTATTTTTTGTAACACCCTGTATAATCAAGAATATTTTTAAAATGTGCTCTCTAATCAACAGCATATAGTGGCTTTTAAATATTTTTTCTAAAATAAATGGTTTAGGTATAATAAAAGACGGGAGGTGAGCTGCAGGACCCTATATATATATATATATATATATATATATATATATATATATATATATATATATATATATATATATATATATATATATATATATATACAAAATGGTGAAGGAGTAATCCTTACCGTTACTGGTTTCGTTTTATATAACTTTTTACGACCAAGAACCGCACAGAAATTGAAATTTCTGTTTCTCTATATATATATATATATATATATATATATATTTATATATATATATATATATATATATATATATATAAATGTATGTATGTCTATGTAATCTAAACGTGGTATATGTTTCTAATAACCAAGCGAATGTTCACAAAGCGGAAACTGTAATAACTAAGCCATACAGTGACTTTATACAGAGACAGTGGCGACAATAGGGTAACCAATTTTTGATTGGTTCTCCGCGTCACGTGGTCCTGGCGGCCATATTGCTGCAAAAATCGATTTGTTTACTTTTTGCCTAAATGGGTTTCTTATGAGGTTTTTTGTTTTAGTGTATTATTTTATTAGTTTTTGTGATTATTAAAACGAATATCGATAGAAACAATAAGTTCTAAGCCATTGGCCATATGAATAAATGTGTTTAAGCCTGGTTCACCTGCTTTTCGCTTGTAATCAGTGTTTGTGATAAATTTGTAAATGAAAGATTGCAAATTTTAGTATTGTCTAGAACAGTTTGAAAAATTGAATTTGAAAAAAGTGTTTTCGGAACCCATATTTAAGGTATGTTCAATTCAAACATAGATTTAGTTATGCCAAGATAAGAGATTTTCCTTAACCTGAAGAAATAGGGAACAAAAATCATAACCTAATTTAATAGTTTACTCTAAGAAAAGTAAAATTCTGCACATTATGACATTATTATGTTTTGGTTTTAGTTTACTGTAAAAGCCAATTTTTTGTATGTCTAGTATGTTTTACTTCAGTCAGCACCCCAATTTGAGGTAGAAGCATTTAAAGATAACTTAAAACATACAGATACTTGGTCTTTTTTAATAAAAAAAGAATGTTTGATTTAATAAAAATGACATACTTTTATTTCTTTTTTTTTATGTAGGCAGAATTTTTTTATATCCAAAGACATCGTGTGTTTTCTACCCAAAACCTAAGTTAAAATTAAAGTTGTTACCTAACCTAACCTAACCTAACCTAACCTAACCTAAGTTAAAATTAAAGTTGTTTTAGAAGTATATTATAATTCCTCATATGTATTTTCCCAAAAGCAGCATAGTTATACCTACTGTTTGTTTTTTAGAGTTAACTAACACATTCAAAATGCCTGGTTGTGCAGCAGTAAACTGCAGTAATTCTGCAAAAAAAGGATTTTTAATGAAACGCTTTCCAAGAGACCAAGCGAGGAGGAAAGAATGGACCATTAGAATGAGAAGAGACAAATGGACACCAACGGATTATTCATATCTATGTGAGGTATGTTTTTTCACATAGTTATGTAAATGGGAATTTTTTATTGTGATTCTTCCTTGACCAATTTAATTTGTTTTAAGGTTCACTTCGCTCCTGATATGTGGGAGAAGCCACGTGTAGATGGTAAAAGAATTTTGAAGGCCAATGCTGTACCTACAGTTTTTTCATTTACAACACCAAAAGGCAAAAGAAAAGCTCCATTTCAAAGGAATGTTGTTTCCCCCAAGAAGTGCAAACTTGAAGAGAAGCTTTTGTATAGTAAGTACTCATGCATACTCATTTATATTTTTTGATTTATTTTCTACATTATAAATTATTCCACATTCTAATAACTCTTAACATATTTTAGACAAAAAAGTTAATCTTAAATCACTAGTTGGTTGGTTTTTAATATGCAATAAGTTTACTCCAACAATAATAATAAAAATAACAATAATAAATAAAGAAATTTAATGATTAAGAGTATAGGGGAATTGTTTCAAAAATAATAATAATAATAATCATCAAATACATTGGGAATTAAATGAGATGGGCAATTTTTTGGAAATGCACTATGTAGTTTTGTAACATTAAAAATATTTTCTCCTTTTAGGTGAAGTGGCAGATTTGGACGAGGACCTCCCAAAGTCAGTTGTAGATTTTGGAGATCTCCCAGCAAGTCAGCAGTCATTGTCTTCAAACACTACTGTAAGTGAAGTGGAGGCTGGAATTTCACCACCACAAACTATATAATGTATAAAATTAGCTCTGAGCACATAAGACTAGTATTAATACCTGTTAATGTTAATTAGTATTAGTGGATCATCTGTATAAAATTTTGTATATTTTTTATTTAATAAATATCTTTAAAAAGGTATAGTATTAAAATAAATATTTAGAATAATCACTATGGCTTTTATTGATCTTTAATATTTTCTAATTTTATTATATTTACCTACATAATCAGTATTAAGGTCATTATTGAGTGCTGCTACTTGTGAGTAACTGATGCTTTTGTTACCTGCTTTGTTACTTGCCGCTTACAGTCTAGTACTACATTCAGAAGTGTATCCAACTTGTGACCTAGGTGACAAGGTGGATATGGTAGTACGGTACTTGTTATTAACTAAAACATCTATGTAGCTATCGACTTTTATTTATTACTCAAACTCAACATATTTATTTAGTTACTTTAACAGAAACAGACTATATACCTAAAACTATCTTAAGAGTCTAACAAATTTCTGACATAAGTAGGTATGATACAGCTTCTTGAAGCACCGTGAACTTGGTAAAGTCATTAGTATTGCTAATTATAAACCTATACATCCTGCAGACTCTCTCTTAGCGGTATCATCAGCTTGAAAATTAAATGTCAATTCAGGGTCAACGATTACACCTAGGTATTTATCTTAATACTCTGTTTTTCCAAAAATATAATTGGATTTGATTTTCCAGCTTACAAGAGACAACACATTTTACACAACACAATTTAAATGGCTCCTTTAAAACTTTTTTAAATCTAATTACGACACAACACCACCAAATTTAAACACTCAGTGTGGAAACTGGAAAGTGACTGATAACTAATATTTTGAAAGTGGTTTTATTTATTAAACTGAATTTATGCCACCAAAAACTTTTGCTTCCTTGCTCTGCCAAGTTGAAACTGAACTTAACTCAAGCTCTTTTTAAATTTAAGAACATGTGGCAGTTTAACAATAACATAATTTGACGGTAGGGTAGCAAACTAGCAAAACTTTTCATAAACAAGCATTTTGCAATTCACACAGTATTTTCAATATTTGCAATAAAAATTGATACAATAATAACAATAACATGGCACATAACCTCACATTTACAGGTGGCCCTGACAGAATTTGTCAGTGTAAAGGTGGGAAATTTAAATTTCGATTTTTTTTTGTGGGCCATATATCTCTTTCTAAACTAAAATTGATTAAAAATTTAATAATTAACCATTTAGCTGATCCAATTTTTTCATATTAATGTGTTAAACTTGATTAATTCAGTCATATTTTGCGAAAAACTATCGATAATATGTGTCGCCCATTTAAACCTTCAGAAATTTAGCAGCAATATGGCGGATGGGCTCTATTGTAGCCACTGTCTCTGTATAAAGTCACTGTACTAAGCCACTCAAGAGGATGTCATCTATGCTACCTTCTAAGCAGCTATATTCATCAATTTAAACAAGGAAATAAAATTCAAAACGTAAACTGTCGATCATGCTGTGGCTCAGAGCTTCCTTGCTACAGTTTTGAATGCAAGATGGCGCCACTTGCGTAATATCTAGATATATTTGAACGTCTACCCGTGCTGAGCTCTGCTGTGTTCAATGTGAATCTAGGCATTTGTTTATTATATATTTTCAACGTTGTAACATGTTTTCATTTGGCAAGTAACCTCTTAAAATTATTAAGTATTTTTTACAATATATTTCATGAAGTCATTGTTTTTTTTGAAGACATATTTTCTTTTTGAAATTATATCTACTTTCCTCTCCTCGTAAATTATCTAGGTAATTTTAATTTTCATTCTATAGATATTAGCACTGTTTAACGAATTAATATTTTTAACATTAGGATCGCGAGGCTTACTTAAGGCAAAATAAGCTTGACGCTGTTAGTATTGTTATAATAATTTGTTTTCTAAATATTTTTTAAATTGTTATTATATAAATTTCTGAAAAATGATATTTCATTTTTCTTCAACTGACATATCCTATATATTTTAACATCTGTTTAGGAAGTATATTTTGAATTTTTTTTGACTCTCTCAAATTTCGGCTTTGACTTCGGCGAAATAAACATCACCACCAAAAAACTTCACCTTCGGTCGGATGACTCGGATTCTATACGTAAGGAAAAATCTTCTAATTTTTAACTATATACAAATGGTGAATGGGCAATATACTTGTATCTGATACAAAGAGTTTGGATTCAGATAGTTTAGTAAATATATAAAATAGATTATAAGACAAAAATATAATTTTTAGAGCATTTCAAGAAAGTTTCGCTTAGCAACTCTAGTTCTGAATAAAGTGTCATTGTTTTTAATTTAATTTTTAGTGCTTTTCAACCTCAAAAAACGCCCTGAATTATAAACAAAAACTTATATAATACTCCAAAATTACACAGCAAGCCGGCAACACCGCATAATTCATTACCGAGAAAACACATGGGAGTATAAACATGTGTATATATTAGATCATTCGAATGCATCGGCAAATCAGTTTTTTAAAGTCACTATGTCAGTGGAATAGTGTGGGTATATAGTTCTTCCGTCGAAGGAAATAAACGCAAATTTTCCGGACAAAAAGTAAGTAAAAATCTTTTGCTGTATACGGGTTTTGTAAGATAACCTGAATAAAGGATATACAATAATATACATATCGATTACTTGCGGCGTAAAGAGGTGTAGATCTCCATTCACAGAGGGAGCTAAAGAAGGGTTTAGTTTTCTGTGGTTTGTGCAAATTTTTTTTTTTTATATTATGTTGTATAAAATGTGTGTGGTCTTTTTTAAATATTAATATATTGCTTGATATTTTCACTTTAATGTGTCATGTGTTTTTACTTTGAACAAATATAAATTTTGACATAAAAATTATAGAGAATTTTAAGTTAATATAAACAAACATTAAATAAGAATAACACTAAGTATTTTAAGAACATGTGCATAATTGTGTCTAGTTTTATAGCAAAGATATAAACGATTTATCGCGTCAAGTTATATCTTATGGTGTGGTCAGAGTAATGAGATAAACAGCTTGTGTCCCAGATCACTTGTTCTAATTTAAATTACTTAATTAGGCAAATTGTTTGAAAAACATGTCATAGACCTTTTTAATAAATATTTTTTTATAGAACGGGCTGAAACATTAAGCAAGCAAGAATTGCTTTGCTTTTTCGATATAAATTGTTTGGTAGATATTTAGTTTAAGCCAACATTTGATGCTCACTGGGGTTTATCTTTCTGTTTTGGTGCCTACGTGACCAAATTTATTGAAGGTCGAGTGGGACTTTTTGGCAGGGTCGTAGCTAGGGTCTGGAGATGGGGCGGTTTTCAAATTAAATTGCACAGATACGAGGTAGGATAACATAGTTTTAACAATATTTTTTTACTGAAAACTGAATAATGTATAATATAGGGTGTTACAAAAAACAATATTTGATATCCCAAGTAGCACAAATTAGCTGATGAGATTTTTTTGTCTAACAGTTAGCCATAAAAGACACATAAAAACCAGAGATTTGTCAAATTTTGGCCAATGATTCTTGGTTTGTTTTCTAGCCATGAAAACTCGCATCGAATTAGATTTTTTAGCTCCAAAAGTAGCAGTTTTTAATGTAGATAGGCAATAGCATAATTACTTAGTCAAAAAATATCTTTTATGGGGTAATTAGACCTCCAACTTTTTTTTTGTTATATTGGATGGCCAAAAACTAGAAATATCTGTCAATTTTGTTGCCACAACATAACCAGATATATTCTAGTATGTAGTGAAGTTAAATTATACTAAGAATAGCTGTTTAAAATGCCAGAATATGGCATTTTTTAAGAAATCGAGGTCAGAATATAATTAAACATATTTTAGCAAGTAGGGTGAATCGCCCGGTTGTCGGCCACTTAACTGAATTTTTCATGTTAACCTGACGTCTAAAAAAATCATTTGCTTAAATTACAATTTGGATTATTTTATCTAATAGTCTGCAGTATTGTAAATTAAAATGTATTATTTAAAAATGTCAAATGTGTTTAGTTTTTTCTTTTGGTAAATAAAATATAAAAAATATGCTTTTTGCCGGTTCTCGGCCACCTGATTACTTTCTCGGCCATCAATTCGCCAGTTCTCAGCCAGGAAAAATTAAAAAGGAAAATATAAAATAAATAAGATTTGCCAAAAATAAACAATTTTATTGCATGGAAGTAGTAAAAAATAATTTTACAACAAATAATTTACAAACAAATAATACAACATTCTTAAAACTAAACAAAATAGGTAGGTAGGTATTTTAAAAGCAGGTAAGTAAGTAAGGTAGGTAGGTAACCTCCTATCCTTACATAATTAGGTATGTCCTAATAATAATAGGTTAAAAATAGGTAACAAAAAATTAAAATACAAAAATATTCTAAGTTACCTTCCTAGATACCTATACATAATTTTAAACATAAAAAACATACAAAAAAAACTTTGAAATCAAAATAAAAAATAGTCAGGTACATAACAATAAGGAACACAAAGGTTTTATTTGCAGGAACTACACACAAAATCTCTTGTTGCAGCTTCATCATGCGGTAAATGAGATAGCTCAGTGCAAGCTAAATGAAACCATTTAGGGCATAAATCACAACCCAAGTTTTTCAAGGTATCATCTTCTGTATCGCTTATTAGTTCATCTTCACAAAGAGAGCACATCAGTTTGGGTTTCTTAGCTACGTTTTTCTTCGGCCGATTTTTATTTTTTTCCGCATTTTTTGCACTTTGTTTTTCCATTCTTTCATCCTTTTTCTTCTGCTGAGCTTCCAGTTTGTTTTTCTTTTCTTGTTCTGCCTTTTCAATATGTTTTCTCCAAGCTTTGGATGAGATAGCACTTGGCAGTTTTTGTTTATTTTTATTTTGCAAACCTTTTTTTATAGGTTCCGGAAATCTGAGATGACGAGAAAATGGACTTAATACCTCCATGGTTACAGTTTTAATAGGAGTTTTTTAACTCGTTACTTTCAGCTGGTAACATTTTTAATGGCGTTTTTTCTACGTTTTTAATTTTTTCCGCCAATTCCATTATATTACTTTCCTCCTCCGAGCTCTCCTCTGTTTCATTCTTTTTTAAATGTTTTCCTCTAGATTTCTCCTCAGTTTTGTTTGTGTCGTCCTCATCCTCAACAGTGTTAAATATTGCTTTATTATTTTTCTGTTCCGCATTACTTGTCTCTTTCTCTTTTCCTTCGTTTTCAATATTTTGACCCTCTATTTCTGTTACTTGCTCCAAATCATTACTTATTGGTAATATTGGTTCAATTTTGTCCGTAGTATCGAAAATAATGTTCTCTTTATCATCTTCAGATTTCTCTTCAGTTTTGTTTGTTTCTTCCTCAACCTTCTGTTCCGTATTAAAATTGTCTTGGTTAGAGTTTTGTTCAACCATATTGGTTTCTTCAGTAGTACGATAACGATCGCAATCGGTGTTTAAGGTTTCAAATATTCTCCAGTCATCCTCATCATAATGGTTATTATTCTGAAGTGGATCATCCAAAATCTGATTCATTGAGGTATTATCAGCTAACGTAATCAAATTTATTTTTTCAATAGGAATAACCTCTAATGACTCCATAGGAAGTACGGTTCCTACTTTTAAAGGAGAAACATTTAAATTATCCCCAACTGTATCGTGCCTATTGATGGTAATGTCACTAATAACATGAATTTTTTGATCATGTCTTACTGCATTCTCATTATTGTCAGCATCTAATATAATATCATTTATTGCTTCATAAATTATCTCCGTATTAATGCCATTATTTTGTAACTTCCTTTCTAGAATTCTAATAACTTTTTTTGTTGATTCGGCTTCTACTTGACTTATTTTTTCCAATTTTGTATTATCGTGTTTTTTCTCTAATTAATTTTTCACGCATTTTGTGTAATCCACATTATTTTGATTTAACGGAAACAAGCCACATTTCCGGAAGCCATTTTTAATGCACGGACCCATGTCTGCATTATTCAGCGAATGCTGAAAAAGTTGACAAAAATTTATCTTTGTGACAGAAGTGTTAACATCTTGTTCACTTAGCCATAATCTTACAGTCTTCTTCCATTCATGTTTTAATGGCCTAAACACACTCACATCTGCCGGTTGTAAAATGTGAGTTGTGTTGGGCGGAAGGGCATACAAAACAATTCCATTTTCTTCGCAAAATTCGCTTAAAAATATATTAAGGTGGGATCTGTGCCCATCAATAAATAATATTATTGATCTCTTAATATTATTGTCTGTTAGCCACTGATTAAAGTCATTGCATACATATTCGTAAAAAACCTCGCTCTTCATCCAGCCACTGTCCGATTTACCAAGCACCCAATTTTCTGGCATATTATTAATGAGTGCTTTTGGAGGTCTTACGTACGGAAACACCACGAGTGGAGGACAAATATTTCCAGCTGCATTAAATGTTACCAGTACTGTGAGCGTTTCTTTTTCGTTACCTTGTTTAATTGAATAAATATTTTTATATCCTCATGGAGCAAGGACTTTTCCCGTTTTTGGGCACAAAGAAAACCCGGATTCATCCCCATTAAAAATGCGAGAAGGGTCTTCCATAATGTCCATAATATTGTTTTCTATTAGAAACTTTTCTAATTCTGAAAACCAGGATCTTATGTATTGTTCTGTGATGACCGCCCTTGCTTTATTAATACTCTCAGATTCACGTAGTCGTATCTCCGGGTGCCTTTTGATAAAACCCATGTACCACTTTTCTCCAGGCCGGTCGTTTTTAAATTTTTCAATTTTTCCATTTTCTGTTGCTATTTTCGCTACTGTTTTGATCAGTTCATGTTTTTTTATTGGGAATCCACACTTGACCAGACCTATTACCCAATCCCTAATGCGTTTTTCTCCTTCAACAGTCATAATAGGCTCTGGACCAGGTTTACGCAATTTGTCTGGCGTTTTTCCCGAAATCCTATCTTGAAGAGTGGTCCTTGGAACACTAAAATGCTTTGCAGCAGTTCTTATGGTCATTTGCTCTTCTCTTACAGATTGCAGAGCCAACTTAAGGTTTTCTTGCATTTTTGTTTTTTTTAATGGTGGCCATCTGAAAAGAAAAAGGAAAAACTATATTTAATAATTAAACAGTTTTTTTAAGTTTTTTAAACTTGTACGAGACAATACCTAATAGGAAAGAAGTAAATTAAACCTCTTATATAAACGTATCTACTGGCCGAGAAAAGGAGAAAATGCCTGTTCTCGGCCATTCTTTTTACCGTTTTTATTTCAGGCGTTTTTGTAAGTGGCCTGGCCGAAAACTGGCTATTTTTTGGAGGTAACTGTTTTAAATACACCAAAAAACAAGATAGCTTTCATTACGAAACAGTATATTAGAAAAAGACAAATAGAGATATTACTTTTAAGCCCGGTTCTCGGCCACCCCGGCCGAGAAAGGGATTGAGCGTTTTAACTTACCCAGTTTACCGACCACCCAAAAAAACACTTAAAATCCACGATTTATCATTTTTTCTGTATATAATAACAATAGTTTAACATAATAATTATCCAAAATAACAAAAACTTACTTACTTATTTTTCTAGGGAACGCACACTACAAAAAATTTAGTAACACAGCAATACATTCAACTTCGTTGGCCGTCAATTTCGAACTAATATTTCTTGGTCATACCAAAGCTTGCAAAAAGGCGGTTAGTGCAGAATGGTGGGGATAAGAAGTCTAAAGATAGGAATAAATGTAAAAAACGCGGGACCCGTCAAAATATTCTTATTTATTCACTATAATCTCGAAAAACGGCCGAGAACTGATGGTGGCCGGCTAACCGGGCGATTCACCCTATTTAAGTTTAATTATAGTAATAATAGCTATATAAGAATGCCAGAGTATGACATTTTAAGACAACAAAAACTGAGAGGACAAAATATGGCTTTTATTATCATATTTTTGTTTCAACATTAAACTAAAATTGGGTAGTTTTATATATATATTTAGAAAAATGAAATATACATTATTTACTATACAAAATGTCTAATAAAAAGATTAAATATTCACCACATATCATAGAAAAACGCCGTCTTGGGGTAATCGTCGTTTAATTTTGTTACGCTGGCTCCTGGGTCTTAAATTAGCCATTTTTTAGCGAGTACTAAAGGCAAGCCAAGTAGAAATCTTTATTGGAAAAATTTTAGTAAATGTTGTTACATTTGAAAATTATTGCCATTTGCAGTGGCGCAACTAGACATCGACTTTTGGGGGGGCTCAAGTCCTAACACTTATAAGATAATAAAAACAATTTCAACCATTTTTTCGTACGGCTATGATTTAATTCTAAACTTCCGATATTGCCTAAGTTTTTATGTTTCGGCTATATACGACTTGATTAATATCTATGACAGCTGTAAAAAAAATATATTTTTTTAACAAATTGCGACACTTAAAGTTACATAGAACAATGTTGAAGCACTGCAAGAGACTTCTGGCTGGGCCTTATTGTATAAAATTTTATTCGCTACTTCCTTTTTGTTATTGAGGCTCTCAGCTACGTAACTTTCCGCAATAGTAGCGGATTTCCATCCACCATGTCGCTTGATATCTAATACATCAACCGCGGTATTTGCTAGTAAAGTTGCCGACGTTCTTCTAAAAGAGTGTCCAGTATACATTTTGAAGTTCTCAAACTTTAGAAATTTCGCAATTTTACTTGGAATTGACGAAAACGTATTTTTCCCGACAGGCTGGTTTAAGCACTTTCCATTTTGATATCGCATAAAGAAGCGCGGATTAATAGTCGTCATGTGGGATCTTGTATCAATGTACTTTTGAATTATTTTGAAACGACAAACCTGAGTGTCGTCACTTTTTGTCACTGTAAATGTACGTGACATTCCATTCTTGGAGTCAGGAATGGTCACAATTATGACTTCTTGACTTATTTTAACATTGTCCATTTTCATTTCACAGAGTTCATTAGAACGGCACGCTCCAGCAACTCCCATTACCATTACGACCTTCATGAATAAGTATATATCATCGGGAGCTACAAGCATGAACTTATTCACATCTTCCCTGTTAAACACATTCGATTTTTTGAGTCTATAACCATCACTTTTTCTTTTCAAAAATGCTCGAAGTTTTGGATACTCAGAAATATCTATATTTTCCTCTATAAAAAGGGTGGACTTCAACATCGAATACTCACACCATAAGCTTGATGAGGACTTCAATATTCAAAAAATGCCATATTTTCAAATTTACATTTATAACCTATAAAATTATACTTAACCAAACTGAAGATTTATTGAGAAAAACGAAATATAAATTATTTACCATAAAAATGTCTAATAAAACGATTAAATATTCCATTACATATTATAGAAAAACGCCGAGTTGAAGTAATCGTCGTTTAATTTTCTTACGCTGGCTCCTGGGTCTTAAATTAGTCATTTTTTAGCGAGTACTAAAGGCAAACCAAGTAGGCATTTTTATTGGAAAAATTTTAGTAAATGTTGCTTCATTTTGGCTACATTTGAAAATTATTGCCATTTGCAGTGGCGCAACTAGACATCGACTTTTGGGGGGGCTTAAGTCCTAACACTTATAAGATAATAAAACCAATTTTAACCATTTTTTCGTACGGCTATGATTTAATTATAAACTGCCGATATTGTCTAAGTTTTTATGTTTCGGCTATATACGATTTGAAAAAAAAAATATATTTTTTTAACAAATTGCGACACTTAAAGTTTCATAGAACGATGAAACTTGTATATAAAAATTTTAGGGAGTTCAAAGTTATCACTTCTCCTGTATAACATAATATATTTTCTCGACCTGTTAATAGGAAACTTGCCAAAGTGCCTCCTCCTTTTTGGTCTACCCTTTATACCAGCCCAAGTAGCACATATAAAATGCTGTGATTTTTTCTTAATATCTCTGGCTACTTAGCTAAAATTGCTAGCTAAAATAACAGTTCTATTACAGTATAAAGACGGAAATATGGTTAAAATGGGGAAATACGGCCATAATGCTTGAATTTATTAGCTACTTTTTAACTTTAAAATCGAGCTTTTTTAGCTAAATTCTGATTTGTTTTTTAGCCGAAATTTACCTAAATAATTTCTTTTTTGTTGCCTTTTCTTTATTTATATGATAAATCATCAATTGTTTCAAATTATGTAGAAACAGTATTAACAGAGCCAATCAGTGTAAGAATTTATAAGTATAAGAGGAAATGCAAACATAACAAATCATGGTTTCCTAGAAACACGTACACTATGACTTATCGTGTAAAATATTCATTTGACGGTTGGTGGGGTCAAAAAACACTTGCGTAGGAACTTTTACTGTTAAAATAATTTAAGATAGGCATATAGAACATGCGCCCCTTCTTGAAACTAAACACTTCGTTTTCTACAATTTCTTTTTTTTTTGAGATGTAATTTACTAAGAAAATTCATTAAAAAGTCCCTAACGTAAAAAATCATGCACGAAAATACGTTTTTATTGGTAGAAAGAATATGTTTGTTTAAAGGGGTTTTTTAATTTCAATCATGGCGGATCATAAAAAGCGTTGGGTTATTTTTTAAGCAAATATTCCTTGAAATTGGCCACCTTGTAAGCAAATATTTATAAAATGGGAATAATTTTCAAATATAGCAACATTTATTAAAATTATGCCAATAAAAATGCCTACTTGGTTTGCCTTTAGTACTCGCTAAAAAATGACTAATTTAAGACACAGGAGCCAGCGTAACAAAATTAAACGACGATTATCCCAAGTCGGCGTTTTTCTATAATATGTGGTGAAATATTTAATCTTTTTATTAGACATGTTGTATGGTAAATAATTTATATTTCGTTTTTCTAAATAAATCTTCAGTTTGGTGAGGTATAGTTTTATAGGTTATAAACGTAAGTTTGAAAATGTGGCATTTTTTGGCAATATTAAAGCAAAAATAAGCGAAATAAAACTATCCAATTTTAGTTTAATTTTCAAACGAAAATATGATAATTAAAGCCCTATTTTTTCCTCAAATTTTTGTTGTGTTAAAATGTCATAATCTGGCATTCTTATATACCTATTATTACTATAATTAAACTTACATACTTGCTAAAATATGTTTGGTTGGCATTTGGGAAAAATGCCTACTTATTGATTATATTCTGACCTCGATTTCTATAGATTAAAAATGCTATATTCTGGCATTTTAAACAGCTATCCTTACTATAATTTAACTTCAATACTTACTAGAATATATCTGGTTATAAAATTGACAGATATTTCTACTTTTTGGCCATCCAACATTACAAAAAAAAAGTTGGAGCTTTAATTATCCTATAAAAGATATTTTTTGGCCAAGTAATTATGCTATAGCCTATCTACATTAAAACTGCTATTTTTGGAGTCAAAAAATCTAATTTGAAGCGAGCTTTCATGGCTAGAAAACAAACCAAGAATCATTTGCCAAATCTCGCAAATCTCTGGTTTTTATGTATTTTTTATAAATAACTGTTAGGCAAAAAAGCTCATCAGCTAATTTGTGCTACGTGGGATACGAACATGGTTTTGATACAAAAAATTAAATAACAGAAGTTTCGCCGTTTTTTGGAATATCACCTCAATTTTATTTTAAATATGTATAGCTGAGAAAGATTAGGTATCTACATCAATGACTTCCACGATTTTTCAATGTTAGAACATTTACTTCACCTATTTCTGTTTTCAGTTTGACTATTATCGGTTTTGCGTAATCAAAATATGATTTTTTTACTTTTTTATACCCCTTAAAAAATATCGCTTACACTTTTTTCTATTTCTCAAACTTTTATGATCCATAATTTCAAAAAAAGGGCGCCCTTACGTTTTCGTAAGGCCAGATAGTGTCCAATTAAATTGGTCAAAAGTATACAAGATGCTAATTTAGAAAAAAAAACCTATGTTTATTTCTTAACTAAAAAGCGGAAGATGCAAGAGAAAAATAAACTATGCTACAGAAGAATACTTTTTTACCCATTTTTACAAACAAAATGGTGTTTAAGTTTTTTGGTTAGCCCTCGCCAATCGCCTGGCGGGGGGGCTAAGCTCCCCCTAGCCCCCCCCCTAGTTGCGCTACTGGCCATTTGATAAATATTTGCTTAAAAGGTGGCCAATTTCAAGGAATATTTGCTTAAAAAATAGCCCAAAGCCATTAATGATCCGCCACGATAGAAATTAAAATTAAACTAATTTTCTAGCAGCCATCACTTGACCACCTTAAACAAACATATGCTTTCTTCATATAAAAACGTATTTTCATGCGTGTTTTTTTACGTTATGGACTCTTTAATCAATTTTCTTGGTAAAATACGCTTCCGAATTAAAAAAAAATATTTGTAGAAAATGAAATTTTTAGTTACAAGAAGGGGCTCGTATTTTACAAGCCTATCTTAGATTTTTTTAGAGTAAAAGTTCCTGCGCAAGTGTTTTTTGTTCCTACCAACCGTCAAATAAATATTTTACACAATAAGTCATAGCCAACGTATTTCTACCAAACCATGATTTGTTATCTTTGTATTTCCTCTTGGCTCATAAATTCTTACACTGGTTGGCTGTGTGAATACTATTTCTACATAATTTGAAACAATTGATGATTTATCATATAAATAAAGGCAAAAAATGAGAAATTGTTTAGGTAAATTTCGGAAAAAATGTTATTCAGAATTCAGCTCGATTTTAAAGTAAAAAAGTAGCTAATAAACCCTAGCATAAAATCAAAAGAGAGGGTCGTGTAATTGCCAATTGGCCATTTTTACCCCATTTTGGCCAAAATATTATTCTCCGCTTTAGCAATATTTCCATCTTTATACTGTAATAGAACTGTTATTTTGGCTAGCAAATTTAGCCAGGGATATTAGCCAATATCACAGCATTTTAGCCCATATATGAATATATGTGCTGTTTGGGTAGGGTCTGGCGATGGGGCAGTTTTAAAATTAAATTGCACAGGTGGGATAACAAAGTTTTGGCAATATTTTTTTACTGAAAATTAAATAATATATAATATAGGGTGTTACAAAGAAACATTATTCGACATCTCTTAAATAGTGTGAAAATGACGTTAACACATACGTCCACAATGACTTCATTTTTAAGATACAGTCTGATACAGGGTGTTCTGTGGTCCCATTAAAGATTTTGAGCGATACCTCCGCTAGGGGAAAAGGTTGAATAGAATAAAATGCCTCTGAAATGTGTCCCCCTATAGTAAAAAACTTCATGGGACCGAGCGTTTTTCGATTTTTTTCTTAGCATCTACTAAACAATAAAACATAAATATTTTTAGAAATCTATTGTTTTTTACGTTTATAATATTTCCTATTACAGAAATATACATATAACTGTATATTTCTCGTAATAGTAAAGTTTTTTATTCGAAATTTCCCCATTATTGAATTTATTCTTCTTTTAATAATTGCGAAAAAAATGCAAATAATATAATGATATAACTATGTACGGCCAGTTATACTTATAACTTTTATACATACATGCAAATTATACAGTGTGTATCAGCCAAATGGAATAAATTCGATAATAAATAAATGGGGGCGTGTTCGGAAAACCGCTTGGACCCGTCGATTGGTATTTTTAGTTGCTCATTTTCTCCAATAAAAACTTTTTATACAGGGTGTGTCCTGTAACAGTGGTCAATGCCAACTTTCTTATTTCAAATGCAACACCCCGGATATTATTTAATTTTTGGATTCTTTAGGAGATTCTAAACATATTTTATGTTCAATGTCCTATACCTATCTTCCAACTATTTCGGCAATATTAAGTGTTTTCAAATTTATTGCAAAAATTAAGATTAAAAAAATAAAATTATTTATTTCTTCATAATGTATAAAACAAAAGTAAAAAGTTAATTTAGGAACTGTTGTGTGACCGATCTAATCGCAAGCGTTATTCGTCTTCTTAAGTCAGCTAAGTCGAGGGGTTTAGTTTTGTATACAACATTTTTAATATGTCCCCATAAGAAAAAGTCTAATGGTGTCAGATCAGGGGATCGCGCTGGCCATTCTATCGATCCTCGTCTCCCTATCCACCGATTTGGAAATATTCCGTTGAGGTACTGCCGGACATTAATTTGGTAATGGGGCGGAGCTCCATCTTGCTGAAACCATATCATATTCGCTGGAACTTGTGGGATTGCTGGATCCGGATACAAATTTGTCAAAGTTGGCACGACATTATTTTGGAGCAGTGCTAAATAATTATCGCCATTCGAATTGCCGTCAATGAAAAAGGGGCCTATGATATGATCCTAACAATTCCTGCCCAAACATTAACCTTTTCAGGATATTGAGTATGTTCTTCGCTGATCCAGTGAGGATTTTCCCTAGACCAATAGCGGCAATTTTGACGATTTACATGACCGTGAAGTGTAAAGGTGCACTCATCCGAAAACAAAACATGTTCTAATTGAATAACATTGTTATTTAACATAGCCATCATTTGTTCACAAAAATAAGTTCTCCTATCATAATCGTCTTCCATGAGCTCCTGAGTTGGTATCACTTTATAGGGATGCATTTTATTTTCTTTTAATGTTCGAATAATCGACGAATGGCTAATATCGAACATTGCGGCGGCTTGTCGACTAGAAATATGTGGGTTTTCCTCAAACTCAAGCATAATATCCAATTTAGTATCATCATTTATTGAATTGGCAGCTGCTTTTTTTATCTGCCTCACATGTCGAAGCTCGCGAAAATGCTTTTCTATTTTACTAATTGTCCCTTGGGATATATGCGGCAAATTTGGAAATTTTTCATGAAATAAGCGAGCAACTTCCACTTGTGTTCGTGTGTTATCTCCATAACCAATCATTTGTAGAATTGTTATTTTATGCATTTCTGTTAAATGAACCATTTTTCTGATATTAGGTATTATGCAGTTAACGAAATTCAAAAGACTATTACACTGACACTGACAACTACTGTCTTGCAAAGAGAAAGGCCAGGCATTTTACACAAAAGTAAACAAAACTGGCTCTTTTTGTTCCATATCAATAAAAAGGAACGCTAAAATGGTTTTTGCTTACATTCTTAATATGAAGACCTAAATGGTAAATAAGTATTGAGTGTGTTGTAGCGAATTTTTGTAAACAAATAAATAGTTCAGTAACCAGAGCCACTTTCATGAATAATAATAAATTCGAAATAAATAAAATAAAAATATATTTGAAAACACTTAATATTGCCGAAATAGTTGAAGATAGGTATAGGACATTGAACATAAAATACGTTTAGAATCTCCTAAAGAATCCAAAAATTAAATAATATCCGGGGTGTTGCATTTGAAATAAGAAAGTTGGCATTGACCACTGTTACAGGACACACCCTGTATAAAAAGTTTTTATTGGAGAAAATGAGCAACTAAAAATACCAATCGACGGGTCCAAGCGTTTTTCCTAACACGCCCCCATTTATTTATTATCGAATTTATTCCATTTGGCTGATACACACTGTATACATAGATACTTGAGTACGAGGTTTAAGAAATAAAAAATTTTAAACATTTTCTTAAAAGCTTGAGGCTTTATTTCAAGTGTGATGATGTCATGTGTACAAAAACATTTTTGTTTGTAATAATTTCTAAAAATTTCACTATTTCATGTCGAAATTTCACAGCCAGTATGGCATTTTTCACAGTCAGTATAGCATTTTTTTTACATTACTATTTATTTAGTTGATGTCTTGTAGAGCTATATCTTTTTATGTATGACTTTTAGTGTCCTCAAGATGCAATAATAAATTGCGAAACGTAGACTTTTTTGAATAATTGATTTTTCTTTCTGGGTCCCTACCTCAATTTAAAAAACACAGCGAAGAACTAATTATCCATTTTGACCTTTTTTCAGTATTCCCATATTTAAAAATAAAAGTAGGCACCAGGAATGTGTACTAGAGCCGGATGTTCAGATCATAATAGTGCTATAAAGTTTGCTAAAGCATTTAAATTTATTTTTAACTGTGAATGTTCACGATATACATCTGAAGGTTCATTGTAATTTATAAGATGGGTAGTAAATCGAAGAAACGGGTATTACTTCACATAGCGATATGCTTACTTAGCATTATTGTGTAACATAATTACTTTATAATTTCACGCCATTGATGGTTAGTACCCAGGATTTTACTTATTAAATAAAAGAGAAAAATTTATAGGTTTGTTAACGCCTAAAATTCTCAGAATATTTTTTTAGTTGTGTTGCTTCGGATCAAAATGATCTTTGATAGAGTTCAGAAAAATAATTTCCAGCGATTTTCGATATCTTCGTTTGTTTCCAATATACAGCGTTTTTACGAAAATTTTGATATCTTCATACAAGTGGACTGTTAACAACTGTATGCAAAACAAATGCTTATCACCTAATTTATGATTACTTGTTATACCGTTATCATTAGTATCGAGAAGTATGAATACAGGGTGTAATAAAAGTTAGTTAAAATTTACCAAACACTAACATAATGTATGCTATAGATTTTACTATAATTTGCTTTTGAAATGATTTCAGACGTAAGATAGTTACGATATACTAAATGTATTTATCATTTTTTTTTCTGTCTGTATAAACTCACCTATTCTTCTTCTTCTTAAACCCAGTTTGTCTATTAATATTTTTTTTTGCTGTTTATGCGATTTCAATCATTTTTGGATTTACTGTAGATCCATTTATTCTGAGACAGAGAAAAAATAATGGAATGAAAATATTGCACAGCGTCGAACTTCTACAGGGTGTTACTTTTCCCAGGTCGCGACCCCTCTTACACATCTGAAATTTTTACTATGACGCCATTGGCTATTTTTACAGCAAATTTATATTCCTTATTCTGTTCTGTTTTGTTAATTTCCCTAAAATGTATTATAGCTATCTCAAAGATGTTACCCACAGCATACAGCATTTTTTACTTCCGTCATAAAAAAGAACCATCGTAATCGTGAACAAATCAACCTGATCAATCCCATTTTCATCTGTCTGTCTGTCTGTCTGTTCGCGGCAAAGTTAAGAAACTTCTTATTTGGTTAGCCTCAAATTTAGGTTAAAATTAAGGTCATACTGTGAAATTTTGATAAAAATCCAATCCAAATCAAGTATTAAACTTATACTGGGATTAATTGATTAAATTTGGGCACAAATCCCAGGCGGCGAATCAAAATGGCGGCTTAATAAAATGTCTGATAAAATTTCTTTCAGTTTTTCCTTTAAACTCAAGTCCAGACCCAATTATGAATTGGTAAAATTTTGGTGTAAATCCAGTATGGCGGCATATTAAAATATTTGAAAAAATAATATATTATGAAGAAAAATGAAGCAAATAGTTATTTGGTGATATGTACAGGGTATCTCTCTATATTTTGAGCCTACCTTTTACTTTTAAAGATACCAAAAAAATTTTAAATGAAAAAGTTCTAAGGTTTTACCTGAACCGCCAAGATTTTTTATCAGAATTAATACTTGCAAATCAGTCAAGAAATACCAACTTTTGTTTTTTTTTAAAGGAATGTATTGGGAAGGATGTTTTTTTGCAGCATACAAATTTGAATGATTTATCTCAAGAAATGTACCAGGTCCATGAAAAAATGAAAATTTTAACACCCTGTATCTTAAAAACGAAGGCTTTGCGAACACATGTTCATATGAACTTTTAGCCCGAAAATGAGGTAATAAATTAGGCGCTGCCTTTGTTTTGCCCTCAACAAAATAACACCCTGTATAACTCTTTTGGAATTAAAAGCGAATACTCTATATCAAGACTAATAAAACAACTAAATTAAAAACGAAAAATCCGTTTCGGCTCGTTTAGTATGACAAAGCGAATTATGGTAGAATCTATATTATATGAATATGTCATTTTCGTAGAAACGCTGTATATTACAAACAAGATCATTTTGGTCAGAAGCAAAAAGATATTAAAAAATGTTTTGAGAATTTTAATCGTCAACAAACATTTGCAAAAAGGCAGGGATTTTATTTAACGCCCTGTATATGATATTTTTATGCTGATATGCAGTTATGCAAGTAAAAGCGCATACGTAATAGATCGGCCAAACAAATACCAAAAACCGCATCTCGATATCGCATTTCGCAATTGAAATATTCATTTTTAAGTTTCTAAATGGTTTAAGTAAACGATCCTCTTTTTATATTAGAGTGGTCTATTATATAGGATCCAGTAAAAAAAAACAAGAACTTTTTATTCATTGTCGATGTTTCGGAACTTTATTGTTGCATTCTCAGAACACTAAAATGTCAGAAAAGAAAAACATATTTATGAATTAAAACATGAGTTAAAACTAAGCAATTAAAACATTTTTAAGACTTGAAATAAAATAAAAACAAGATTTACACTATTTACAGAAATTGCTACAAAAAGAACCCGATCAAAATAAGGACAGTTTTATCAAAATGCAGTCAACATATGAGCCGTTAAGTGCTAAAGTGGCGTAAGTCAAGAATTCTGAATTTCATATAATGAAGGTTAAAGTAAAAGGTTTGTTAAACACGATATGAAAAATATATCTGAACAATTTTTGGAGTGTCAACTGGTGACATATGTCATCAACTAATAAGGCTAATTTGCAGCTGAAAGATCGAAACAGTTTTTTTTTATAGTACTTTTTTTTGACTTACACCACTTCTGCAATAAACATTTGTTCGAACCTTTTGCAATTATTGACTTACACTTTAAGAGGTGAGTGGGTATCGTGAAATACAGCATAATAATATCGACTAAATGATAATCATCATACGAATAATAGACTTTTATTCATTTTTGCATTAAAAAAACACGTAACAAAACGTAACATGAAATTAATAAAATTAAATTTCTTGTTACAAAAACTAATATTAATGAACTTCAAGCATAAGGAATATTTTTATCATCATCACTTTCTTGGTCTTCCATGAAGAGTAAAGGCCCATTATCTTCGATATCTTTTGCTGTTTTTAGGGAAGTAAAAAACTCGTGGTGAATAGGTGGAATATATGGGAGCAAATCAAGCATGTCGTTTTTCTTGGCTTCTGTTATTGGTCTTGGTGCGTTGAAAAGACGCCTTTGCTTGATGTCTTCAAATGGTTGTTTAATTGAGGTTTTTGCTGGTGGCAACGAAAGTTTGCAAAACGGCATATTTTCGTTAAGAGTTTCTTTATAAAACATAGCATGGGGGCTTTCCTTTGTAAATCTGATCCACTGTATTTGAAGCCAATTGATCGGTGCACCATCTTCATTCATTTTCCTTCTTGTGACTGCTTTTTCTAGTTGTCCCGTTGATTTAAAATCTGCCTGCTCCATTACTAGAACCCGAAACTTATTTTTCGTGCGAGCAGTGCGAATAGTGTCATACCAATCTGAAGGAATATAATGAACTTTTTTTCGAGCGGCAGATTCAATATTGCCGAAGTCGGAATCGTTTTTCATGTATGAATGACCAGAAACAAGAAATTTATGATCAATCACAGAAATGCTGTTAGAGTGGTCCATTGCTATTTTCATCCAGGTTAATGCTAATTTAAAATTGCGGTTTTGTCCAGTGCAACTGTCGCTGTATGCTATTATGTGCTTTTTTCCAACTGCTTCATGCTTGAGATGCAGCGATAGGCAGGAGGCTATTTCCTGGGAACCTCTTGAGGCAACAGTCTCATCCCAAACATACATCCAAGCTTTATTGGTGGCTAGTTCATGAACTCCCAAATTATAGCAATACAAGTTTCTCTTATATTACGCTACAGATGTGGTTAGGGTAGGAAATGCTAAAGCTTTTTCTAGGTCAAATGAAATGACATGCAATTCCTGGTTTGTCAGCGCCAATTCAGAATCATTCTTCATGGACTGTCTCGCTTTCTCTGCTTTTCGCAAATGAAGATCTCGTTGACTTACTATGGATTCTTTTTCAGGCTCAGGAGTGGCCTCAATAAGTAACTTCAGCTTATCGCACTGTTGGCATGTATCTTTTAGAGGCATATGGAAGTGTACGTTTTCTTCTTTAAATTTCATCCTGTACACGCTCTCACTAACAGGCACTGATTTATTTTCGGTGCAACGTTCCTTGTATAGATTGTACATTTTTCTCAAATTTAAACTGGGGTCTAAATAGTTACGATTGGGATCGTGTGTTCTTGTGTAATGACTTGTGTAAGCTGGAAAACTTTTTATGTGATTTATAACTTCGTCGATTCTGCTTTCTTCAATTTTGTTCGCACTAGGTCCTTTCCCTCTTAAATCATTTCCAATTTGTCCTTCTTTTTCTTTCTTCAGCGCTCTAGACATTCTACCATCTGATATTTGAAATGTTTTTAAAAAATATTGCTTACAAACTTTTACACTCTAGCCATCAATATTCAGAAAATATTTATTTGAAACGCCCTTTTCGGACCTGCTTCCATCACGTCTCCGTCTCTGTATAACTGCTTGTTTTTTTATAAGTCCGCAAATATATGTATTTTGTTGCGTCCAGCTACACATTCTCCAAAACGAGTTAAAGATAATTCTTCGTTGATCTTCATTTATTTTTGAATGACACCTCTTATTGCAGCTACACTCGACATTTTGGACTATTTTGTCAGTACCAGAATTTCTCCTAGCCTTTTTTACATTTCTTTTCCATCCGGATTCGTTTCTACGCCTTCTTTTAGACGTATTAGGAGTTGCAGTACTTTCCACATCTATTGCAGGCTCACTTGAACCAATAGAATAATTCTGAGAGTCAACTGAAAAAATAAAATCAGTACTTGTTAAACGACCTGCATAATAATCACTTGATACATTTTGTCGTTTGCAAATACTTCAGAAAAATAGGGGTAAAAATGCAGTGATTTTGTAAATATCTTCTTATTTTTTAGAAAATAATTATAATATATAGCCAAACATTTTCAAAAAGCTGGGTTTCTAGGTTATGTTTCCAATTATAACGTATTTTTAACGATTAATAATAAATTAGCATTTACTTACCTCTATCAGAATCTGCAGACGAGGAACTGCTACTAGGCACGAAGTCTTTGTCAGCAACATCATCATCAGAATCTAAATAATCGGAGTCTGAACACATTTTGATACCGTTTAGAACAACAATAAACGTACTAAACAAAACCGTATACAAAATAATGACTTACACCACTAATGTATAAACTGTAAACGTAATTCAGTTTTCTGGTTCTTGACATTAGCGCCATGTATGAAAAAACCAAAAAATGCTAGACTTACGCCACTTATGTATAAGATAGAATGAAGATGTTGCTTTTGATTTCTGGTGTAAAATAAAAATGAGGAAAAATTGACTTACACCACATTTGCATTCAACGGCTCATATATAAAAATCATGTTTTATTTTGGGCAGACATATAGTTTATAGGATTTTTGAAAGAGGTCTTACAGCACATAGTTATCTAGAAATCCTTGAGGAAGTTATTCTAGAAATGCTCGAAAATATTCCATTAGCCCAATATAATGCAGTTTACTTACAGCAAGATGGAGCTCCAAGTCACAACTTTAGGCTCTTAAGGGAATTTCTTGATAATAACATTCCTCAAAAATGGATAGGTACCAAAGGACCTGTTAGATGGCCTCCACGATCTCCAGATCTCTCAATTTTAGATTTTTTTTTATGGGGCTGTATACAAAATGAAGTATATTAAACACGATATGGTGGCATAGCAGAACTTCGAGAGGCACTTCAGTTAGCCTTTCGAAATCTACGAATGAGACCAACGGTTTTTTTTAACGCTAATCAATGAATTACAGAAATTTTGCATTAGAGAAAATGGTCGTCAATTTTGACATCACCTATAAACATTTATTTTTTCTTTTTTTTAATAAAACTTACTGTTATTAAAAAACTCTATAGGTATTTTTATATAAGAAGATACCTACCTGTTTGCGTGTTTCTGAGAAGTGCATACTATTATATATTTTTGAAAAGGTAAAAAAAGACAAATTTTATAATCTATAAATATACAGGGTGTTACGTTTAAAAAAATAAAGTAGAGTCCGATAACTTTTTGACCTGACCATGAATACTAATTCCGAAGGCGGAAGTGAGTTCACATTTTCGATAAGTTATCTGGTAGTTGAGATACGAAGGGTGCCTGAAGATGCAAGATTTTCAATTTAGCCCTGTGTCTTAAAAACTAAAAGGGCTGTGATAATTAATAAACCCCGCAAAAGAACCCAAAATAGGGCACCCTGTACAGCTCAATGGGATCGAATACAACTTTGCTTTTGTTGGTGTAGGGCGTATAAGCAAGTATTCGTCCTGCAATAATTGATAATAATTAGACATACAAAAATACACCCAATATATTTGTTTACAATAATTTTCAGTTTTGAAGATAATTTATATTACAGAAATGAATTCAAATTACGACATTTAGCACGGCCCGCTAGTTTTAAAATTGAATTGGTCAACCGATAATATTTTCTTTATTACTTTATCTATACTGGCAATCATTTTTTACCTCATTAGACATTTTTATTGTGCATCCTTGTAACAAATGGGAAGCGTTATATAACCACAAATTATATGCCATTGTAAATATAGGAACCGATTTACCATGCAATTTTTTTAAATAATAAGTTTTCTATTCAGTTGTAAATAATCTCTGCAGTAAAACTGATTCATATATATTTAAAATAATAATCTTGTTTTCTCTGTGGACTATACGCTCTCTTTATTCTGCGATCGTCTGTTAGTTTCAGGTAATTCGATAGAATTAAGTTTTCATTCATGTTTATACACTCCGCCAAGAAAGTATCGCATCACTCGAAAAAACGGAAATATTTTTATTTTATCTTCAAACATCGACTGGTATTTCTTGATCTAAAAGATTAAAATTCCATTAACGCAAGTAAAAAAGGTACGCTTTGTGTTCAAAAAAGGCATATAAACATCTTTATCTACATTCATTGCATTTAGTGTCTTGTAAGTCGATATTTTGTTTCGTTCAAAACTACGCTATTTATTTTGTCTAAGTGAATTTTGAGAATCCTATTGAATATGGAAGGTCGTGCGAACGTAAACTTAAATTTGCCAAGAGATCTAGTGGTTAGAATTATTTCTTTAGTTGAGGATGGGCGGAGTCAGCGATATGTCGCTGCCTTAGTTGGAGTCAACCAGTCGACAGTATCTCGAGTTGTTGCTAGGTACCATGAAACAGGAGGGTATGAGAGACGACCAGTACCAGGCCGGCCGCAAGCAATTACGCCAGTGGACCGTCGATTTTTGACTCTCCAAGCGCTACGTCGAAGACATGTTACTGCAACACAACTCCAGCAAGAGTTAGTTGCAACTCGAAATGTGCGGGTATCTTCGGAAACTGTTAGAGAAATCTTAAGACAGTCTGGAATAAGAGCTAGAGTGGCTGCCACTGCCCCTCGTCTCACCAGGGACCACCGTGTAGCACGATTAGAATTTGCAAGGGAACATGTTGAGTGGAACATTGATGACTGGGGCAACGTACTCTTTACAGATGAGTCAAGATTTTGCTTATACACATCAGATCGCCGAATACCTGTGTATAGACGAGATGGGGAGCGCTACGCCCAATTTAACATAAGACCTTCAACCAATTTCGGTGGAGGGTCCATTATGCTTTGGGGAGGAATATCTTTGAGGGGTCACACAGAATTGGTACTGGTTGACGGGGGTTCCATCACTGCTGATAGGTATATAAGAGACATTTTGGAGCCACATGTTGTCCCTTATATGCCATTTATCGGTGACAATGCTATCCTAATGCATGATAATGCACGTCCCCATGTAGCTAGGATAGTTACTGAATACCTTCAGGAGGTAAATATCAGAGTTTTGGACTGGCCCGCGTGCAGTCCAGACTTAAACCCAATTGAACATGTTTGGGACTATCTGTACAGAAGGGTTAGAGCTGGAAACATCCCTGCAACCGATCTCCAACATCTCCAACAACTCTTAACTGCAGAATGGGAGAATCTGGACCACGGGTATTTGGAGGCCTTGATTGGGAGCATGCCAGAACATTGTCGGGATGTTATAAGAGCCAGAGGAGGCAATACAAGATTCTAAAATGATATTTTGTTATGTTAAATGGTTTTTTCTTTCGTAATGTTAAATTTCGAACTTTCCTTAATTTACATTTAGTTCAAAAATCTAAAAATTAGAAGTTGTTTTATGTTCTTTATTACATTTTTTCACAAAAATAGATTGAAATATTTCTAAAAAATGGATATCTACCGAAAAAAAAAATTAGTTTCTTTTTAATGTTAAGAAATTGTAGTGATGCGATACTTTCTTGGCGGAGTGTAATTATTTGCTTGCAATTCAATCAATAATATCAAAATGCCGATTAGAAAATGCTGATTATTGGAAATTATTTTAATATTTTGTTTTATTTTTGTTAAAATGTTATTCAATTATTTTATCATACTTCTGTAAAACTCATATTCTCTCTCATTTAATAAAATCGGTACAAAACATTTAAACTACTATGATTCTTGCATTCGATATATGAATAAAATTCGGTAAATTACCTTTATCCTGGACATCCCTCGTTACGAATCTTTAATCTTTCCTTTAATGAGGAATAGTATTTTCAAACATTTATCTGGGGTCATTATCTTCCACTATATTGCATTCATACCAATATTTTACTAGTGTCTACCTATACCATACTTGTTTTCATTTTAAATAAATTGAGTAAGTAGTTTTTTACAGTGCCTTTTTAAAAATTTCATTAAACCGCCTTTTTGTTCCGCCATGTTGAATTCGGATCAAAATTCTACCAGTTTATCCCTATATCACATCTAATTTTTGTGCAAAATTTAATGTCTTTTTAATTTAATTTTTTAAACAGTTTATTTGACCGCTATTTTCTTCTGCCATCTTTATTTTATACCACAATCTTACCAGCATATTACACTTAATTCTTGCCCAAAATTTCAATTCAATCATTGATTTTTTAAGTACTGTGTTAGGCCATTTTGTTTTGCCATCCTGAATTCGTACCAAAATGTTACCAGTTTATTCTTATGTAACACTTAAATCGTTCAAAATGTGTGATAAATTGGATAATTATTTTTTAATAATATTTTTTTAACATTTCACTAGGGCGCCATATTGGATTTTTACCAAAATATTGCCAGGTCATATGAGCCTTAAATTTTTGACAAATATTTGAAATCAATGGGTTAAGTAGTTTTTGTATAGCTATTCCGGGAACTGACAAACAGACCGACGGAATTGAGAAAACATGATTTTAGACATTTTCTTCTTCTTGCTGTGCCGTGTCAGGTTCCCTTTACGTTAACAGTTACAATGGAGAATTCCTCACGGTTTTCAGCTAGTCTGAAAAGTTGTTCCGCACTCTGTGTGCCTGTCCAGTCTCTTATATTTCGAAGCTATGATGCCTGTCTCCTATCAACTCCTCTAGGAACCCTAAAACGTAAAGATATGAAAAAAAATCGGTAAGTTTCTTTAGCCGGAACTTCCCTCGTTATGATTTTTTTCCATTTGTTTAGGAATAGTGAAGTGTGACCCAATTTAGTCCAGTACATAGTCACAGTATATATGTTAAGTCCTAACACTGGAAACAGTGGTGGACGATAGATCAAAATACGAGAGTTCTAACCACACTACACCACAACTTGTTACGTTCTGGACGTGCGTTTCGCTAACCAAGTTAGCATCATCAGCAGATGATATAAACTAAAGTAACTTATCCTAACCGAGACTATTTATAGGTAAATGTGGTCACACTTGGTTGCGCCCGACTGCATCGTTGTCAAGTAAACAATAGAGAGGACTGTAGGGAATAGGCCCTCTGTCTTTATTTAGTGCTTTCTTACCAAATTTAACTATTTCTATACTCTCAAATGCATCCAATAATCTATTATTAGATACATTTTTAATCAACTTAAGATTATTTATTCCTACTTGGTGATTATTTTCTAAAGCATGTTCGGCAACGCTTGACTTTTCTGTTCTTCCGTATCTTAAATGTGCCATGTGTTTTTTAAAACAAATGTTTATGGAGCGTTTAGTTTGCCCAACATATTTTAGATCGCAGTCATTACAGCTAATTTCATAGATGCCAGTCCTGTCCTTCAAGTCGACTTTGTCTTTAGGGTTTCCAAGTAGACTTTTCAAACTGTTCTCCGTTTTGTAGGCTACTCTAAAACCTACGTTTTTAAATACTTTTTCTAGACCTCTCGTATATCTGGGATCATATGGGATTACTATGAACTTATTGGGAGCCTCAGGTGCTTGAAGAGTATTGGCATATTTTAACATTTTCTTATGCTTATGCCTATTTACTAATTTATGTACAAAATTACCATTAGATCCATTACTTTTAGCTATATTTTTAATCCGATTCATTTCATTGTTAAAACGTTCTTTACTTAATGGAAAATTGACTAATCTGTGAGTTAAGAAATGAAATGCTCCCATTTTGTGTTGACGGCAATGAAATGAGTCGGATGTTATATACCTATCAGTATTAATAAATTTCCTATAAATATCGAATTCTAATTTATCGTTATTTCTAATAACTAACGTGTCGAGAAAAGGTAATTGCCCATTGTTCTTCTTTTCGTACGTAAAATTAATAGAAGGATATTTATTGTTTAATGTTTCTAAGAAAATGTCCAAATTTTCTGTTTTAGTATCAAAAATAGCAAATATATCGTCTAGGTATCTATACCACACCCTTGGGAAATACTTGAGTTCTTTTTTGAACTGGGTTTCTAATCTACCCATAAACAAATTTGCAAGGAACGGAGATAAGCAATTGCCCATCGCAATTCCCTCAAGTTGTTTATAATATTTATTGTTGAACTGAAAAAAATTTTGATTCATACATAATTTTGTAAGAAGTAAATATTCATCAATAATTTCTTTCTTCAAATTATTGATTTCAAGTAGTTCCTTTAGGTACTCTAAAGCTAGTGGTATGGGTACACTAGGAAACAATGAGCTTACATCAAAAGATATTAAAATTTCACCTTCTTTTAAGTGAACATTCTTAATTTTATCTAAGAATTCTAACGAGTTAGTAACCTCAAAGTTATCGTACGAGATATTTAATCTGCTGAATTCTTCTACTAACCATTTTAAAATATTGTACGTTGGTGTTCCAACAGCTGAAACAATAGGTCTCATGGACTTTCCAGGTTTATGGATTTTGGGAAGGCAATACAGTTTAGATAACTGTGGGTTACTATGTGTTAGTTTAAATTTTAGTTTATCGGACACAAGGTTTTTACACTGTTTTAAGGTATTTTTTACTTCCGTTGTAATTTTTGATAACAACATTGTTTAGAAACCCAATTTAAAAAAGAACTCAAGTATTTCCCAAGGGTGTGGTATAGATAGGTAGACGATATACTTGATATTTTTGATACTAAAATAGAAAATTTGGACACTTTCTTAGCAACATTAAACAATAAATATCCTTCCATTAATTTTACGTACGAAAAGGAGAACAATGGGCAATTACCTTTTCTAGACACGTTAGTTATTAGAAATAACGATAAATTAGAATTTGATATTTATAGGAAATTTACTAATACTGATAGGTATATAACATCCGACTCATTTCATTGCCGTCAACACAAAATGGCAGCATTTAATTTCTTAACTGTTTAGTCAATTTTCCAGTTGGAAAAGTGGACCAGTTTGAATCAAATGGTAGACCATTTGATTCAAACTGGTATAGCAAACCAAGTATGCTTGAAATTGAAGCATACGGATTATTTAAAAAACTCACTTATGCACTTAGTAATTTAGAATTTGAACAATGATTTCCAAAGAAAAATGTTCGTAGTTATTGATGCCAAATTTTTAAAGAAAATGTGTTCACTTAAAACCAAACTGAGAAAGTTGAAACCACAAAAACAAATTTCTTCGGAAGTCGAGAACATTGTAGAAAACCTTTCTTCTCAGTCCTTTGAGAATAGAGAAATCGCCCTTTTGAATAAAGGTTTGAATTTTGCAGAGCCTCCAGTAAAAAATAGTTTACCAACTATTATAGCGATTATCGAAAGTTCTATTCAATACGTGCCAGAGTCAACTAAGGGATTCATTAGAGAGGCTTGCAGAAATCAAATCTCAAAAAACGTTGTTAACAACAAGTCAAAATATGTTTCTCGTAAAAATACTGAAGTTATCCAGCGACTGAAGAAAAAAGAATGTTTTTATTTAAAAGCTGACAAAGGAAATACGGTTGTTATACTAGACAAAACAGATTATCTTGAAAGAGTAGACCATTTGATTCAAACTGGTCCCTACGATTTAATTGAGAAGAACCCGTTATCAAAAAGATAAGAGAAGTAAAAAATACCTTAAAACAGTGTAAAAACCTTGTATCCGATAAACTAAAATTCAAACTAACACATAGTAACCCACAGTTATCTAAATTGTATTGCCTTCCCAAAATCCATGAACCTGGGAAGTCCATGAGACCTATTGTTTCAGCTATTGGATCACCAACGTACAATATTTCAAAATGGTTGAAGAATTCCGCAGATTAAATATATCGTACGATAATTTTGAGGTTACTAACTCGTTAGAATTCTTAGATAAAATTAAGAATGTTCACTTAAAAGAAGGTGAAATTTTAATATCTTTTGATGTAAGCTCATTGTTTCCTAGCTTTAGAGTACCTAAAGGAACTACTTAAAATCAATAATTTGAAGAAAGAAATTATTAATGAATATTTACTTCTTACAAAATTATGTATGAATCAAAATTTTATTCAGTTCAACAATAAATATTATAAACAACTTGAGGGAACTGCGATGGGCAATTGCTTATCTCCGTTCCTTGCAAATTTGTTTATGGGTAGATTAGAAACCCAGTTCAAAAAAAAACTCAAGTATTTCCCAAGGGTGTGGTATAGATACGTAGACAATATATTTGCTATTTTTGATACTAAGACAGAAAATTTGAACACTTTCTTAGAAACATTAAACAATAAATATCCTATTAATTTTACGTACGAAAAGGAAAACAATGGGCAATTACCTTTTCTTAACACGTTAGTTATTAGAAATGACGATAAATTAGAATTTGATATTTATAGGAAATTTACTAATACTGATAGGTATATAACATCCGACTCATTTCATTGCCGTCAACACAAAATGGCATTTCATTTCTTAACTCACAGATTAGTCAATTTTCCATTAAGTAAAGAACTTTTTGACAATGAAATGAATCGGATTAAAAATATAGCTAAAAGTAATGGATATAATGGTAATTTTGTACATAAATTAGTAAATAGGCATAAGCATAAGAAAATGTTAAAAGATGCCACTACTCTTCAAGCACCTGAGGCTCCCAATAAGTTCATAGTAATCCCATATGATCCCAGATATATGAGAGGTCTAGAAAAAGTATTTAAAAGCGTAGATTTTAGAGTAGCCTACAAAACGGAGAACAGTTTGAAAAATCTCCTTGGAAACCCCAAAGACAAAGTCGACTTGAAGGAGAGGAGTGGCATCTATGAAATTAGCTGTAATGACTGCGATCTAAAATATGTTGGGCAAACTAAACGCTCCATAAACATTCGTTTTAAAAACACATGGCACATTTAAGATACGGAAGAACAGAAAAGTCAAGCGTTGCCCAACATGCTTTAGAAAACAATCACCAAATAGGAATAAATAATCTTAAGTTGATTAAAAATCTAGTTGATTAAAATATCTAATAATAGATTATTGGATGCATGTGAGAGTATAGAAATAATTAAATGTAGTAAGAAATAAAGACAGAGGGCCTATTCCCTATAGTCCCCTCTATTGTTTACTTGACAACGGTGCAATCGAGCGCAACAAAGTGTTATCACATTTACCTATAAATAGTCTCGGTTAGGATAAGTTACTTTAGTTTATATCATCTGCTGATGATGCTAACTTGGTTAGCAAAACACGCGTCCAGAACGTAACAAGTTGTGGTGTAGTGTGGTTAGAACTCTCGTATTTTGAACAGTATATATGTGTTACATATACTGTCTTTTCATTTTTATTTGTTCCATCATGTTATAGAGTTTTGTATATAATAAAAAAATTTATTAAGTAGTTTTTACATTGATACATACCGCCATTTTGCTACGTCATGCGTCATATTGAATTCGTACCAGTTTATGCCATTTTCACATCTACTTTTTCTGCATAATCGCTTGAACAAGATTTTTTTACATTGATTTTTTAAAAATTTTATTTGGCCGCCATTTTGTTTCGCCACCTTTAATTGAAACCCACATAATCAGTCTTTACCTACTCCGCTGGTCTGCAGATACTTCCCAGATATAAGTTTCTAACAGGTTTTCGTTATCGATCTTCTTTTTGTTATGTTAAAGTGGTGTATTATTTGGGGTTAGGGTCCAGTAAAAAACCAAAAGCCCTTTTTTAAAATCTCTACTTTTTGCAACTTTATGATTGCATCCTCAGGACACAGATTTAATATACTTCATGAAACCCATATTATCAGTGTTTACCTACTCCGTTGGTCTACAGATATTTCCTAACTCCAAATAATAAACCACTCTAACATAACAACAAAAAGATCGTTAGTGAAAACCATTTAGAAACTTAATATGTGGGAAATATCCGCACAGGAGTAAGTAAAGAGATTTTCATGCAGGATATAAAATTTATGTGTCCTGAGAATGCAACAATAAAGTTGCGAAACGTCGACAATTTAAAAAAGAATTTTGTTTTTATTACTGGATCCTAACACCAAATAATACACCACTCTAACATAAAAACAAGAGGATCGTCTACAAAAACCATTCGGAAACATAATATCTGGGAAATGTTTGCGGACGAACGATGTAAGTAAAGACTGATAATATAGAGTTCATCAATGATACAGAAACTATATGTGTCCTGAGGATGCAACAATAAAGTTGCGAAACGTCTACTACTTAAAAATATACATTTGTTACTGGACTCTAACTCCAGATAATACTCCACTGTAACATAACAACACGAGGTTTGTTAACGAAAACCATTTAGAAACTTAATATCTAGGAAATATCTGCGGACCTACGGAGTGGGTAAAGACTGATAATATGGGTTTCCTGTAAGATATAGGATCTATATATGTGTCCTGGGGATAAACAAATTAAGTTCCGAAACGTCGATAATTTAAGAAAAAAAAGATTTGTTTTTTTCTGGATCTTAACCCCAAATAATACACCACTAACAAATTTTTTTTACCAAAATATTACCAGGTCTTCTTCATATGATCTTTAATTTTTGATCAAAATTTGAAGTGAATCGGGTAAGTAGTATTTAAGCTATGTCGCGAACTGACAGACAGACGGACCGACGGATTTGATAAAACATATTTTTTGGCATCTAGGGACGTTCAAACGTGAATATATGTAAAATCTAGAGGGCGAATTTTTCACGATTACAAAATATTTATTTGGCCGCAATTTTGTTCCGCCATCTTGAATTAGTAACTAGTTGTTCTAGTTAAGCATTATACTACAATTAGTTATGGCACATAATTTGCAATTCACCTAATTCAAGATGGCGGCCAAATAAAATTTTTGTACATATCTTCGCGTTTTAGCGTCCCTAGATACCAAAAAATATATTTTATCAATTACGTCGGTCCACCTGCCGCTGTGTCTGTCTATCTGTCAGTTCGCGGCATAGCTCAAAAACCACTCATCAGGTTGACTTCAAATTTCAGTCAAAAATTAAGGCTCATATGGGGATGACCTGGTATTATTTTGGTAAAAATCCATTTATGCCCATTCGGTTGGTATTAATGGCTTGCAAAGCATTGTTCAACGCCTCTTGAGACCATTTGGCTCTTTCGGGATATTTCCTTCTATATATAGTAGGCATCACTGAAAACAAAAGTGCAAACTAAAATAATTTGTTTTAGACCAAGGGATAATGACAGATTTTGTGATACGATTTTATTCAGTATGTCTTTCAGTGGGCAATAATATACGTATATCCTTATGTTAATAACGCTAGAATCAAATAATCAAAAAATTATTTTTCATTTATTCGAAAATTATGTGTTTTGGTACGATTTTAATCAGGCTGCAATGGATTTTGGATGATTAAAATGAAGTTCCCTTCTTCAAATACAAGTTCACGTAGCCATATCAGCTTTTCTGGCCCACCCAAACGGTATGCCAATGGTTTTCCTAGAAAAATTTAATTTAGAATTTCATAACAAACAAATGACGAATCATATGAAGAACCCACGACGACTCTTTGATTCATGCATTATTAAGATAAGGATGTATGTATAACAAGGCACACTGTGTAAAATCGAATCCCAAAATCTGTCACTAATGTATAAAAAAACATAGGGTAGAAGCACCAGTTGTGGCCACTTTTAGCTATTATCAGATTTTGAAAAATTGTGAAAAATGCATTTATGTGATTTTTTAATTGAAATTATGTAGGTTCAATTTTCCAGATGTTAAACTTTAATGTAAATTTTTTTTTTATTTTTTTATATAGACACGCATTTATCAAATTATTTAACATTTGTGCTGTAAATCGATTTTCACAATATGTGGCCACATTTGTCCAATTATGTCCATCAGACGTGCCATTTATGGCCACTGTAATTTAAAGCGGAAGAAACCTGGATACTCAAAAATAAAAAAAAAATATTTTAAAATAATTTTTATTATAAAATTAAAAAACAGACGGAAACAAATTTTTAAAAATATTTTAAATTAAAAATATTAAACGAAACATTTTAAAATAGGTACTTATGTCTTATTAAATCAACGTTAATAATTCAGGAACCGTATATATTTCTCTTGAGTTGATTTGCTTTGGCTCTTCAATTCTCATTAAAATATCATTAAGTTTGTACCACAGTAAATCATTTTTCTCTGGTACTTCCAGTTCCCACCACTTTTCGTCATTGCACAACAATAATATTTACTATTTTCTATTTGAACAATTTTGGCAGGATAAAATTCATTATCGTATTTTAAAATAACAAAAGTTCCAACATTAAAGGCAGATGAAGTCTGAGCAATTTCACCTCGTTTTCGTTGTTTTTCATCTGTTTCTTTTTTATTACTTTTGTAGTCTTTTTTATTTTCATAAATTTTGGCTTCGATCTTCTTGCCCTCAGTTTGTTTCTTTCCGGATTTCTTTTTCTCATTTTTTGGATTTTTCTCTTTGGCCTCCATCAGCTCAATCCATTTATTATGGGTCTTTGTCTCTTTCTGTTTCAGTGCACTGAGTTTCCATGTCCTCATTATTTTTCCTTTTAGACTGATTTTCATCGCTGTTATATTCTATTGCTTCTGGTTTGTTGCTGGTAGTCTCTAACTCAGGACACTCGTTTATTCTAAAGTCAACATCCAAATTATAGATGTCTTTTTCATTTTGTAAAATTATAGGTTTAATTACTAACTCTTGTATTATTTTTATTTTTGGAGTTTGATCAGTGAGTTTTACTTCCTTATCAGCAGAAAATTCGGGGAAGTCAAAAATTATTACATCATCTTCTGAATCTAGATTCAAGTTAATTTCCTGGGTAGAAATTTCATCCAATGAAACATCTGAAAACGCACTGAATTTAACTGTCTTTTCACTTGCACTCTTCCAGACATTGTACAGTTCTAAGTACTTTTCTTCTCCCTCCCAGTCATTCCAACTAGAAAATATTATTTCAAAATTTGACAACCCCGCTAGTTTTAAATGATTTTCAAGGACCTTAAGTTGTTCTATATTTTGCGTTTCTTTTTGTTCTAATTCTTGCTCAGATAAGTCATTTGGTTTTGAATCTGATTGTATGGTTTTGGAAAAGTCCTTGTGAATTAAAACTGAATTTAAAGCAGCTGGTACATCTTTCTTTTGAAGAGTTATTCCATCATTCTCTAACTGCCATTTCTTGGCTAGTTTTTTCTATGTTGCTTTCAAAGGAAAGAAGAAAGATACATCCAGGGTCTGGAAAATGTGTGTTGTATTGGGAGGAAGACAAACTGGTATGATCTCATTAGAGCGACAAAAATTGCTCTAATTCAGGGACAAATGAGATGCATGACCATCTATAAAAACAATGACGGGTCTAAAATTTCACAAAAATATTTGCAAAATATTCATAAAACTGTTTGCTCTGCATCCACCCAGTTTGGTATAGGATAGACAAATAAACTAAATCGCAAATGGTTTTTAGCTGACCCGATTTTAGCCACTCGATGGTCACAATTAGAAAAAAAGAGAAAAAAATGCTCTATTTGTGGCCACTTTAATTTTTCCATAATATTTATTCAATTTTAGTTCTTTAACTGCATAATGTCTTTTTTATTATATAAGAGAGAAAAAATATTCTAGACAAAGGCATATTTAATATTATTTTCCAAATTAATAATAAAGCTTTACTTACGTGGCAGTCCTTAGCAATATGATTAAGATTGAAGCGGCAAGAAAACACGTGTTCATTTATCTACGTTTAACTACAAACTGTGTAATTTTATGACTGTATAATTTTAAGTAGATGGCGCTAGTTGTATGGATTTGACAATTGATATGTAAACATTGTTGCCGGGTTAAAGAAATATCTTATTATGTATTACTTTATTGTTAATGGCCACAAAAGGGTCAGTGACCACAAACGGTGCTTTCACCCTACCCTTAATATGGGAGAAATGCCCCAGGGCATCTCTCCCGATAACACCTGGGGCATCTCCCCCGACAACAAGGGAGAGATGCCTTACCACGTGGTTGACAAAGATAAGGACGTACGGTTAACTCTTTTAGGTTATGATACTTAATAATAAGCATTTATTTAAACATAAAAAAACACAACAATTCACAATACTGATATATAAATATATTATCACAATAAAATCTGCCACATTAAAAAAATATTTACATAGGTATATCAAAGTGATAAATCGAAAAAACTTTTTTATTGTTTACACTAAAACACGAAACGAGAACAATCTAAACGGGTAAAACACTATCGCTTATCCGCAGTGGCAACGGATCCGCCGGTCGGTTTAAAAATTAAAGGCTCTGGCCATCTCACCCGGTGGGTCATCTCTACCGGACTTACCCTACTAAAAAAACTGAATATCCAATTTACCTCAAATTTTGTGAAAAACTAAGGTATTACATAAGAATGAATTGGTAACATTTTGGTATATGAATATATGATAGTAAAATAAAATGGTGGCCTAATACATTTTACACAAATTTTCTGCACGCATTAAATGTAATATAGAGATAAGCTGGTAAAGTTGTGTTACGAATTCAAGATAGCGGAACATGTTTAAACAATTAACGTAAAAAAATCTTCTTATTCAATTAACTATAAATTTTTCTAGAAAAATTAAAGATGATATAAGGATAAACTGGATTCATCAAGAAAAAACCTATTTAATATAACAATAATTTAGTAGTTATTTATTTTCCCAATTTTCCTGTTCTCAGGCCTTTAGTATTAAACAATGTTGCACATAGGTACATAATTGTTTTTAATTTGCAACAGTCAATATTGAAAGCAACATAGACTTTGTTAAGAAGCTACTACAACCAAGTAAAGATTGTGTCAATGACTAATAATACCACAAACTTTTCCTATAGAGTAACTTCTTCTACCTATACAGATTTAAATGTAATATTAATAATGAGAGACCACTCGTTAAATATAAGATGATATGAAGAAAGTAAGGTCTTAATTAGTGAATTGCGTGTCTGCAACGTCTTGGCTGAGCTTTATTTAGGAATATTTTTTGTTTGTCAATTTTGCAGATGAACGGGTATTTCAAAATGCTACTCGATTACTAGAATTCTATATCTATAAGATCTAAAAACTCCATTGTTTGCATGATACTACATTCTCACATTTTTTTTGTTTGTTTATTGCACTTATATTTTTTGCAATCTATCAGTTTTTTTAAAACTTTATTTAAGTTCACTTGTATGTTAGTTAATCACTATGTTTGAGACAAATCTTAAGAGTAACTTTTTAAAGCAGTTCCCGTTATTAAAATGCTAAAAAGTACAAAACTGTTCCCCTTGTCGGAATTGACTGAGATTTGTTATACATATATAAACACCATGACAATACAATATTATAGTGTCCAATCATGAATGTCATATATAGGGTAATGGGTAAAAATAATACTAAAAAGTATAAAATAAAACAAATGTAAAAACATGTTTTGAAAAGTAAAATTTTAATTTATAAACTATGGATCTGAAATTTGAAAAATAATTCGGCTTACATAAACAAAAAACTTTTAAAAAATTGAATATTTTCTTAAAAGCTTGAGGCTTTATTTCAAGTGTAAGTTTAATTATCAGTTAAATAATTTGTATATAAAACTTTTTAAAACATATTTTTTATATTTATTTAAACAAACGGAAAATTTTCTTTAAGTTTCTATAAAATTATGAATACTCATATATTAATTATAATCATTTAGAAATTTTACTGATGCAACTTTAATGATATATCGAAAGCAAATAAACATAGAGGTAACCAAAATAATAGTTTAGCAACATTTGTTTTGTTAACTACTGTCTAAGTAGCACTTTTAGCGAACCATCTTGTGCGACCTAATTTTACCAAAATATTGTTGCTGTTACTCGAGTATTATTAATTAGTACCTACAATTTAAACAGTCCGAAAATATAGGAAGTCATTATGTAATATATTTGTTTTATAGCTATTTTGAGAATAAGTGTTGGAAAATAAAATACTAATTATATTCTAGCAATAAAATTGTCAATACAGTTTTGTCTGTCATAATCAGAACTAAATTGCAAAATTTAAATATTTTAAACAGTTTTGAATAAGGTATGTTTTTCTGGTGGAACTAAACCACCATAACAGTAGCTTACAAAAAAAGCCTATGTGGGATTTCTGGCTTTTTTAAAATCGCATACTTTTTGACCAATTTTAAATATTCTCCGCTTTTAGCAGATAGTACAAAGCTTTTAGAACCGTAATTTTTTGTGTCTGGAATATTTATTAATAAAATTTTTCTTTTGTCTTCAATATGATCCAATGACAATGTTAGTTCTTCTCGGCGACATGCGCCCGTCAAACTATTGTAGCTATTTTAATATGGAGATAAATTTCGCTTCATTTATAAATTTAGAAATTTCCTCTTTCGAAAAAAATTTCGCCTTCTTTGGTCTAAATCCAATATTTTGTTTTTTTAAATAGGCTTTGATTTTGGAAAACTTGCTTAAATCTATGTTTTCGTTGAGTTTGATCATACTTTTCAACATTGAGTATCTGGACCAAAGCGTGTTTGGCTTACATGTTTTGGAAAGTTCGCCGAAATACGCCAAAAACGGGTTCCTTTAAACTTTTGATGCCTTCACTTTGACACCAGATTTTAAACAGAATATATTCTTTCTTATATCTATGTCGGGATTTTGATGGTAGCAGATTGAAGTTTGCAGTTCTAGCTGCTTCTAACACTGACTCTGGCAAATCTTCGTCTGAAGAATCCATTAAAAAAACTTATACTCAAGTTTACTATGACGACAGCAAAATTAATTTTGATTAACCATGAATGACACGCGTATTTTTAATTTGCGTCTATGGTGATTCAAACTGTCAAATAAAAAAGCAGGGGTTTATTATTGCTTAACATTGATTTTATAAGGTATAATAATAAAATATTACCAGGTCATCTCCATATTACTCTTAACTTTTGACCAAAATTTGAAGTCGATCGGGTAAGTAGGTTTTTAGCAACGACATGGAAATAACATAGACCCAGGTGTTTACATTTTGGAGGAATCCAACATTAACCCTGGTTTGCCAAACCGTTACTGTGGCCAGATTATAACGGATATCATCCTTTATACTATTATCTAAATAAACAAGGAATTTCAGAAATTCCCAGTATAAATTTCCATATAGAATATTTTAAAACGGATAATTAAATAGCTTATTATAAATAACTCAAACCGAATCTGTTTTCAATGTAATTTAAATATTCTGTAATTATTATTCCTTATTTCAAGAAATAAAGGAATAATCGGCAACGTCGGAATTCTACCTTTTTCGAGTATACTACAGATTTCTTTCGGGATCATTCGGAAAACGCCAAAGACGGTCGTAGTCATTCATAATTTCGACCTATTTGATGCGCGACGTTGTAATTGTTCTAGTTGGTAAAATAAGTGTTGTTCAGAAATCCAAGGGTTTTGTGTGGCTATTTTCAAGAATCTGTTTAAAAAACTTTAAGAAAATGGTGCGAACTTGCTTTATTTGCAGAAAAAGAAACGATTTAAACCCAGAAGTTTGTTTGTTTTCGAAGGTAAGTAAGATATGTCATACCAGTGCTGTAGTTGAAGGGTCAAATCACCGTCTAATAGCGTTCTTATATTTGCAAATGAAGTATTGTTTTTGTATTGCACATTTCCGTTGGGCTTAAATTAATTTTTTATAACTTCAACTTATCTATAAAGTCGAAGACACTGATAAACGGAGTACAGCGTTTTGCTAATTTATATATTTGTGAAAAGGCTCAAATAGTCCTCTAAAATTTATCAAATCACCTTTTTGAGGGGTTAATAAACAACATAAATATACTATTTGGTAAAGCATAGGTACTAAATTTTGAATTGAGTAAGCTGTAAGACCCACTATTTTATGTTGTCATTAATTACTCCAGGATGGTTTGCATTTTTTATAAAATGTTCAAGGAATATTTAGGGTAGTGTCGGAGTTCTCATATAGTAAGCATATACAAAAAATGAAAATAGCGCAATAGTGTTACTTTACAATTTTTCATTTACCATAGATTTTCTTTAATGAATTTGAAATGCTTTAATTTATTGCCTAAAAATTTGGTTTTTAAAAATAAGTAATCAAAAAAGTAAATAAATACCATCCTGAGGTACATTATCCCAACTAGGGATAATATGTTTTTATCAGGTGATTTCGGTAATATAAATAATAATATAATATATTATAATGAATGTTAAAAATATTAAACATCTTGGCACAAAATACTTATATTGTCAATAAGTGAAATGTATAGCGGGAAAGATGGATGGTGGGAAAAAAAGGGGATAAATTGGGGGATAAGTACTGTAAAGATTTTGTTTTTCATAATATTGTTTTTGTGGTTTTTAGGGACACAGTTCAATTTTGCATTCATATTAATATTGGGCCATGTTTATTGTTGATTTTCTGTAAATATGAATAGATCCAATACATGTAAAGGTGGTCATTTTTATATAATATTAGTTGCCGCGAGCCTGGCAAACTTTTAAAAGTAGTGGACCCAAATTTTTACCTAACTTCGCGTAAATAGAACTAAAATGTGTTGGAAAAAGGGTGAAATTAAAATGTTTTAAAAAACAAACCCGATTTCAAAAAAAAAGGTTGCATTAAAAAGTGATAAATTATATTTTATTACATATTTCCTATGAAGTCGGTGATAAGCTGATAAAGAAAGGTATTAAATAAGCATTATACTCTTGGTATAGACATCAAAACACAAAGTGGGTCCATGTAACAAAATTTAGTTTTATCTTAATCTTTAGTAACAATAGCAATGAGAACTCACCCTTTTATTGGTTGTATTTTGTTATGGAAATGCTTGTTCTTTAATGACTAAGCTTATTGCTAATAATAAATATTGTCACATGAACCATTACATAAATATGTCTTTTGCAGGCACGTAGCCAGGATTTCAGTTCTAGGGGGATCCAACCCTGTCAAAACCAATTCAATGTCGAAAAAATTATTAAGAAGAATGCTTTTTTTTCACTTGTTGCTAGTCCCCCCTGCAAGTGCAACAAAATATGAAAAAAAGTTGCAAAAAACTAGTTATTTGCCAAGACCTATTAAAACATTGCAGGTACAGCAATTATGAAAATGTAAAAAATTATAGGTATATCTTGAGCAAATAGAACGTTGGCGACTTTTGCTTAATATTTTTAGGTTTTATATATTTAATAGTATTTTAATAAATAAGTGCGTAGTCACTTTGTTAATATCGAGGTTAATGTGGTGCTATCTTCCATAGAGGGTCTGGAACCATATTGCTACATTAAAAATCTGGATTTCTTTAATCATAAATGTATTCATCTTTCTTTTTAGTATTTTCTCGAAATTCTAAAACTACTTTTAATGAGCGTTTGCTTAAAAGTTTTTCTTTTTTTGAGAATTCTAAATATTCCTCACTGTCAAAATCGAATATTTTTTGAGGTAATTTTTTTCAATCCCCAAAGGTAAATTCAATAATTTTTTTATTCCTTAAATCGTGTTTTGTATACGTAAAGATAAGAACTTCAAAATTGTGTGAAATTGGATCACGAAGAGAAATTTTCAGCAGCTACCATATATTCTAAGTTTAATAATAATAATTTTTGTTGGAATTATCATAAATTAGGTCTCGGCACGCATTCGCAATTTTGCTTATGACAGGAGAGTTTTGTGGAAGAAAAATGAAATTTATTTTCCTATCGATTTATGTTAGAAACTGTCGTACTTACGAAAAAATCATTAGGTGCGTCTTTGTTTAGTTGTTTACATACTTGGGCATGTTAAGAAACCCCGTTAAAAAGTTAGAATTTCAAAAAATAGCCTGCTCCCTAATTTTCCTGAGGTTCGAGTTAAAAAATAGCTGTAGTAAGCAGAGCCAATACTGAACTGCTAATCAGCAGTTATTGGAATTCTACTTTCGTAGGTTAAATTATGTAAAAACTAAATATTTTTAGGGTATCGCGCGGAGCGTGGGGGTCCGGACCCCCCCTTAGACTACCTGCCTGGTCTTTTGTCACAGATAAATATTGATACAATTATATTAAATTAGCTTCTTGCTAACCTAAAGTTATATATATATATATATATATATATAAAGCTATATAAAATTTCCTCTAAATTTCCGATTTTGAAAATTGTCACTGAATCATTAAATATGTAATAGACGAGTTTAATTATTATATAAATAATGAAATATTAAATTAATATACTGTTACTTTTGTTTTGTCGGTAATAATAGTTGTTTGTTATTATATCAAACCGTTTATAAATAAATTATACCAAACTTTTAAACTTTGTTTTATTTTTATAAACCACGTGTCCGGGTGAAAATTTATAAAGTGCACTTTCAGTCTTGTTATTTAAATTTTTATAAAAAAAAATTAAGTTTCAAATATAGTGTAAATTATTATACAGGGTGCTTCAGAATCACCAGAAAGTTTCGATGATTTTATTTTTAAACATCATTTAATGCATTTATTTACTTTTTCTATTATTGATTTCTTGATAAAAGTTGGTGGTTCAAAAAAAATATTTTTGATAGTAATAAACTTTAGATCAAGATGTTCAAAAAAGTGGATTTCACTAACAATTTCAAAAAAATAAAATTTTTCTGACGGTAGTTTTAACGGCCATAAAAAATCGTAAATATAAACTGAGTAAAATTTTTTATATTGTAGTTATGGGGATATTTAAGGTCAAACAGCAAAAAAAACATATTTCTATTTAAATCTTTCCTTAGCTATTACTAATATGACATAACTAATACTAAACCTTTATTTACGATTTTTTACGGCCGCGACAGTCACAAAAATTTTAATTTTTGAAATACACTTCTTCGTATTTTTTGAATGCCTTGTATATCTGATTTAAAGTTGAATATTGTGAAAACTATTTTTTCAACAAACACACAAGTTTTATCAAAAAGAAAGTTTTTCGAGAAATTGATAATAAAAAAGTTTCCCATTTAGTGCAGACTTTTCCACGACATAATATCTAAATTAGTTGTTTTCAAGTTGTTATTAAAACTCTTACTTTTGTTAAGTGAAGTCGTTCCTGTTCATCTTAGAACAAAAAAACTGTCGTATCCACCATAATAATATTTGGGCTCAAAAAATATAGCAAATAATACATTATCTCAAAAATAGCTACACCACTGGTAAGCCTCGCGAAGATATCTGACAGCGTTGCAGTTTTCACCGCAAACTATTCTTTATGCGATCAGTCCGTCTTTTTTCCACTCACCCACAACAACAAATTGATGTTTGATTCTATTTATTTCATTTTTATGAATGAAATGCCGGGTCTATTTCTTTTTGACGTCATTGGTTTTTAGCCATGTCGCGAAAAGATAGACCGACAGAAAAAGAGACCGACAGAATTGAGAATACATGTTTTTCGGTATCTAGAGACCCTGAAAACGTAAAGGGTTATTTTTATTGATTACAATACTTTCCTTTTACGAGGGAAGTAAAAAAGGTTATGTTGCAATAATTAAATTTTTAATATTTTTGTAAATTGTCTTAATGAATAATCAATAAATAAACCAATTTTTCTATAAATATCTAAAATTTTGAGCATTTTATGGATTGATCAAATTATATGAAAAATTGTAATATTTATGTGCAAAAGTATCGAAGATGTTGTCCCATATTGGATACTTTTGCAGGGTATGTCAGTTATTATTGAAGATAGAACGATGCTGTTTTTGCCGCGCTGTGCTACTTTTTCGTGAAATGGAAGTCCACGGTAAACAAAACTTGCATGGCCTTCTTCGTTTTTGAAATACTGAGGGAAATTGAGAATTTGCAGCACCCTTAGTTACAATACGAGTTAATCAAAATGTAAAAACGGATTATTATAGAATGTTTTAACGTAGAATGAATGGCGTAGTTAGTTTTTTTTCCATACTCAAGTAGCACTCTTAGTCATGAATACGTCATTGTTACCACAAGCATTTTCAATGAAGTAACTGGAACTTGGTGTCGCCACGTTCTGTTTAGATAGTACGGAATTATGTCCATTTAAGTAGCCGAATGGTAATAATTCACCCTATTTGTTACTTGCTTATTTCTGTCTTTATTTAATTCGTTTTAAAAATATGTATGTTTCTTTTTAATACAAACAAAACAGTTATGAGCGACTACAAACACTCAATTTGGGAATATGGTTTAAAGCGTATAGGATACGTTATTGGTTGTTGAGATAGAATACATGCGTTGCTCTTAGTTTACTAGCTATGCTAAAGACCTAAAATTAAAACGCAGGCAATTTTTCTGGTGAATATGCTGATGATAGTTAATTAATTAGGCGCCTTTCAAATTCGTTAATTTTCAATACATTTTGGTCACATAATACATATATCGTCAAATTTTAATCTCATTAATATAATTCTGGACTTAGGTTTAAATAGTTATTATCATTAAATATCTTATTATAAAGAGTGATTCTTTTTTTAACGTGATGTTTAATTTGTATGCATGTTTAATCTTTATACTCACAAGAATAAATATCATGGCTAAATATTTATAGGGGAGATGAAAATAAACAAATGCGTTCTATTAAACTTGTGTCTACTGAGAAATTTACTTAACATCAAGTGTCTACGACTGCCCCATATGCTTTTATAGTTTTGGATTCTTTAAATACGCAGCTGTGACTTATTCCCAATTACTTTAGGTATAAGTGACACTAATGTAGTACGAGTAAAGTTACCTACAAAGTTTACATTAATCCCATACTGTATATTATTACCAAGTGGTTGCAATTTGCGAATATTTGCCGGTTCTTTAAAGTTTAATGCGTTGTGCGCGTAGCGTCGTAGTATGTTGACAGTTGCGGTACTTGAGTCACTACTATAATTCTGCCATCTGTCGTAACCATAACCCTTTGTTTCGTTTTTATTTTTTGTTTCCTTAAAATACCGATATATGTTGTTTTGTTCAGGTATGACATAACCAAGTTGTGATATTTTTAATTTTCTATCAAATGTCGATGAATGACGAGAGCTACTTTTTTTTCTCATGGGACGTGACGCTATTGCGATTTTAACTTGTTACTCATAGATGATTGCACAACTAATTGAGATTGACAAATTCGGACCAAATATAATGGAGTTTACTGGCTGTAGACCGAATCTCCTACTAGCGCCCCCTATCTCCGGAACCTCAAGTACAAGAGGTAATAGTTTACTTGTAGTAAATCATTACTCTAATTCTTAGTTCCAAGTTGCAACCGAAGAATAAAGGCTGTTTAAAGTAACATTAGTCGATAATCTTATCTACTCTGCAACGACTCGTTTTAGTTTATAGAAATACGTTATAGGAGTATATTTGAACGTAATGGAGTAGACTCTGCAAGGTGCAGGAAGGTATTGATACTTAAAAGTTGTAATTTAGTAAACTTTGGATAATTACCATTATGTCACGGAAAAATGAATGAATGGAGTCAGTTCCGTAAGTCGTTGCTTGGCAGTAGTAATTATATAATTACTTTACATGAAAAATTACTATAAAGTTTTAGTCGCAGTAAAAAAAAATATATATATACAGTGTGTCTACTTAAGTTCTCTACATATGGGAAACTTTTTTATTAGTAGTTTTACGGAAAAAAGTTACTCTTTATAAAAGTTCTGCATTTTGCCAAAATAATATTAAAATATTCAAACTTGAGATTGCATATACAGGGTGGCCAAAAATTTCAAAAAATCGAAATTGACTCAAAAGGAAAGTACCTTTAATTTTTATTTTATAGCAAAATGTAATACAAAATCTTACTTAGAATAAAACCATATCTAGCACTAGATTCGTTGTTTCCTATCTGAAATCACTTCTTAAGGAATGTAAAACTTTGGCTTCTTACTGGCAAGTCCAGTTTCTTACTTTTGTTCCTACCTACATACCAGCAAAATTTCCTTACTTATCGATTGTTGATAATGGCATTGTCACTGCCATTGTCAACCACAATATTGTATTACTTTATTGAAATATTAGTTTGAATATTATAGTAAAAAGAAATGCCGCTGAAATTAAGCAAAGAAAATAAAATTGGAATAATTTTAATTGTCGGAGAAAATTATAAACATTTTCGAGAAGCTGCAGACACCTCGATAAAATTATACATTTCACAACAGTGAGGAATATTCTTAATAAATTCAAGACTTTTGGAAATGCAGAAAATAACTTTAACAAGAAACGGAGGTCAAGGGTTGCGAATGACGAAACTACAAATCAAGTAATGCTCTCTGTGATAGAAGACCCTAAAAAGTCCCTACGCAAAAGGTCAGCAACATTATCACATAACGTAGGTAAAGATACAGTTTCAAAAATATTGAAAGAAAACAGTTTTCGACCTTACAAACCAAAATTTATACATACCTTGAGACCAGGAGACTTTGAGCGACGGTTCTAGTTTTGCTGTCTGATACAAGGGGAGTTAGAAGATGATCCTTTTATGGCAAGACGCATTATTTTTACCGACGAAGCAACGTTAGATCTCAGGACTTGAACCCTCTTGATTATTTCTTTTGGGTCTACTTAAAAGAGAAAGTGTATCTAAAGAGGCCATTTCAGAATGTTGATCATTTGGAAAGGGTAATTAGGGAAGAGGTACAGGCCATAACGCCTGCTATGATTAGAAACCTTTTAAGAGAATTTTCTGTAAGCACGGTTACCTGTATGGAACGAGATGGTGGATATGTTGAGGCAAATGTGCAGTGACGGAACAGTTAGTTTTTATTGTTAATTAAGTTATTTACATGTAATGTTTATTAGAATTAAAATTAGTGAAGTTATTTTATACAATTCCAAAAGTCTTGAATTTAGTTAAAATATTCCCCACTGTTGTGAAATGTATAATTTTATCGGGGTGTCTGTTAAAAATGTCTGCAGCTTCTCGAAATGTTTTATAATTTCTCCGACAATTAAAATTATTTCAATTTTATCTTCTTTGCTTAATTTCAGCCGCATTTCTTTTTACTATAATATTCAAACTGATGTTTCAATAAAGTAATACAATATTGTGATTGACAATGGCAGTGACAATGCCATTATCAACAATCGATAAATAAGGAAATTTTGCTGGTATGTAGGTAGGAACAAAAGTAAGAAACTGGACTTGCCAGTAAGAAGCTAAAGTTTTACATTCATTAAGAAGTGATTTCAGATAGGAAGCAACGAATCTAGTGCTAGATATGTTTTTTTATTCTAAGTAAGATTTTGTATTACATTTTGCTATACAATAAAAATTAAAGGTACTTTTCTCTCGAGTCAATTTCGATTCTTTGGAATTTTTGACTACCCTGTATATGCAATCTCAAGTTTGAATATTTTAATATTATTTTGGCAGAAAGCAGAACTTTTTATAAAGAGTAACTTTTTTCCGTAAAACTACTAATAAAAAAGTTTCCCATACGTAGAGAACTTAAGTAAACACACTGTATATATATATATATATATATATATATATATGTTAATATTAATATATAGTAGGATTATTAGTAATAAATACGTAAAAATTCTTAAAGAGTAGTAATGGAAACAGTTATAGCGACCTTAGTGCCAACTGGGTAGGCCTCAGATATCGAAGTACAGACCAAACTTGTATTTTTTGTTTTAATGGAACATCCTTTAAACGAGCTAAAATCACATCCTGTCACGTTTTTCAAAATATACAATACTTAATAATTAATTTATAAATAACAACAATTTTACAAGTTGTCTGTGGTTGTATGTACGCGGTGAGAAACAAAAACTTTTAATGGCAACTATTACTGCCTTCATTTTGAACTAATATCAGAATCTGATTGCTGTGTAATGTGCTTTACGTTATATTTTATTGTCTAAGTAATGGCTAGTATCAAAACCTTTAAACAACATCTGATTTCAACAAGATGGGGCACCTAGTCACAACTCCTATATATTATTCATATATTATTCATCCCTTTTTAGATAATAATTTCCCGAGAGATGGATTGGCACTCATGGGCTGGCAGCACGATCACATTTTTCTGTCTTAGGTTACTTTTAACGTGTTTTTTTTTGCTAAATAAGATTTACAAGACTCGCCATCGAACATTCTATAAGAGAACTTCGTGAAGCTACACATTTGGCTTTTCAGTCGTTCGTTCGATATTTATTCTGAAAGCATTAAAAAGAGTTAGAAATTTGTGTGAATATGTCATTCGAGAAAAAGCAACTACTTTGAACGGTTTCTGTAGTTTAAATAAGGTGACTGTTTTAAAATATTCAGTATTATAACCCAAGCCAACTTCTAAAATTGTTATTATTTTGTTAATAATTTCAAATTGACAACTTATTATTTAAAATAAATATTAGGTATTAAATATTTTTGAAAAACGTGTGCTTTTAGCTGCTTTAAAATATTTGCAGGGTGTTCCATTTTGTCATTAACTCAACATTTGAGGTCTCTAGAAAAAACGTATAAAACTCTATAATAATCTGTTTTAACTTTTTTATTAACTTATATAATAACTGGCATACGAAGGATGCCTGGAAAGTGCAAGTTTTCAATTTCGTCCTATATTTCAAAAACAAAGATGGCCACAGTATATAGCACAACTCAGCAAAAAGTATCCCTCTATCTTCAATAATAACTGAGATACCATGCAAAAAATGGACACCTTGTACAACGATTAGCCTTCAAAACATTTTAGGGTGTAAGTATGAAAACAATACTTCTTCACGCCAGGTTGTAAGTTACGAAACGTTTTTGGGAAACTCGAAGAAGTATTTGACACCATTAAACCAAGCAGAGTCATTATCACTGCAACATCTGTGTAGATTTAAATGTCAGAAACATTATTTGATGCAAGTAATTATATATCAAGATAAGTAAACAAAAGACTATATTAACATAAATGTATGCTAAATGCTAAGATGGGTTTACGGAACATGATTTTTTTCTTTATCTTCTTTACTTTTTAGTTTTAATAATAAGGATAAGTTAAACTTTATATTATAAGTACAAGGGTTTATGATCATACTTTAACTCAGTGGCGGCTCGTGGTGAATTATATTGGGAGGTCAATAACAAATCTAAAAATAGGCATACTTAAAATAAAAATCAATATCTTATCTTTAAATTGAGCTTTAAATTCTCTTGAAGTTCAGGTCTACTCTTCGTTCTTTAGAATTGGAAAAATGCTGAATGAGGCGTCCGTTAAAATTGCACGCTCATTCCTTTTATAAACGATTTCTCGATACTTAACATTGCTATAGCGGATAGTCTATCTTGGCCCAACCCCTCAACAAAATTTATAAGCCCTCGTAAAACCCCTGGATTTTCAGACAAAGCCGTTTCATCATGGCCACGTAGTGCCAGATCGAATGCCCCACAAAATTTTACACAATCTATAATTTTGTTTAAAATATAACGATTTTTGGATACATTTTCATTAAAATCTCTAAGAGATTTTCTATAAGGTGTGTCTAGCTGAGTGCGAATATCAACACTTCCGACCGTAGCATAGTTCACCGAACATTTCATGTGATCTGCAGAAAACGCATGTTTTTTATTTTTTCTTTTAAGTGTTTTAAGTCTATAACACAGGTTTTACATCATAATGAGTCCGACGAGTCCTTAGAAAACAACAAACAAACATAACAGTAAAATGAGTTAGAGACTACACAACCACATATCCAGTTAGCTAATCGTACATACTTTTGCGAAAGTTTCGATGAACCTCTTTATTTTTGTCTTTACTAGTTTGTCGTATAATAAGCTTTGACAAATTGCCATCACTTACTTTGAATTCGGTTATTTTCTCGAAATTAAGTTCGTTAGCACTCTTTAGTTGTTTAATTTTTTGCACTACCGACATTTTATTTCATCTACATTCACAACTCAAACATAGACCAACTTGAAATTGGTTATTTTTGCAAAATTAAGGTCGTAAACACATTTTAGTTGTTTATTTTTTTGCACTAGTCACTACCAACATTTTATTTTGCTGTATATTTTTAACTCACACATGGATCATAAAAATAAAAAAATATATATTACAAAAAACCGTATATAAATCAATTTTGATCGATTAAAAACGTCCGAAACAATATCGAGGTAGAATATCGACCGCGCGACCTCTGAACAATTGAACTTCCGCATGCCGATTTAATGCCGCGACCGATCGACAGTGTTGCCAGTAGCACTTTGTTAAATTGTACTAGAAAATGGCTGAAAATGTACTAGATTCTACCTTTTTGTACTAAAAGACTAAAAAATATTGAAATATATTTTATTTTTACCCAAGGTGTATAGTTTATAAAATCATAACATTTAACTTCCAATAAAAATGTGTAAAATAAACAATATTTTAAAAATAACATAAACGAACTAAAAAAATATGATTCAAAAGGTAAATATCTGGGATAGTGGCTTTTTCCAATATAGTTTCTAAAACTTGCGGAAAGAAAAATGTCCAAAATGTCCAAAACGACGCTCCCTTGTGCCAGAAATGTTTCTTTCCGCACTTGTAAAAAAAATAACTACATCCTATAGACTGGAACAAATAAAAATTACTGATAAGTAATCGCTTTGTCTAATAAAGACTTTTGTGGCTTCCATTGGAAGCATGTATTATTACCCAGCAAAGTTTTTGCCATAAGCAATGAATTACATGTTTCTGGTAATAAGCGATTACGGGTTTTGCTTTTCATTAAATTTAATTGCGAAAATATTTTCTCCGCCGACGCACTACTGTGCGGCAAAGAAATAATATTAAAAACTAAATTACATATATTTTTAAAAACAGGTTCCTCTGCAGAATTTTTAAATGTGAATAATTCAAACCAAAACTCTGTAAATTCGAGCTCATTTAATTTTTTCTTAATATTAGTAGGCAAACTGGATATCTCTCTTGCTTCAGCAGACGTTTCTTCTATATTGTCAAAAAGAAAATGAGGAAATTGTTGAAATAATGGCGTAAGTGAGATTGGCTTTTCCAAAAGTTCAACTGGATTAAGCAATTTTAAGTTTTCATATTTTGATAAATTACTAAATCTTTTTCGAATTTGTATACATAATTCAACATAGAAACTGAGACAATTGTTATAGAAAAGAGTCATATTTTCCTTCTTTAATTGATATTTTCCAATTATTATTTCGACTTTGCTCCCAAATAAATGTCACTATTTGGTAAATATTGATAAACATTTAAAGGATTAAGTTTTAAAATGTTATTTTCATTATCAACATATTCATTTTTTAAATAAAATTTTAAAATTGTTTTATATAACGAAATAATTCTTTCAAATAATAAATGAATTTTAGGTTTTTCTGACTGGAATTCAATATTTAGTTTGTTTACTATTGGAAGTATATGTGATAAAAAATTAAGGTACAGATCAAATTCGTGGTTATTAAATTTTTCTAAAATATTACTAGGTCGGGCAAAATCCTTTTCCTCAAACGCCTCTGATGTGAAACATAATTTAAGGGCATCCCACTGCTCCAAAACTCGCTTCACGACCGCCTAAAACACATTTTATTATTATTTTTTATAAATATGATTTATATCAAATAAAACTTACTTCTAATGATAACCATCTAGTTTGGCTTATTTTCAGCAGCTTGTGAATCTTTAGCTCTAGAAATTGTTGAAACTGTTCATATACTTTCAATCGCTTTGGACTTCGAGATATATAATTATAAACATCCTGAACAAACTCTTCAATTTCCGAAGGAATTTTTTTACAGGCTTCTGATGCACATAAAAAAGAGAATGACAGGTGCAGGATATAACAAATATATGTGGATTGACTAATTCCTTTAATTTTGCCTGCACTCCTCCGAATTCACCCATCATTACCGATGCCTTGTCCGCAGCAAAACCTATGACATTTTGATGATCAATGCCAAACTTATCAAGTAGATCTACTATCACTGTTGTGAGACCTTCGGCATTACACTTCTCGATTTCTACCAAAGCAAGTAAATTTTCTTTTACATTAAGTTTTTTTTTATCAACAAATCTAACTAATACAGCCAAACATTTCTTAGCAGATATGTCTGTCGTTTCATCTATAATGATAGAAAAAGGTGTTACTTTTAATTGTCGAACAAGTTCAGTCTCTGCTTCTGCTTTTAACATATGAATCATCTGTGTAGTTTTAGGTCTGGCACAGTTAATATGTTTTAGAATTTTGGAGTCTGGAGCACATGAAGTTGAAAGCTTTGGAAGATGATCCATAAGGAGCATAGGGCTGTTATGCTCGACAATAGTACCCATAACTAGTTTGTACTCCGCCTGTTTTACAGATGTTAAAAGGCTGCCTTTCTCTGAGCTTTGCTATAATAGTTTTGCTACATTATCGGTATTGGCTACTTGTTTTTGTAGTTGTTTATGACGAGTATTCCTTTCATGTCGCTCTAAATGGCTCTTACCACCTTCAATACTTTTTTTACACAATGTGCAAATTTTTTGGCCAGTCTCCAAAAGCTTAAGCCAAGAAAACTGCGTCAACCATACATCTCTAAATTTTTGCGTATATATTTTTTGTTTCTGAGCCTTAAAGTTTTTTAAAATACGATAAAAAGCTGGCTTAATATAGTAATTAATTATTACCTACCTGAATTTCGACATTAAACGATTCAGAATCAGATTCTGAAGAAGCATTAACTTGAGTCTGTGCCAGAAAAGAACCGGAAGAACTAGCCGAAGACGTGGATGGCTGAGGTTCCGGTTCTGTCCCTTTTTCTGCCTTCCTTTTCCATATGACAAATCTGTATAAACACAAAAAACGCTGTTAATCTTCTACATCAAATAAATTAAATTAAATGTGAGTATGCAGTAGAAATAAAATTAATAAGTTAGGTACATACATTATGTTGCAGCTTGATTGTACCATGTCGAGCTTGCCCAAAAAAAAAAGAACAGTGAGCCAACCTAACCTAAGACTTTTAAATTTGGTCCTGTTTTAATCATATAATATACGATATACGTATTAACATATTAATTTAATTTAATGCGTAAATGATTTTAACTTTAACCTTTTCTAAACTTAATTTAGAAGCCGTGATAAATATTAAAGTCAATAGTCAAATTTGTGCTTGCATTTTTTTCTTAATAACTCGACATATTAAATTTAATTTTGTAAGTACTTACCTATCCATATTTGTAAATCACGTTATATCAAACGAACAAAACCACAATAAAACAGTTATAATTCACCCTATATCCTATATTCCTAAAGGCAGGCAAAAGTTAGATTCTAATAATCTTGGATCGGTTGCGTTGCTTGTTTACAGCACACTGAAAAAAGCACCGACTATGGGATTCCCCGAATTCGAGCCGTGAGAAAACAAGCAGCCAAACAACATAGCCGACCAAATAAATACTTGATACTTGGGTCATAAATAATTATAATTATTTGGGCTGATCGGAATGATCGGTAATATTACTTTTTCAAATGTATTATTCTGATTTAGTTAAAAGGTATATGCTTTTCGTTTTTTTTGTAATAATAATAATAATTATCAACTCCGATCATTGACTCCGATGGGTAGATGAAAATGTACTAAAAATGATCAAATTGTATTTTTGTATAAAACATGCTAAAATGTACTAGATTAGTACAATTGTACTAGCTCTGGCAACACTGCCGATCCATCGAATTATGAGAAGAGACCGGCTGATGACCCAAATCGCGATTTCATATTCCATTTGTTATCACGTTCGGCTGCCGCTCGGTAGCTGTGAAATCTTCGGGTACTTTCGTCAAGCTTTAAGGTAATCAGGGCAATTCGGACTGTCCAGCCTAGCTTGGTAGAGCGTATTTTATTATGCCTAAGGAACGCAACGAGCGTATTTAACTTTTCCCAAGGTTCGCGTTTTATTACAGCTATTAGGAGGGACGGTCAAACGAATAATTTATGCGGAACTATTTCACATTTTTAAGAATGACAAGTTCTCAAACTTAACTTAGCTTTTATAATTTTAAGAGGATTTTACTAATGCATTTGTAGTTACCACACTTTAAATAATCTGGTAGCATTTGTTCTTGCAAAGTAGATACGGTAAAATAAATAATGGTAGTTTATAAAATTGGTTTTGCATTTTAATTACAAAATAATTAATAAAAAAATAATAAAATATATGGTTTTAGACATTAAAATTTTCATTTTAATTGTACATATTCAGCGGCTTAGTGTCATTCTTAAAAAATATAAACTATATTTAAGATAGGAAAGTGAATAACTCTGTGAACAGAGTCAACTATTATAATAAAAGTTGTTACTAAAATTGTATAAAAAAATTAAAGCAAAAGATAAACCTTTTTACGCGAACCCGGCCTTATAGTGTTATCTTTAAACATAATATGTTTTTTCTACAAGCATGCTGAAAATCCAATTTTCAACACACATCTTCGTGTGGAAAATTTGTTTTATAGCACTAGTGAAGAAAATATTTTATCAACAACCCAGGGTAACATAACAACCAGGTTAAATTTGTTGTGTTGAATATACATCGCGATCCACAGCAATTTGGTTAAGTTGTAGCTCGCGAACGGAAGATGCATTAATTGACATTCAAATTAAAGATAACATTATTTATTGAGCATTCATATTCTTTCTACGTGGACGCGGTCAGCATACATATTATTATAATTTTCCATTATTTTATTAATTATCTTATAAAACTTACCAATATAATTACTACCTGTGTATCCAAGTCATGCTATTTTGTTTATTGTCAAAAATGAAGACGTCATACATTATCTATGTATGAGAATTCAATTTAAGTTCGAGTTTTTTTGTAAGGTTTATAGTCTATATGGCAAAAAAAAATTGATGTAGTTGAAACCTCAATAGAAAGAGTCCCAGAGATTATTAAAGGCGCAAAAAATGTTCATTCGTTTTTCGTTCATTTCGGAATCTGATGATAACCAGACGCAAGATCTAAACTTGTAAAATATTGACCCCCCTTCAGCCTGTCTAAAAGATCGTTAATACGTGGTAGGGGCCATACGTCTTTGACAGTCTTACGGTTTATGGCCCGGTAGTCCACGCACATGCGCGTTTCTCCGTTTTTCTTTTTAACCAATAATATAGGACTAGCCTAGGGCGAGTTTGACTCCCGAATAATGTTATTTTCCAATAAATCTTTTACTATTTCCCTAACCTTTTCTCTTTCAGAATAAGCTAGTCGATACGGCCTATATGTGACGGGAGTGTCGTCAGTTAAATTTATAGAAATTTCCGCGACATCAGTTTTGCCCACTTCGCTTAATTTAATTGCAAAACAATCTCGATACTTATTTAATAATTCAAGTAATTTTAATTTATTTTTATTTTCAAGACATTTGTCTAGGCGATCTTCTATATCAGACATTGTAAATTGTGTTAATTCGCTTTGTTTAACCGATAAACATTCTAAATATTGTTCTTGTTTTTCTGCTGTGCACGTAATTGCCCGTGCGACGACACTGCCTTTTTCATACACAACAGCGTTATCAGAAGCATTAAAAACAGGTACTAAACCACCGCTTTTTAAATTTGTTATGCATCGTGGAATTAAATGAAATTTATTTGGCCAAGTACGATAGCGTAAATCAATATATACATCATCACAATCCTCAGAAGCATACAGTGGAATGTGTCCAATGTGATTTGGAGGAATAACAGATGCTTCCTTGGCCCACAAAGTAACTTTACGCGACGGCAGTGTGTCAATTTCACTAAGTGAGTTTCATCTTTATTAAATAACCTAACTTGTCCCCCACGTACCACCATAACGACATTAGAGCTATTTATAAACGGTTGCCCTACTATTATAGACACTTCTTGTGCCGCATCAGGTACACAAAGTGCTTCGACTGGTGCGACAGCTAAATCAACTTTAAGATTAATAAAAACTTTATGTCTTACGACAACTGAGCCGCCGGCAAACCCACTTAGGCGAATTTGTACTGGGTGAAAATCTAGATTTAAATTTCTAACGTCAGACTCACGTATGGTAACGGCATTGCTACCCGAGTCAACATATCCTCGAAAGGCACAATCATTTATGTAACAGTCAATAAAATAGCAAGTATTAGTATTTAATTTGGCATTTTTACGTAAATCTAAGTTTAAAATGGTTTCTGACTTACCCGTCGGTTTGTTCTGCTTGTTTTTATGGCAGTTGTGTTCGTCGTGCCCTAGAAATTTGCAACGTTTGCACTCGAGACGTGGTTTAAAACACTTTGCTGCAATATGGCCACATTGTTCACAATTAAAACATTTTGGTAAAAACACGTTGTTTTTAGGTTTGCTTCTGATGACATTACGTAAATCAGTATCACGCACTTTTTTAGGCTGACTTGATGCAGAAGTTGAAGGCACGTTTGCCTGCAAAACAGACAGGTATTCTTCATACAAGGCCTCCGGTGTTTCGTATCTCCCTGCCCGAGCGCCATTTTGTACTACGAAGTCGTCAATACCGTGTAGAAGACAGGATACTGCTCTCTTCCCCTGTATGTCGCATGTTCTTAGTAATTCCATTTTTTCAAAGTAATACGTAGTCATCGATTCTGTTGGAGATTTCCGTCTGTTTAACATTGTCTTTAGAAGCGTTGCGTAATCGGTGTGATCGGGAAAGCTTCTTCTTACTAGGCTTTTCCATTCCTCCCAGGTCAAATTATAGTTGGTCAAACTGTGGTACCAGTTTTTCGCCATGCCTACGAGTCTGGATTGCATGTGGTAAATTGTTGTTATCTCATCCCACTTGTTTAATTGTCTTAATTGGTCAATTTTTGTCAACCATTGCTCAGCTGTAAGGTTATTATTTTCCGGTGAAAATTCTGGAATGCAGTCGCTGCGAAAACTTAACCTTGGAGTTTCTTTGTTTTCCGTAGACTGTGCCTGACGACCTAAATCCTTAATCATGTTTTCTAGCCTTTTGAACCTATCTTCCGTGGACTCTGGTTCAGGAGTTCTTGGGGAAACAGATCGAGAATGCACAAACGAACGGCTTTGTTCTTCACGTCGAAGGTCTACCACGCGCGATTCTGGACGTTTCCTAGAATCACTTTTGTCACTAGCTCGTAATTCCGGACGTTTCCTAGAGCCACTTTTATCCGAATCGCGTGATCCCAGACGTTTCCCAGAATCATCGCGTTTGGAAGATTTTCGATTGCGATAACGCTCAACATCACTGTCTTGCGAACTAGAACTACTACTACGAGACCTTTTGCGCGAGTTGCCACCCATAATCAACAATAACTTTAATTTAACTTAATCACACACAGTTAAAACAAAAGAAAATGCAATACACGAGAGACGTGAACCACCTCACACCTGAACTGTAAACTCAAACCGAAAAATCAATACAATGTTCTTTCAAACAACGTATATTTCGTACTACCCGTAACAATAATTTTTGTCTCCGAAGACTGACTAATCTACCTGATTCAACACAAAGAAAAACTCTTATCTTATTACATAACGTCGAGAACAGTCATCCAATTTTTTCACCCAAGGAGAAAAAACTCAACACGTCGACAGAAACCGACATTTAAACAATGGAATCTGAAGAAATTAGAATAACGCCAATTAGGGTCAATGCATGTCAAGCAGAAGCAAGCAGTTGGAACCGGCGATCAATGTGGTCAATGCAACTAATTGTACTTTCATTACAAATTATTATATAAATAAGCAATGAAATGTGAAACTTTAAATAAAAATTTTAATATGACTATTGGACATTAGTTATTTCCACATGTAGAAAAATAAATGTTCCTAACGCGTGTGGAAAATTTATTTTCCATACTTAACTGCTTGTCAACGACAGTCTCGTGAGGAAAAATTCATTATCCACACTTGTTAGGAAAAATACTATTTTCTAATTTTGACATATAATGTGTCACTTTTCAAAACAGCTTGCCGTCTTGAAACCTCTTCCTTTTCGTAACTAGTTACAAAATAATAGTCTATGTTAACATAACGATCATTATGAGAGCCATTTTGTATCGCCATATTGGTTTCTTATCAAAATATTACCATATCATCTCCATAAGGCCCCTTATTTTTGGTCAAAATTTGAAGTTACTCTGGTAAGTAGTTTTTAAACTATGTCGCAAACTGACAGACGGTCTGAGGAATGGAAGTAACATTTACCAGACGAGTTTGTGTCCGAGCGATAGCGAGGGTTGGCAAAAAAGTTCGAGATTGGTTAATGTACTTACATCCCATATAGTATATAACATTTTTCCCCCTCCCTGTATTGTATGTATACAACAAAATGCTGGATATATTTTTGGATTTTCATTATCATTACATTTGATAGCATTCTCATTAAATTATGAAGGCAGCCGTGATCCGTTGCCAGAGCAACATAAGCAGTTTTTATTTTATCAATAACGTCAAGTTAACAATTCATAGCGAAAAGTTTGAAGAAGTCCAATTGTTTGATTCTGTGTGGACAAAATGGATGTTTCAGAGATAGAAGAATCAGCGAATATTGCTTGTTTATCTCTACTACCGGAAAAGTCGAAAAAAATATATCAATATATTAATCCTTTAAGAATTGGTGCCAAAGCAAGACGGCTACTGCATATATACTTATTGATGAAGGTCGTAATGGTAACGGGAGTTGCTGGAGCGTGCCGTTCTAATGAAATGAAAAAATAGTGTAAGTGTGTAAAAACTTTTTAGAAAACAAAAACAGAAAACAATTTTTTGCTGATATTGACAGTTTAGAAATACAATATAATTTTAAAGTTATAAGTTTAAATAAAACAAAGTACATAAAGCTAATATTATTTTTATTCGTTGGTAAGAAAATTATCAAACAAGTATAAAACGTTTGAAAGTGCCCACATACATCCTGATTTAGAGTGATAAAAACATTTTGGTTTAGATGCCATTAAAACTGATTGTTCATCTAACTCAATAATTGGCTTTTTTGAATACTTTCTTCTTATACATTCAGCTTTTTCCTTTCCCTTAACGTAAACCAATTCAGTATCCTCGGTCAATTATTTCATTATATTTGAAAATTGATGAAGTGGGGTATGTCCAGAATTCCAGTATATACAATGATAATTTTTCATTAACCAAATAGCTTGCTTATGTTGTTCATCATGAGCTGCCAATTCTTTAGGTATACATTTATTTTTTTTTGTCCTTAAGACCTTGAATGTCTAATACAAGCCTCGTATTTTTAATTTAGAAAATTTCTTAAAAATAAATGTTTTTTGGAGTAATCTTCAATATCCTTTTTGAGTTCTCTTAGTTTTCTGATAAAATTTTCTACCTTTCCTTCTCGAAGTGACATTATCAGTTAGTCACGTTTTCTTGTCAAACGTCTAGTAACAACTGACTCTTTTGTTATTTGCAAGTTATATTTAGAGATACCTATTTCTTGTGAGGATAGGGTGGTTACTATAGCCTATTAAAATGTCAGGGATCTTAAAACAAAAACATCATAATTTTACAACACCATTTGTTTGACTCATGATGAGTATGATGCAGTGGCTATATCATAAACATGGCTTTTTCTTAGAAAACTTAAATTGTTTCTGTGACGACAGCAGCTATATATTGTTAGGTGACTATAATATTCTCAAATTGAGTGATTATTACCATCAATTTTCAACATTTTGAGTTTTCTAAATGAGCAACAATACAACAGAGTTACTAACGAAAATGGCCATCTCTTAGATCTTATTATTTCAAAACTTGAAACTAAATTAATATTTAATTAAAAAAAAGGAAAACTTATAAACATTTGAGAAAAAGGTGGCTTTCTTAATAAAAATAAGTTCAATCAACAAAGAACTAAGATTAAACATTATATTGAGATTTCACAAAAGATGATTCACTATAAGATGGATGACCCAGTGTTACTGGCAAAAATGAATCTAAGTGTGTCGGTTTACGCAACTCGACATCTGAAAACGTTCTACGTTACTTATTTGTTTTATTGTTATTTATAACTCTCCACTAAATAATATGTGCAATCTCAAGATACAAGGTCATCGTGATATATTTCATAAAAAGCTTAAAACATTTCAATCTAAGCTTTTGGAAGCTCTGCAAGAATCAAGCAAGATGGTGTATCAAATTTGTATATTTTGAAAGTTTCCCTATAGGTTTTAGGTTCTAGATCATAGACTGCCTACTCTGTAATAGGGTTACTGTAATGTAATGTAAAACCTAGGATGGTAATTTTTTTACACGATTAAAAACATTTTATTTGGCCGCTATTTTGCCATCTTGAGCTCGTACGCAGATTTGGGTACGTCGAAAATTTGAAAATTGGTTGACATCAGTAATTTTCGACATATTCGACAGTCGAAAATATGTCAGTATTTTGGTTTAAAAATAAATATCATAAATTACAATGTATTTGTATATTGCTTAAAAAAATAAAATTGAACATATTAAACGAGAAATGCAAGAAAAAATAAAGTAATATAAAACAAAGACCTTACTACATTCAATAAGGACTAAAACTAAATATCATAATCATTAAATCGCAATATATTTATATATTGTTATATAGTTAATTATTATTATTATATATTGTTTTTGTTTAAAAAAAAGGATAATGTCTTTCAGCCAAACCCCAAAATGTCTGCACATTGATCATGTGTGTAAAATTAACACTAATCACAATAAAACACCCGTTAAATAAGAATTGTTTGCTGAACTGAACTTAAACCTCGAAAAAAATAAAATAGACCTCTGTTGTTCCCGAATACAACTGAGGGGATTCCCCTAAGCTTCCAATTCCGTCGGTGCTAGCGTCGTCGCTTTGCCATACAATGTTGCCAGATGTATTCAATAATAGTAATGTATGTACTTTTAACTGAAAAACATTTGCGAATAAACCGCTGTTGAAATATAAGCCCAAAATTGATTATCATTTTTGACAGAATACTCGACATTTTCGACACGATATTTGACATTTTCGACGCGGTTTCCGACGTCGACGTCGAAAATAATTTTCCACGCGTCATTACCCATCCCAGCTCGTACCATAATTTTAACAGATCTTCTCCATATCACACTTAATTGTTGCAAAAAAATTGAAATCAATCTAATAAGTAGTTTATTCAAGTTGATTTTTTATATATTTTATTAGGCTGCCATTTTGTTTTGCTATCTTGAACTCGCACCAAAATTTTACCAGTTGATTTCTATGTAATACTAGGTTTTTGTGGAAAATATAAAATAAATTAGATAATTAGTTAAGAAATCATGGTACGATTCACGAGATCTGAACACTGAATTCAGTGTTTCAGACCACAAAATACTCAATAAGCGTTCGCCAAAAAACTAAATCATACAAAAAACACAGATTAGCCAGGAAAATGCGGTAAATAATAATAATTAATAGGTTCAATAGGATGGATATCTATTATTATTATAATATTACAGTTCTGCCTTCGGTTTTCAAGGTTAAACATATTTTAGTTACGTAAAGCTTTGTGACAACAAGATGTGCAGCTATTATATTTGTAGTTATTCATTTTAATTATTGATGGTAAGTAGAATGCAATTAAAAACGAATCGAATGGGATAGCAATAAACTTATTTACGTTTTCACTAATCAACTAATAGAAACAGAAAGGCTAATACATCCAAAAGTAAATCACTTAAAAATGACAATATTGTTAGTTTAAGGGTTTAAACAAAAGTAAGTTATAAAATTTTAAGTAAAATTACAAGGAAATTGTCTTTGGGATGATTTTTAATAAGGATTTTTTTAATTAAAAAAAAACTATTTTAATACAATGACATTTTTGTGGAATGATTTATATATAAGAGAGCAAAACAGTAGAAAAGTAAGTGAAGACATCGGGCGTAGCGGCGAGGCAGCTGCCCCTCCCCCCATATCTCTTTTAAATTTGTATTTAAAATATACTTTATATAGCAACATTTTTTATTACATCTCGGACTCGCCAATTTTTGTGATTTTTGACCCATTAGTAGTAAATATTAGGATGCTGATCACGAATCTGAGATCAAATCGATTCGACAAGGTTTCATTTCCTCCTTTCTTTGAATTCCTTCTTCAAAGTCAAACATTTCACTTTTCAGTGGATTTACGTTTTCTTAGGATACGTTCGTTCTTTTAGCAGAAATTTGATGGATGTGATATTAAACTAGGTAAAAAGTGCCAATTTATTGCGGTTTTTTGACCACGATAACAATGCAGTAACACCGTTTCAAAATCTAGGATTTTTACACTACGTCGAATGTTTTTTTATGAAGTGTTTTTTAATAAGAATACTATATGTCTATCTTCAACTGTTTTTGATTTTTTGATGGTTGAAAATTTAGATTTTTGCTTCTTTGAGGCGTCGTAGTACATGAATGGCTGGACCTAGAACAAAATAACTTTCACATTCTGTCTTAGTTTTTGATAAACTATCTTATGATGCTAGTCAAACAAATAAAAACGGAAATTATTTTGCTACCTATAATGATCTGCATCACCTGCATTTTATATGAATATATTCAATTAAATAGGTAGCAAAATAAATTCCATTTTTTTGTTTGACTGGCATCATAAGATAGCTTCTCAAAAACTAAGATAGGAATGTGAAAGTTATTTTGCTCTAAGTCCAAACGTTCAGGTGCTATGACGGCTCAAAGAAGCAAAAATGTAAATTTTCAAACATCAATAAATCAAGAACAGTTGAAGACAGACATATAGTACCTTTATTAAAAAAACTCTTAAAATCGACCATAGAATCCAAAAATGTAATAATATATACGGTGTTTTGTTTAAAAAACGCAACATCCTTGGCGTAAGTCTTTTGTTTCTCATGCAAAAAAATAGCGTTTTTCCTCCTTCGATATTTAATTTTGAAAAAATGAATTATTTCAAATTTGAGAAGTAGGCACTTTTTCAGTTTTCACTCCGGGAATTTACAAATGACAATAACGCCACTTTGTATTCGAAAAGACAAAATACTTTGATATAATTTTAATGAGCTGTAACTTTTTTGTTTTTAGAGAAATCAAAATGAAACAAAAATCATTTTTCATAGTTATCTAGCAAGTTTTTTTCTGTTTCAACAATAAAACAACACACTAATGTTTTTTCAACCTAACTTATATTTTTTTAATGGAAAGTCTTATATATTCTCGGATATTTTAATTCTACATGAAATTTGCGAGAAAATGACATCAAAATATGCAACAACTAAACGCTATTTTACCATTTTATTTATTATTATCATTTAAAAGATATGTGTCATTTTACATTTTGACACATCCACAGCGTCGAATCCCCTTCAAAACAAATATTTGCAAGATTATTTAAAAAAAAATGCAAGAAAGAGGAAGCGTGTTTGATGTGAAAAGCCCTAGGCCTCGTAGAGTTTTAGGTGAAGAAACGGAAACCAACATACTCGGGTTTTATAAAAAATAAACATCACTTAATAAATGTTTAGAGAAATACCGGTCTTCCGCAGTTCACTTTAAAAAGTTTTGAAAAAAATATATAAACCCTTTCAATTTCGCAAAACCCAGAAACTTACCGACCAGCAGTTCCAGATAAGAATTCTATTTTGTATGGATTTCCTAGATAGATGTGGACCAAATACTGATTTTTTAAAATACATTTCTTGATCTGATAAAAGTTCTTTTACATCCCAACAATGTTGTAATCGTTCGAACACCCGACACTAGTTTACAAATAGTCCTCATATAATCCAAGAAATAAAAAGTCAAGGATATCAGTCAATTAACATTTGGTAGGGTGTGATAGTGATAGGTGGAAATATATTAGGTCCCATATTTATTGATCAAAAATTGACTGGGAAATATTATTTGCATTTGTTTGTTACAAAATGAGATAGCACAACAGATTATCAATTTCCGGTGAGCATTTCAGCTAGGATAATGTGGCAGCAAGATAGTGATCCGCCTCATAGCGTAATTCAAGTTAAAAACTATCTTAATTTGGAATATCAAAAGGGCTGAATTGGAAAGAGAGGAACAATTGCTTGGCCCCTTAACCGTCCGGATTTATATTTTTAGATTAAGAATATAATCTATTATAAAATAATATAATGCTGAAGTGCTGAGACGAATAATTATCAATGAGTTAAAAGAAAATACGGAAATGTCAGTGAATGCAATATCATACATCATAATGTTTTTAAAAGTGTTTTTAAATAAGGTGTCACTTTGTTAAGTTAGGGTAATATCTTAGAAAAACGTTAGTGTTTTGTTTTATTTTTAAAACAGAAAAAAACTTGCTAAGTAACTATGCAATACGATTTTTGTTTCATTTTGATATCTATAAAAACAAAAAAATTATAGCTTATTAGAATAATATTAAAGATAAAAAACACCATGTGCCAACCTCGAAATAAATCTTAAAATTAGATTTTTTATTGTTTTATTATGTTTTTTTGGTTAGGTTGGATTAAATTAGTGAGTGTTAGTGACAGTGGAGCTTCCTTTTATACCCCCACCCTCGGCCGAAAGTTATATCTAAACGGTTGTGCGTCAGTGTTTATATTTTCAGGACGTTGTTGTTGGACTAATGCCGCTTGATTTTCCGTAGTTTTTGGTTTATATATGATTGATTTCCATACTGCTGTTAACTTAAATGATTCGTGCCTTTTATTTAAATCACCCTGTTCTTCTATTTCTATGGCTCGGGTTATTCTGGTCCTATAGTGCTCTATATTGGCAATCACCTTACACCCTTCGAAGTTTTTTTTTTGGCCTATTTCCTAATGATGTAAAAATAAGGCAGAAGTTGTTTGTCTATTTCTGATGCTGAGTTTATGTTCTTCTACTCTTGCTGATATTCGTTTGTTTATTTGCCCAACAATTTGGATTGCCAAGTAGTTTACCTATGGCTGTTTGTGGCTTATGAATTGTTTGTAAAGTGCGGGAAACAAAAGAAAACCGGGCGGAGTCAATCGGATTAGGAAGGTCGACCAAGAAATCTCTTTAAACCAGTAGTGTCCCGTCGTTCTTTAAATAATATGGCACTCCTTTTTGACTATACGCACTTCAGATAATTAAAAAATGTAAATATGCTTAATGAACCTTTATCTATATTTGTCTGTTTTCTTTCGTATACCGCACTTCTATATCTCTATTGTGTTGCAAAAACGGCCAACTTTCGAATTTTAAAGTGATTTAATTTTGATTTTTCTTGATCGATTTACCTCTACATAATAATATATTTTTTCTTGAGTTCTGTCATTAACGGTTCCCGGGCTACTGCCTACGTCCACTATTATTGGACCACCCAATATAATGATACACGATTTACAAGTCCAGATTTTACAAGGGCAGCCAGCATCAGATCCAGTGAACGAGATTTATCAAAATTTTAAGTTATGCAGTTCGACTTTGGGCTACTCGGGTATGCCAAAAGTGGCTGTCTGTCTGCATTTGTCATATTACTTTATACAGGGGCCGTCATTGTGAAGTACTATAAAGGGCGTTTCCTAATTGCGTGCTGATGTTAAAGGGGGTGTTTTTATGTCCTAAAAGTGTTAACTTTTGAGATACAGGATGGTAAAGTTTAAAAAGAAAACATTTTTTTTCATCCCAATTCTGATGCTATTGTAGATAACTGCATGAAATTTGATACACGCCTTTTATGCATTAAGGAGCATACGGATTTACCCAGGTTAATTACATATGCACGCCACTAGTAGAAATTTCAAAAATTGATTGTTAATAAAAAATGCCCTTTTACGCATAAAAGACGTGTATCAAATTTCACACAGTTATTTATCTATAATAGCATCAGAATTAAGATTTAAAAAAAAAATGTTTTTTTAAAACCCTGTATCTTCAAAGTTAAGACTTTTAGGTTCATATTAAACATACATTATTCAAAGTAATATGATAGACGGAGACAAACGGTCACTTTTGGCATACCCGATAAGCCCAAAGTCGAACTGCATAAGTTAAAATTTTGATAAATCATCTTCACTGGAATCAGTCCTGGCTTTCCTACTATAACTACACTGATGTGTTAATTTTGGAAAAATTTGAGTTCTGTAATTTTTCAAATATTAATTGACACATTAGATATTTTTTGACATGCGGTATTGAACAGAAAATTAATTATTTTGAAGCAGTTTATTGACCGCTACTTTATGAACAATTTTACGAAACATATGGAAAAAAACTAAGCCGTTTTTGAGGTTGACGGCTGTGATTCTAATCGTTCGATTCCTTCTAAATCGTTGTCTTCCTATGAAAATGAGGTTTCGTCGTCACTACTTGAAGATCCCAGTGTGATAACTAAATCATCAATAACCGTTTCAATTTTGAAATTTTCAGCCGATATTGAGTCAATCGCTTCTATTGTTATTTTATTTAAACCTTTAATTGAAAGTTCACCGGTGTTGCGCTCTCGAATATATTTTTTTACTTCTGCCCATACAAGTTCAATAGGGTTGAGGTCGCACATGTATGGAGGCAGCCTTAAAGGTGTATGACCGAGGTTACGTAAAAGACCGTCAATTTTATACTTTTTTTCTCTAGGCTTGTTGGCTGATATTACTTCATATAATTGATATTTTCTCCATGTTGGATCACATACAAGATTGTTCGATTTAAGCCACGATATCATATGAGCTTTTGTAGAGTATTTAGTTGGCACTTTATCTTCTACGTGAGAACGATAAGACGCATTATCCATTACCATGACTGCTTTGGAAGGAATGTTAGGTAGAAGCTTCTCGGGCAACCACTTTTCAAAATTATCTCTATTTATTCATCTGTCCATGATAGTCTCCAGTTGTTAGTCCGAGCGAAAAACTAAAGCAGCACCTGGAACAAATCCGGCTTCTGAACCAGCATAAACTATAATAAAGCGACTACTAGAGAGGATTCCCAGAACAACACCTGTAACACTTTCACTTTGCCAGCATTTGTTCACTGTCATATCATTATCTACCCAGGTTTGCGTCCTTCTTGCCTATATTGTCTTACAGGTGATAGATATTTCACCCGCCAGTGAAAAATATTTGGTCTCTCAATGAGCAATTTTCGTTTATTTTGGCACTTACGCCAAACAAGACCATTTGATCGTAAAAGCCGATTTAAGATTTTATACCCGTACGGAAAATTTATTTTGTTATTTACAGCACGAAGTAGGAGTTTGCAGGTCGGAACCTTTTTCAAGTTTATATAAAAATTCTCTATTCATCGAATTACTTGAAAATCACCATCGTCAGTTTTATCTTTGTATGATAATCGGTGTCTTTTTTTACCACGACATTTTAAAGGTGAAGTAGAACAAGAGCAATCATTATGTTCTCTTTGAATTTTTCTTACACTACTTTCCGAAACACCAGTGTAAAATGCAGCGCGTTCTGTTCGATTTTGAATCGGAATAGTCAAACTAATATTTTCAGCTTCTCTAGTACAGGCCTCTGTAACTCTCGCAACAACTTCACGCTTCGAATTGTTTTTCCTCTTTTGCTCGCCATCGTTACTTTGAAATAATAATTCAAATTCAACGCAACGCATTTATATAGAAATGAAGTAGCTAGAACCTTCAAGCGCAAGTGCATGGAGACTCTAGGCACATCCCAATTACAATTGGACCAGTGCGAAATTTACTAAATCCTCGATTAATTTTCCGTACCGCTTAGCTGGCGCTCTTTATAGGTGAATCGGCAAACTAATACAACAAATAAAATAACATAAAATTTATTTGCGTACACAAATTTTACTTTTCCGCTTGCTTAAGACTATGAACCTTTATTTTAAGGACCGCCAGGTTTTCTTTCGTGTCCCGCAATTTATATTGTGTTTTCTAAGAATCCTGCCAATACGGTCTGTGGTACCTTTTACATATGGTAGGAGGACTACTTGTTGTCTTTCGGGTTCATAATATTTGCTGTTTGTTCGGGAACCCTGTTTATTAATGGCTTTATCTATGGTATGCTTTGTGTAACCGTTTTTCTTTGAAGCACTAGATATTATATTAAGTTCATCATGTCACGTTTGTGTATTAGTTAATCGTACGGATCTAGATATGAGGGTACTGGTCACGGCTTGAATTTGTGCCGGATGGTGGTGTGATCCAGTATTCTAATATCTGTCAGCATGTGCTGGTTTTCTATAAACGGTGTATTCAATGTGTCTGTCCATTGTCCCGTTTTGTAAGCAGAACGTCTAAAAATGGGAGTTTGTTGTTTTGCTGTAACTAAAAAAGCTGTCAAGTTCTGCATTACCGTCAATCCACGTAACGGAGCCAAATTTTGGGCTTCAGATTTACTTTCCCGAGAGCTTCTTTCTCGAAGTATATCATAAATAGATTGGCCACCACTGATGATAATGAGGATCCCATTGGAGCTCCGTCTATTTGTTTGTACATTTGCCCGTTAAATGAGAATTAAGTATTTTTAAGACAATGCTCTGACAGTTGTATTATATGGGCCGAAAAATCCTCGTTCATAGCAATCTTGTCCAGTGCTTTGTCGATGGGAATGCTAGGATACAACGACTTAACATCTAGGCTTGCTATGATGTCGTCTTTTTCAAGAATGACTTCTCGTATAATTTGGGTAAAATGCTCTGAATTTTTTACATATGAGTCAGTTTTTTCCACAGTCGGTTGCATAATATTGGCAAGGTATTTTTCTAGTTGTTGTAAAGGCGAATTAACAGCACTTACAATGGGTCTGATGGACACCCCTATTTGTGTATTTTTGGTAAACAATAGAGTTCAGGGATCTGGTGGACTTTTCTCGTGGTATGATTTTTTGTTGTATTTCTGTGTCTTTTGGTGAACTTTTTATCTTATTTTTTGTTGGTTTTTCTAGGTACGTCGTCGGGTCTCTTGAAACAGGCTTATAAGAATTGTCTTGTAGAATGTCCTGCATTTTTTGCATTTAGTCTTGGGTATTCATAATAACAGTTGCATTTCCCTTGTCTACTGGATGAAATACGAAGACATATATAAACCAAAAACCACAGAAAATCAAGCGGGATTAGTCCAACAATAACGTCCCGAAAATATAAACAATGACGCACTACCGTTTAGATATAACCGTCGGCCGAGGGTGAGTGTGTAAAAGGAAGCTCCACTGTCACTAACACTTTCAGTCCTCAGTCGGACGCGAAACAGAATACTTCGAAAATGTCAACTGCGATTTGGGCGAAACGTCAGCAAAATTGTTCTTTTCAGAACGAGAGTGATAAACGGATATACACCCAGAATGAAAATACATCTTATTTTTCCATCCGTGCAAGACTATATATATATATATATATATATATATATATATATATATATATATATATATATATATATATATATATATATATATATATACATATTATATATATATATATATATATATATATATATATATATATATATATATATATATATATATTATATATATATATATATATATATATATATATATGTACAGGGTGGCCCATCGAAAACGTACCGCAAGGCATAACGGCCAGAGTAATTTTTTTTTCAAAAAATCCAAAAACACGTCAATTTTGTTTGTGAGGGGGACAACTTTTGCCCTTAAAATGATCGCAAAATTTTCAACCCTCTAAGCGGGGGTGTCATCCCCCAAACTTTTTCAAATGGGAAGAGGGGTCAAGTGGTACCGCAATGAAAAGGGCTTTCTATTCTCTATACATTCCCGCTTTGGTTTTGAAAATCGGTCAAGTCATTTAGAAAATATGAAGGATTGAAATTTGAAAAATACATTTTTCAAAAAACGCATAAATTGAATTAAATAAAAAAAAACTTACCGTATTAATGAAGCAAATGCTGAAAATGTTGCCCGTCGACCTCCATACAGTAATACAAATTAGCTTCAAATCGTTCTCGAACATTCTGAAGAACTTGAGGGGTCACTTCGCGACAAACGTCAATAATTCGTGTTCGCAGATCTTCTAATGAGGCAAGTGGAGTGCTATACACTTTACTTTTTATGTGTCCCCATAGAAAAAAGTCTAAAGGAGTCAAGTCGGGTGACCGGGGAGGCCACTCAATGGCACCCCTTCGTCCTATCCACCGCCCGGGAAAGTTAGTGTTTAAATAATTACGCACATTTTGAGAGTAATGTGGAGGTGCACCGTCTTGTTGAAATATCAGTTCCGCTTCAACGTATCCAGGATTATTTTCGATGATGTCAGTTAGGGCTGGGTCGATAGTATTTTCCAGTAAATCTAAGTACATATCACCTGTTAGAGTTCCAGGAAGAAAAAAAGGACCCACAATAGAATTTCCAAAAATACCAGCCCACACGTTCAATTTCTGAGGATGTTGTGTGTGCACCTCGTGAAATACCCTGGGGTTGTTCTCAGCCCAGTACCGACAGTTATGCCGATTAACTACACCGTTCAAAAAGAAAGTGCACTCATCCGAAAAACACACATTGAATAGAAAATTATTATTATTGGCCACTCGTTCACTAATAGTTTCACAAAATTGCAAGCGGCGATCAAAATCGTCTTCTTTGAGTTCTTGTACCAACTGAATTTTATACGGGTGGAAATGGTGTTTTTTCAATATTCTTTGGACACTTGTACGATTCACGCCGGTCTCATTGGCTAATTTTCTTGTACTCAGCGTACTATCCATGGCAACTTGGCCCAATACAAAGACCTCCATAGCTTCATTTACTACAGGATTTTCCATCTGCCTCTTTTTATTCATAAGGGATCCAGTTTCGCGAAATTTTGCAACTAACTCGCGAACAATTTTGCCGGAAAGGTGTTTTTCAGGATGTCGTTCATTAAATATCTGCGCAACCCGATTGCCACATTCATTATTTTTAAAATAAAGTTCGATTATTTCCACTTTTTCTGCAAGTGAGTATACCATAATTATTGATAAAAAATTTAATGATATTGAGAAATTTAAACGCACAAGTTACAGAACAGCTATCTAGCAACTACCGCACCTGATCGTTGTGGCATGTCAAATCACTAAAATCAGCAGTAAACATCTAAAATAACAGGACAAAAATAGCGAATTGGTCGAAGGAATGTATCCTTATCATTTACTCTGATAATTTGTAAATAAACATTTTAAATTTCAATCCTTCATATTTTCTAAATGAATTGACCGATTTTCAGTGGCGGCTCGTGGTGTTTAGGCTAGGGTAGGCGACAACCACAATAATTTCAAGAATAATGAGGTTATAAGAAAACGTTAAGCCGCGTACACACTTAGCTGACAACTAAGTTTTATAAATTAAATTTATCCGCCTATCTTTTAAAAGGGCGAATTTACTTATTATGACATCCGTAAAGTTATCAGCCTTCTGTAAGGAGCAGAACAACTCTTTTTCTATTGAAATTAGCGCAAGTGACGATAAACGTTCATTTTTTATTGTATTGCGAGAATACGTTTTTATTCGCTTTAAACAAGAGAAATGTCTATCCACTGAGGTACTTGTAATAGGTATGGTAGCAATTAACGCAAAAAGTTTGTAACTTTCAGGAAATATTTCTTGAAGTTCATTTTTTACGAAATGTTTTAAAATTGCCTCGACGCTCAGCAATGCAAATTGTTCATCGAGATATATTACACTAAGCTCGTTAATTAATTTTTGTTTGTCAAAGAAATTTTTATAAAAGTTGGTCACATTCGTCACAAATTCAAGCGGAAAATGTTTGCTATATTCTTCGAATTTTGAGGAATCCGCTAAAGAAAAATATAATAACTGAGACATATCTGCAAACCTAACTTCTATTTGAGTCACAATATTGTCAATTATCTCATAAAATAAAATGCGTAAAGAACTTTGCTCATCGCCTTTAATGGTGTCCGATAACTTAATTCTTTTTGACAATTGCCCTGAGTCCCTATTATTAAAAATCCTTGTTTGGGCTTGTTCAAATATTGTATTAAACATTGTCTCATTTCTCAATAACTTGATACGATCTCTTGCCATAAATATTTGCTTTTTACAATAGGTGATGTCCAATGATTTTTTCTGTAGAATGTTGAAAAGGGGGTCAGTTATGTCAAAAATATGTTTATACACAGCGGTAAGAAACGAAAATTCTAAATCGTTCATAAATTTAAGATATCGCTTGGCCCCGTTTATTGACTCAGCCGATGATGATTGGTCGTCAATAATTTTAGAAAAAACTAATTTTAGGCCTTCCCATTCAGAGTGCAAGATTTGAATGATTTTAGAGCGGGAAGCCCACCTGGTGTCTGAATTGGAAGAAATCCTCTTTCCTATCGTCGAATCTAAAGTAAATCTCCGTTTTGCAGACTGATGAAAAAATCCGGGAATCGAGGACGCATTTGCGAAAAAAATTCGGCAATTTTTTATATTTTTTGAACCAGTTTGTAAAACCAAATTCAATCTGTGCGCACTACAATGCGTAAACAAAGCAAAAGGAGCATCATCTTTAACTTTTTTTTGCAAACCATTCAATGAACCTGCCATCACACTAGCACCATCGTAGTATTGCCCAACTAATTTTTTTTTATAATCGAAATTGCCTATGACTGTAACAATTAATCCATACATTGCGTCCGCTGTTCTGTCTTCGCTAACGTCATGAAAACCCAAGAAACTTTCTTTGATTTCACCGTATTTATTAACGTACCGAATTGAAATCGCACATTGGGACTTCTCAGAAATATCCGTAGTATCGTCAGCTTGCACTGCAAAAAACAACGACTCTTTTATCTCCCTATGAATTGTATCTGCAAGGTAATCGGAAATACAGGATATCAAATCATTCTGGATAGTTTTTGATAAACCAGAAAAAATATTTCCAATTTTTTTTAAATGTTGTTGTATTTCGTTATCATGTTTAATTAACAGATTAAAAGTTTCCCGAAAATTTCCCGCACTAACGGAATCGCTTTTTTCATTATGGCCTCTGAAAGGTAATTCTTGCTTTGCTAGGTGACACGTAACATCGACCAAATAGCTCATTAGAAGTCTGTTTTTTCTCACCTCCTCATTATAAAAACCAAAGCGGGAATGTATAGAGAATAGAAAGCCCTTTTCATTGCGGTACCACTTGACCCCTCTTCCCATTTGAAAAAGTTTGGGGGATGACACCCCCGCTTAGAGGGTTGAAAATTTTGCGATCATTTTAAGGGCAAAAATTGTCCCCCTCACAAACAAAATTGACGTGTTTTTGGATTTTTTGAAAAAAAAATTACCCTGGCCGTTATGCCTTGCGGTACGTTTTCGATGGGCCACCCTGTATATATATACATATATATATATATATATATATATATATATATATATATATACAAAAGGTAAAAACTTGTAAAATATTGGAACGAATCTAATATGGTGACACAAAATGGCACCCAATAAAAAAGTTTAAAAAGACAGGGAATTTCCAGATAAAGGAAATTTAACGATTTTTTTTTGGTAATGAATTTACAAACTAAACCTTTACGACAACCTAATAGTTAAAATAATTACTGTAGATCATTGCATTAGTAAAAAGTGAATTTATTAAAGGAATATATTATATAATTTCCATGGCAATAGCTTGAATCTGTTAAGTAGTAACACAAATATTAATAGCATTTATACAATGCATTGCGATAAATTTAGTTGAATGTTAAATTTGTTTATTTTTTTAATTTAGATATGGTTATGCATTTCCGTGTCTTCCTTGATAAACAAGGATTGCAGAGATCTCGACTTTTATTTAGTTTGTCACATTCAGAATCGGAGAGTCGGTGCTTAATTTATCAGAACGTTACTAGACATTAATCGTGCTTAACCTTATATGGTATAACACGTCCTAAGGTTAAGAGAAATTTAGATTTATATGATTTTTTATTGTAGTTTATGGGTGCATCATTTCCTTATGCTGATGGGTACTGTGCCTCGACAAGTTGCTAGAAGTGTATACTGTGTGCTTTTTACCACAATTTTATTATATTCATTGCTGTGTATATAAATTGTATCTTGTATGAAAGTTTTACCCATTTTAGTACAGGAAAAGAGAAGAAACAACAAACTATACTGAAATAATCGACACTTTACCTTATATAAGTACCCGGTATAAGGTAAACCGCCCAATGATTGACGGATTTTAAAGCTAGGAGCTTCTCACTTGATACATTTTTACATGGTAAATAAATATTAAATGAAAAATTTTAAGTTAATAATTAATTTTATTCTAGTTAAAAATATATATCCGGTTTCACCAGAAATGACTCTAGTTTCGATTTTTTAAATGGAACACTCTGTATATTTTTACATTTTTGGATTCCTGATTTTTTATGGTCATTTTTAAAATTGCATTTAGTTGGCCATGACCGGACGCAAATTAATCTAAGGACCTGAAATGATGACAGAATATACAATGGCTAAGTTTTAGTGATTAATCTGATAGCTAGGAACAAGAGAAGTTGATAAAATCAAATTTTTGTGTCTAACTTTTTTTTTCAAACGGCGACACTTTTTCGACAAGCACTTTTTGAAAAGAGATTTTTTTTGCGAATCTAACAGTACTAACTTTTTTGCGATTGGGGTAAAAGTAAGCTCAAAAAATAAATATTACTAAGAAAAATGCTCGATAATCAATTACACAGGGTAACAAAATGAAAACAAAAATTTGGTGCCGGAAATCTAACATCTGATTTTAGATGTTTTTATTGTGCTGATTCCAAAAATGCCACCAGATTTTTTCTATCAGCTCTTGTTTTTGAGGTACAGGTTACAGGTTTATTGATATTTTTTTCTGATAAAGGACAACAAATAAAGAGATAAATATGTACTTAATCGTCAAAATAGAAATTTCCCAGAATCTAATTAACCAAATGGATACCTGGAATTGTCCCTGACCCAATGTTCCTTTACTAGGAACTACTCAATACACTGCTCTTAGTTACTTTTATACCTGTAATTTCCTATGACCGTATCCTTCTATACCCGCTTGGCTGTACTCGATTTAGTATATTACTGAGTTTTGCGAACTAAAGTTGTGCTATCATTTTGTGTAAATTTTGGTCGTTTTGTAGTTTCAAGACACTAAACTGAAACAATGGCATCCACAAGCAGACGTACCTATGTAAATCATCCCGATGTTTTTTGTTATGTGTGTGGTGAATGCACTTTGAAAGAGAGCAGAAAAACGATTTCTGATTTTGTGAAAAGAGCTTATCTTGGCTATTTTTCAAACGGCGACACTTTTTCGACAAGCACTTTTTGAAAAGAGATTTTTTTTGCGAATCTAACAGTACTAACTTTTTTGCGATTGGGGTAAAAGTAAGCTCAAAAAATAAATATTACTAAGAAAAATGCTCGATAATCAATTACACAGGGTAACAAAATGAAAACAAAAATTTGGTGCCGGAAATCTAACATCTGATTTTAGATGTTTTTAATGTGCTGATTCCAAAAATGCCACCAGATTCTTTCTATCAGCTCTAGTTCTTGAGATACAGGTTACAGGTTTATTGATATTTTTTTCTGATAAAGGACAACAAATAAAGAGATAAATATGTACTTAATCGTCAAAACAGAAATTTCCCAGAATCTAATTAACCAAATGGATACCTGGAATTGTCCCTGACCCAATGTTCCTTTACTAGGAACTACTTAATACACTGCTCTTAGTTACTTTTATACCTGTAATTTCCTATGACCGTATCCTTCTATACCCGCTTGGCTGTACTCGATTTAGTATATTACTGAGTTTTGCGAACTAAAGTTGTGCTATCATTTTGTGTAAATTTTGGTCGTTTTGTAGTTTCAAGACACTAAACTGAAACAATGGCATCCACAAGCAGACGTACCTATGTAAATCATCCCGATGTTTTTTGTTATGTGTGTGGTGAATGCACTTTGAAAGAGAGCAGAAAAACGATTTCTGATTTTGTGAAAAGAGCTTATCTTGCCTATTTTGGCGTTCATTTAGGAGATCAAGATAAATCTTGGGCCCCACATTTCATACGTAAAACATGTGTTGAACATTTGCGACAGTTGACAACTGGAAAGAAGAAGTGCCTAAAGTTTGGTGTACCAATGGTTTGGAGAGAACCGCGAAACCATCATGACGACTGCTATTTTTGTCTCGTTAATATTAAAGGCATAAATAGAAACAATAGACACAAATGGCCAGATTCTGCAAGAAGGCCTGTAGCGCATTCGGAAGAAATACCCGTTCCATCATTCATCAGATTTAGCAACTCCGCAGTGTTTCAATCGATAAGAAAAGAGACCTGAATCTCTCAAAGGAATCCGCTGAATAACTTGCATCCAGATTAAAAGAAAAAAATCTACTTTGTCCAGGTACTAATATTACATTTTATCCGAAAAGAGATAAGGATCTGCTGCCTTTTTTCGCTCAGGAAAATGACTTGGTATTCTGTAACAATATAAAAGGGCTTTTAGAAAAATGGGTTTACCTGAATACACTCCAGATGATTGGCGCCTTTTTATTGACAGTTCAAAACGTAGTTAAAAATGTGTTCTTTTACATAACGGTAACAAATATGGCTCAATTCCTATTGGTCATTCTACTACCATGAAGGAAGAATATGAAACAATTGCATTTGCTTTAAGAAAAATTAAATACGAAGAACATCAGTGGGCAATTTGTGTTGATTTAAAAATGGTTAACTTCCTCCTTGGACAGCAGAGTGGGTATACAAAAATCCTTGTTTTTTTGTGCCTTTGGGACAGCAGAGCTAAAAATGAGCTCTGAGTTAACAAAAATTGACCTTTAAGTGATGTTATGATTTAAGGAAAACAAAACGTGATCAACGAACCTTTGGTTTCAAGAGAAAAAATCTTACTTCCGCCCTTGCATATCAAACTAGGCCTAATGAAGCAATTTGTGAAGGCTTTAAATCGAGATGGAAATTGTTTTGGGTATTTGTCACGTACATTTCCTGGCATTAGCACGGAAAAACTAAAAGCTGGTATATTTGATGGTCCTCAAATAAGGCAACTTGTTAACGATCCGCAATTCACCACATCAATAAACGAGACTGAATAAGTGTTTTCATCATGTTCCGGTTTCACTAACCGTTGGTCTCAAACTTTTAGCACTGGTCTGTCAGATAATGACGTTTTGATTGCGTCATGTGTAGAACATGGTGAAAACGTGTGGTTAGTGATTTTAAGTGACAGCTAAAGTAAATGATTAATGGGGTTTTGATTTAAAAAAAAATAGTAACAAATATAGGGAAACAATTAGCAATTTATTTGTAAAAGTTTATTTTTTAATAGCAATAGTGTACCTGTAATAAGCAATTTGTCATTTTGCATGAAACTTTTAACATCAGCCTTCAAATATGCAAAAACCCAAATAATATCAAACACTAAACTTGAGGTAACACCAGAAGAAGACGATAAAAATCGTTTATTTAATGATAAAAATAAATAATTTCGCTGTTTCCAATGTGTAAACAATTTGTAAACAAACCGCTATATTTTGTTTGTTATTGAACCATTAAGCTGATGACGTCACTACTTATATCGTGAATTCTTGCGGTTCGAAGCGGTCAGCCGAACCGGAGCATGGTGAAAACTTCTAATCTAACGCTTGGTGTTCATTTGTTCAAGTAGTACAAAATTTTCTCGGCAATCATAAAGCAGAGAATTACGTAGAATTAGTGGAAACTATGCTTTCAAATTTTAATATTCTCGGCTGTAACATGAGTATAAAAGTTCACTACCTCCACAGCCACCTAGATCGTTTTCCAGAAAACTTAGGTGATTGTAGTGAAGAACAGGGGGAAAGATTCCACCAGGATATTAAAACTATGGAAGATCGTTATCAAAGACGATGGGATAGCTACATGATGACGGACTACTGCTGGAGCCTTCAGCGACACTGCCCTAGTAAACTCCATTCTAGAAAGTCGTATAAAAGAAAATTTTTATGTGATTAGTGACTAATGTCATTATGTAAATTAAGTTTTGCAATAAATACTTAAATCCATGTGTCTTTGTTTGTTTAACTGGCAATAGTAATATTATATATTATAACAGTTATTACTTAAAATATATACACAATTTTTTTTTAAGCTAGATCTGATAGACAAAATCTGAGAATTTTTTTACATTCTGCATCCAAAAATTACCCAGGAACAGTTAAAAAATCGCAGGCACCAAAATGTGTGTTCGCCTGTGTTATTTACTTATCAAGTGCGCCATGGATATCCATGCTGAATATTAAGTAGGATTACCCGGTATGTATATGGGGAGCAATTTTCCAAAATGTAACAAGTCCATTTTCTAAATTTTTGGGTTTGACAAAAATACTAGATTGAAAACACTGCAATAATGATAATAATGCAATGGTAATATTTTGGTAAAAATCCAAAATGGGGGCGTAGTGAAATGTTAAAAAAATTATTACGAAAAACTGTCAATTTATTTCAAATTTTGCATAAACGTCAAGTATTATGTTGGAATCAACTGGTAAAATTATGGCACTATTGCAAGATGGCAGAACAAAATGGCAGTATAACAGAATATTTAAAAATTCAGTCTGAAAAAACTACTTAATGGAATGATTTTAAATTGTGTACACCATGAGTAATTGTTGTATGTGGCTCAATTAGTACAACTGTGTTGCTGATTGAAGATGGCGGAACAATATTGAGGCTAAATAAATTTTTTTAATCGTGAAAAAAGGTTTTGCAGATCTTCACGTTTTAGTGACGTTACATGCCAAAATATGTTTTATCAATTCCGTCGGTCGTCCGTCTGTCGGTCTGTGTGTCAGTTCGCGACATAGGTTAAATACTAGTTACCCGATTGACTTCAAATTTTCACCAAAAATTAAGGGTCATATGGGGATGATCTGGTAAGATTTTGGTAAAAATCCAATATGACAGAACAATGTTAAAAACATTTTGTTAGAGTGGTGTCTTATTTGGGGTTAAGATCCTGTAAAGAACAAGTCTATTTTTAAAATGGTCGACGTTTCGCAACTTAATTGTTCTATCATCAGGACACATGTGGATACTATATCCTGTGTGAATCCCATATTATCAGTCTTTACCTACTCCTTTGGTCCGCAGATATTTCCTAGATATTAGGTTTCTAAGTAGTTTTCGTTAACGATTCTCTTGTTGTTATGTTAGGGTGGTATATTATTTGGGATTAGGATCCAGTAAAATAACAAAATAACTTTTTTTAAAATGTCAACGTTTCACAATTTGATGCATCCTTAGGACACATATATAGATCCTATATCCTGCGTGAAACCAATATTATCAGTCTTTACCTACGCCGTTGGTTCGTAGATATTTCCCAGATATTAAGTCTCTAAATGGTTTTCGTTAATAACTTCTTGCTGTTAGAGTGGTGTATTATTTGGGATTAGGAAATATCTGCGGACCAACGAAGTAGGTAAAGACTGATAGTATGGGTTTCATGCAGTATATAAAATCTATGTGTCCTGAGGATGAAACAATAAATTTTCGAAACGTTGTGAGTTTAAAGAAGGGCTTTTGTTTTTTTTTACTGGATTCTAACTCCAAATAATAAACCACTCTAACGGAAGAACAAGAGAATCGTTAAAGAAAACTAATTAGAAGCTTAATATCTGGGAAATATGTGCGAACCAATGGAGTAGGTAATATAATGTGGGTTTTAATTTAAGATGAAGAAACACAATGACGGCCAAATAAATTTTTTTTAAAATCAATGTAAAAAAAATCTTGTTCAAATGACTGTTATTCAATTTTGTAGAAAAATTAAATTTGAAAATGGATAATCTGGTACGAATCAACACGACGCACAGTGGTTCCAAGTGCAATTCTAGTGGAACATTATTCTAAAGATGTACGTGGCGAAAATAATTACTCCAATATTTTTTTAAAAACATTTTTAATAATAATAAGAGCTAAAAACATAAAGATCAGCTGTTTAAAAATATATTATACAGGGTAACATTAAATATACCTATTGACTCTTATTAACTTTTAGTACAGAACATAAAAAACGCTTTATCTAAAATTGCTTGTATGATTCTCCAACAGTGTTTTAACCTAGTCTAAAATGCAATAGGTGTTTTTATGCAAGATAATATATACAGGGTGTTGTAATAAGCAACGGTTATTGTTCAATGGGAAATTTATTGTCCAGAAATAGGGTGAACATTTATTTTTTTTAGGTGAGTCCACAAATATTTGGTGTTTGGAATATACAGTTTGAAATCGATGCAAAAATTTTGTTTCTTGTAAAAGTTGTTTAAAAACATAAGAAACTAAATTGAAATTCTGCGCATCCTTAAAACTAAGCATTATTTGCAAACCCATGTACATAATATGAACTTTTTCGCTTTTTTTTTAAACAAGTAATCTCTCATAACAACTCTTGTTTTTTAAAACATCCTGTATAATACTGATAGGATAGGAATAATAAGCCCCAAAGAGTTACCCCATAAATGAAAAAATAGTTGTATTATAGTAGGTATATTAAAACATAGTTTCATAAAGGAAGTTTTAGCGCACGAGTAAGAGTTTAGAAAACGAGTGAAAGGAGTTTTCTAATGTACGAGTACGCTAAAACTTTTTTTGAGACGTGCGTTTTATACTATTTTTTTATATTTTGGCTTCATAATTTAAAAAAAAAACACAAATATTTACCTTTTTTTTGACACACAACAAAAATTTTGATTGAAACGTCAAATTTTCGGTCAATTCGCGTCATCACTGATGTATCGTAATGAGCCTGTCTGTCAAACGAGGCTATTACGAAACAAAACTGAGTCATCATTGTATTGTAATGAGCTTAGTACGAGATCAAAATAGAAAAAGATTTTTTTTATTTTCCAGAACAAACATTTTTCTAATAATACGTTTAACGAGTGTATTTTAAAAAAAATCTTCCTACCTAGTAAACAAAAACTAAGGGTGAGTTACGTTCCCGTGAGAAATGCAATTCTGCATTTATGCACTTGCAATTCTTAGACTTTTATCTTTTCGTTCTCATGCAACATAAGCATTACTGAACTTATAAATATAACTAAAATGCATTTTGTAGTCAGTTCTCTTTGTACGCTTATGAAATAAAATTGATTTTTTAAAAATAATTTCTCGTGTTTCGAGTTGTTAACTGGCGCAGTCGGTAGGATTATTGCCAACAGTCGCGCATCGTGCGTATTTTCTGGTTTCGTCTCAACGATTCGTGGCAAAAATCGGACAATTAAAAAATCTTCAGGGTGTACTAAGAAACTCAAAAATTGACCAGGGATTTGGAACAGCATCGTCCAGCGTCCTATTGGTGCGAGTTTGGGAACACACATCGTCCCACCCTCATAGCTGCTAACCAGGGAAAGGACCACATCGCCTCTCCTATTGGACCCTAGTTTAAGAATGAGAATTGGAATTATCTTCAGTACATTGCTGTAAGTGCTTCCTTTCAATTTTCCTTATTTCATTTTATTTTTATCCTATCTTAAATATTGATATTTACGTCTCTTGTAATTCCGCAAACTGGAAGATTTAACATCAGCTTTTGGAAATTTAAATTGTGAAAGAAATCTAACACCTTTTTCTAATTTAATTCAAATAAGTAAAATAATGACTACTGAACCTAATTTACAACTAGTCAGATATCAGGCAGACAATATTCCCTTATTTGATGGGAATCCAAAACAAATAAACAGATTTATTAATGCTTGTGATAATTTTTATAATAATCATAGAAATAAAACTGACAATAATGCACCTATAAATGTATGTTTACACGATACTATATTAAGTAAACTTGTAGGTAGGGCAGCCGATATTATTTGTTCTAGAATAGAATTAAATACATGGCCCGCAGTAAAAGCTGCAATAATTTCGACTTTTTCAGATCATAGATCGATTGATTGTATTATTCAAGATATAATAACGTCCAAACCGGAAAAAAATGAAACACCGCAACAATTTGGCCTGCGTTTGCAAGACGCTCGCAGTTTGTTATTTTCCAAAGTAAATTTAAGCAATGAAACGCAAGCTCTAAAACTTTTAAAAATTAATGAATACGGAAATTTAGTATTAAAAACCTTCATAAACGGTCTAAACTATCATATGCAACTTGTGGTTAGATTAAAAAATCCAGTTACTTTAGAAGAGGCAATGAGCTGTGCCTTGGAAGAAGAAAATTTTATGTATTATAAGAACCGTAGTAACATATTACCAAAAAACCCAAATTTTAATTCACAAAAACCAAAAATAAATTTGCATACACAAGCACATTATCCTGCTAATGTGAGACCAATATTTTCGAATTACCCCGTTCAGCAATTTTCAAATTTTATGCCTTCTTATAAACAACCAATCCTAAATTTTAATAATGGAAATAATCAATTTATGGGCTTTGGACAATTTAGGCAACCCGCAAATAATTTTAGACAATCGAATTTCCCAAATCAAAATTTTATGCAAAGAAACACTTTTACCCCAAGACCTTCTTTTAACCCCCAAAATCAACGCCCAACTTCTTCTGGAATATCACGCCAACAAAAGCCTGAGCCGATGGATACTTCTTCAGGGAACACAATCCTTAGAAGAAACCAACAACCACATTCTTCACAACGTAATATTGTTGTAGAAGAACTATATAATCAATCAGTCGAATCGATAAATGCCGACAATGATCAAAATGAAAATTTTCAAACTAGCAATGCTGAATTTCAATATTATTACCCGGAATACACCGATAATTCGCAATATTCGTATAATGACTCCAATACCGAATTTTCTTGTCTAGAAAATAACCCTTATGAAAATCAAATTGATTTTAATGAAGAAAATTTTCAGGAGAACCAAATTTCCAACAACCAAACATAATACTTTTAAATAATTATACAAATTCAGATTTACCAGTAATTTTCATACCCGAAATCAAAGCAAAGTTTTTAATTGATACAGGTAGTGGCAAAAGTTTTATAAAGCCTAATCTAGCATACAAAATTTATTCAAATTTCATTTTTTCGGAACCTTTCTCAGTAAGGACAGCCCACGCTACGTCCATTCACAATGAAGTAATTAATATACCAATATTTCCTTGTTTTAATCATACAGGTAATCATAAGTTTTATCTTTTTGATTTTTCACCTAAATTTGACGGACTTTTAGGAATTGATTTTCTAACACATATTGGAGCTAATATAAATTTAAAACATTGTTCTTTAGATACTCAATTTGTAACATTGCCTTTATATTATCAAAATAATATATCAAATTTACATAATTTTGAAACTATCGAAATAATAATTCCCCCACGTACATGTCAAAGAATCAAACTGCCTGTAAATCAATCGAATGGTTTAGGTATTTTAAAATATACAGATTTTGGTTGCGCAGAGATGCCAGAAGCTTTAGTACAAGTCATTGACTCCTACGCAACAACTATAATTACGAATAGTCGCGAAAACCCAGTTAAAATAAAAATATTTAATCCCATAGATATCGAAACCATAAATGAAGTAGAAAACAACTTCATAGAAAAAATGGAAACCGATACAGAAATAAATGAATATATGGATAATACACAAAAACAAAACTTAAAAAATTTAAGACTGTCACATTGTAATCAGGAAGAATACAGAGCTATTCGAAACTTGTGTTACGAATATCGTGACATATTTTATTGTGAGGGCATCCCACTTACATTTACTAATCAAATTAAACATAAAATAAACCTAACCGATGACACACCTATATATACAAAAACTTATCGATATCCCGAAATTCATAAAAAAGAGGTTAAAACCCAAATTAACAAAATGTTAGAGAACGGTATCATTCAAAACTCAACGTCACCGTGGAGTAGTCCAATTTGGATTGTCCCAAAAAAGATGGACGCGTCCGGTAAACGTAAATGGCGTATCGTTTGCGATTTCCGTAAAATCAATGAACGCAGTATTGATGATAAATTTCCTTTACCAAATATATCGGATATTCTCGATAAACTCGGAAAATCTCAATATTTCACCACATTGGATCTAGCAACCGGTTTCCATCAAATAGAAATGGAACCGAATGATATCCCTAAAACAGCCTTCTCAACCGATACAGGTCATTATGAATTTAGACGCATGCCTTTTGGCTTAAAAAATGCGCCCTCTACATTTCAGCGAGTCATGAACAACGTCCTTCGGGGACTTCAAAATGAAATCTGTTCTGTATATCTTGATGACATAATAATCTTCTCTACGTCACTTCAAGAGCACATCGATAGATTAAAATCCGTTTTTGATAGACTTAGAGAATCCAATTTAAAAGTGCAGCTAGACAAATCAGAATTTTTACACAAAGAAGTTGCTTATTTAGGTCACAAAATTACAAGCGAAGGTGTAAAACCTAATCCTGATAAAGTCACCGCAGTTAAAAATTTCCCCATACCAAAAACCCAAAAAGACATTAAGTCATTTTTAGGACTAGCCGGATATTATCGTAGATTCATCAAAGACTTCGCAAAAATCACAAAACCCCTTACATTATGTCTCAAAAAAGGAGCGAAAGTTGAACACTCACCAGCCTTTATTCAATCCTTTAACCATTTAAAAGAATTGCTTATTAATGCTCCAATACTAAAATATCCTGATTTTGAAAAACCCTTTGTCCTTACGACAGATGCCTCAAATGTAGCCCTAGGCGCTGTTCTCTCTCAAGGCAACCCGCCAAATGACAACCCTGTAGCATTCGCGTCGCGCACTCTAAATGAAACAGAACAAAAATACTCAACGATTGAAAAAGAACTTTTAGGAATCGTTTGGGCATGTAAATACTTTAGACCTTACCTTTATGGCAAAAAATTTAAAATATATACTGACCATCGCCCATTAGTATGGTTATTTAACCTCAAAGAACCAAATTCGAAATTAGTACGTTGGAGGCTAAAACTTGAAGAGTATGATTATGAAATAATCTACAAAAAAGGGAAACAAAACACTAACGCTGACGCCCTTAGCCGAATTCAATTAAACGCAATCGAATCCGAATCATTAATAAATTACCCAGGCGATATAGACACCGACGTAACGCAATTCCTAAACGACCAATTCAACCCAGATATCCTTGACTCTGAAGTAGTGTCACAAACAATAGAAAGACTAGAACACGAACCTGAAACAACACCCAAAATTAATATTATTTCTGACATTCTAATAACTCCACCTATAACACAACTAACCCATTCTAATATTCCAATAAAACCACCCGTAACGGAAACAATACATAGTACAAATGCTAACGAAAATCATTCCAATATGACTATATTAGATGAAATTATTAATAATAAAGCTCATCAACTTATTATTAAAAAAGCACCTTATGACAAATATGTTAAAACCAAACGTGAAAATTTCGAAGGACATCAAATTATTCACGCAACATTACCCACTAATATTATAGTAATTACTAACTTTTTGAAAGAATATTTAACAAATAAAACAACATATGTTTATTTCTTTTCCAAAGAACTAAGAACCTATTTTCAACAAACAATGAATAACCATTTTAAAAATTTAAAACTTATAGAATGTTCAAAATTAATAAATAATGCTCAACCTGACGAACGAGAATTACTAATTAAATATCGTCATGAAGGCAAAACAAATCATAGAGGAATCGAAGAAACTTGCAAATTTTTAAAAGCAAATTATTATTGGAAATCACTTAAGGCATATGTAACAAAATACATCAATAATTGTGAAATCTGTCAACGATCAAAATATAATCGAAAACCACCAGATCAACCTTTGATATTAACCGAAACGCCAAGCAAACCTTTCGAAATTGTTCATATCGACACTTTCATCATAGGTAAACAAAAATTCCTAACTATTATAGATAAATTCTCCAAATACGCCCAAGCCTTGCCTTATACTGGAAATGCAGTGTCGTGCTGTGAACAGTTAATTAATTTCTTTTCCTTTTTACGTATTCCAAAACAAATAGTTTCAGACAACGGATCTGAATTTCAGAACGAAGTCGTTAAAGGCTTATTAAATACACATAATATTAAAATACACTTCACTACCCCCTACCACCATGAATCAAACTCCCCTGTTGAAAGGCTGCATTCCACATTAATCGAACACATTCGATTACTTCGAGAATCGGACCCCAATGCAGAAGTTACCAAACTTATGCCGTACGCAATTATTGCCTATAATAACACGATCCATTCTAGTACGAATTTTACCCCATACGAACTTGTCTTCGGACACACAGACTCTAGAGATCCTATGGATTTAATACCCGCTCATGTATATACCGAGTATGTCAATAATCATAAAAATAACACACAAATTTTGTACGACAAAATTACAAAGGAATCACGAGAACTAAAACAAAAAATTATAGATAGGGCAAACAAGGATAAAACCCCGACCAATTTAATAATAGGCTCACAAATTTATAAAAAATCAGATAATCGATCTGGAAAAATAAAAAAGAGATATTTAGGCCCATTCATACTAACGGCTATATTAGAAAATAATAAAATACAAATAGAAAATCCCAAAAATAAATACAAAGAAATCATACATGTTAACGAAACTAAAATAATACCCCTTGTTCCAGATGCTGGACCATCGTCGGCGGCTACGTAAAATTCCATGATTTAAATAAACATCCAGGAATACTACCATTCAAAATGGGAACCGCTAAACTTAAATCCAATCACTGGACATTCGTTCAAAATATTAACCTAACCCCTTTAATTAACCAATTTCAAAATATTCAAAAACAAGCAAAATCAATATACATAAACATTCAAAATAACAGCGAATACCATAAGGAATATTTTAATTCTTTTAATACATTATGTACACTTGAAAAAAGAATAGAAACTCTATTAGAACAAATTGTCCCAAATCAAGAAAATTATCGTAGTAAAAGAGGTCTTTTTAACCCCTTAGGTTCATTCATAAAAAGTATAACTGGAAACTTAGATAAAAATGACGCAGAGCAAATTGATGCCAAAATCACGAAATTACAAGAAAATCAAAATAAATTGAAAATTGAGGCTATCAATCAAATTACACTTTTAGAATCCACTATTAATAAATTTAAAACAATTATATCTAATATCACACATAACCAAATGGTACTAAAGTCACGAATTTTACAAATAGAAAAAATAATTAATAAAGTTCAAATGGAACAAATAAGTAATCACGAATTTTATTTAATATATACAATAATCAATCAAATAACAACAATTTATCAATCAATCTACGATATTCTGAATAAGATTGAAATAGGTATCACTTTTGCAAAAATTAATGTACTTTATAATTCAATAATAGAACCAAATGAACTATTTATAGAAATAAAGAACTTACAAGATCATCTAGGCTCAGATAAACTCCCTTTAGAAGTAACTTATAAAAATATACTTAATTTCAAAAAAATTATAGAAATTAAAAGTTTCTTAAAAAACTTTAATATTGTATTTATATTTGAACTTCCTCTTGTGGAATCGGAGATATATCAATATTTTAAGTTATTCCCTTTACCAATTCCCAATAATCGATCATTTCTTGTAAATATTCCTTATAAACCCTACCTAGCATTAGGCAATACAAAATATGCCCATATGGACCAAAGATGTCACGAAATCCAACCACAAAAATATTTGTGTAAAGAAGCCCACACCACGTTTGTCGAAGACAGCCCCTCCTGTGCTGTTCAACTTATCAAACATCACACAAATATTACGTTTTGCCACCCATTCGAAACTCAAATGCACGAGATCCAGACAACAAAAATAATCGACGACAAATGGCTGATAACAGTACCAATACAAGTAATCGCCGTCATAAATTGTCAAAAATCCGAAGATAACATACCCTTATATGGTTCCTATCTTCTTGAGTCATCCCCAGGATGTAAAGTACGGATAAAGTCAATTACGCTTGAAACATATAAATCAAGTCAATTAACATTTAATGGAATTAATCTACCTACCCTTAATTTAAGTCTAATTAAGGAAAACCGAGATTCATTCTACAACCCTCCTAGTATGGACTTAAACTACGTAAACCTAAAAACTACTAAAGAAATCGAAGCCAAATTGGAAAACCAAAAGAAGGCCCTAGAAGAAATGACCACAACGATTTATGTAAAGAAGACCAGTTTTTGGACAATTTTACTTTACATATTCATTTCAATAATTTTTATATTTTTCATATACAAAAAACTTGTAAAAAAGTCTAAGAAAAAACAATTAAATGCAAACTCTAATACTTTAGATATTGAAGAAAATAATAGAATTTTCTAAAATATTAATAATCTTTAAACCTTTTTGGAAATTTTTGAAAACACGTCTTTAAGAACGTGCTTTCAACTAAGAGGGGAGGAGTTACGTTCCCGTGAGAAATGCAATTCTGCATTTATGCACTTGCAATTCTTAGACTTTTATCTTTTCGTTCTCATGCAACATAAGCATTACTGAACTTATAAATATAACTAAAATGCATTTTGTAGTCAGTTCTCTTTGTACGCTTATGAAATAAAATTGATTTTTTAAAAATAATTTCTCGTGTTTCGAGTTGTTAACTGGTGGATTGCAGAAAGCTCTGTTAAAATTTATCACTATGTTAAATCCTAACACCTTGTTAAGTTAACGTTTTTATGTTGACAAACGTCACTTTAACAGCGTGTTAGGATTTAACAGAGTGTTAAATTTTAACAAAGCTTTCTGTAATCCACCCTAAGTGTTATGAAAAAAATTAGTAAAAGATATCTTAGAAAAAATATAACTTTTTAATGATTTTAACGTTATCAATTAATTAATCGTCATTTGTGCTTATGACGCTGTCTTCACTATCTGAATAAGAATCTGAATTATTATTTTCAAGTATAGAAGTTTGAATATCTGGTTGTTTTAAAAGGCGAATAACATCTTGAGAGAGCAAATTTTTTTGTCTAGGTAAAGGAAGTAATTGAGATATTAGTGGGTCCGATGTTATTAAAAGCATGTGAAGTAAATCTTCATTTGTCGCTGTCCGAGAAAACTTTCGTGAAAATCGTTGCCTAAAATTTTTCATGTCTTTATTACGGGCCTCATGTGCCTCTTCGGAGAACTGCCCTATAGGTAATAACAAATTTTCTATTACTAATGCACCATGCATAAGGATCTTATGCACACTAGCCGGCATATTATACCATGGGTACAAATGTAAATATAAATCTAGAGTATTCTTGGCATATGTGTCCAATTTTTCGGTATCAATTGGCAATCCACTAGACATTACATTTAATATTGTCGCAAATTTTGTAATTAACTCTTTATCTAATCCAGTTATTTGAGAGGACATTTCTGGATTTTTAAAAAATCTATCTGGGAAATATGTGCGGACCAATGGAGTAGGTAATATAATGTGGGTTTTAATTTAAGATGAAAAAACAAAATGACGGCCAAATAATTTTTTTTTTAAATCAATGTAAAAAAAATCTTGTTCAAATGACTGTTGTTCAATTTTGTAGAAAAATTAAATTTGAAAATGGATAATCTGGTACGAATCAACACGACGCACAGTGGTTCCAAGTGCAATTCTAGTGGAACATTATTCTAAAGATGTACGTGGCGAAAATAATTACTCCAATATTTTTTTAAAAACATTTTTAATAATAATAAGAGCTAAAAACATAAAGATCAGCTGTTTAAAAATATATTATACAGGGTAACATTAAATATACCTATTGACTCTTATTAACTTTTAGTACAGAACATAAAAAACGCTTTATCTAAAATTGCTTGTATGATTCTCCCACAGTGTTTTAACCTAGTCTAAAATGCAATAGGTGTTTTTATGCAAGATAATATATACAGGGTGTTGTAATAAGCAACGGTTATTGTTCAATGGGAAATTTATTGTCCAGAAATAGGGTGAACATTTATTTTTTTTAGGTGAGTCCACAAATATTTGGTGTTTGGAATATACAGTTTGAAATCGATGCGAAAATTTTGTTTCTTGTAAAAGTTGTTTAAAAACATAAGAAACTAAATTGAAATTCTGCGCATCCTTAAAACTAAGCATTATTTGCAAACCCATGTACATAATATGAACTTTTTCGCTTTTTTTTTAAACAAGTAATCTCTCATAACAACTCTTGTTTTTTAAAACATCCTGTATAATACTGATAGGATAGGAATAATAAGCCCCAAAGAGTTACCCCATAAATGAAAAAATAGTTGTATTATAGTAGGTATATTAAAACATAGTTTCATAAAGGATAGTTTTAGCGCACGAGTAAGAGTTTAGAAAACGAGTGAAAGGAGTTTTCTAATGTACGAGTACGCTAAAACTTTTTTTGAGACGTGTGTTTTATACTATTTTTTTATATTTTGGCTTCATAATTTAAAAAAAAAAACAAATATTTACCTTTTTTTTTGACACACAACAAAAATTTTGATTGAAACGTCAAATTTTCGGTCAATTCGCGTCATCACTGATGTATCGTAATGAGCCTGTCTGTCAAACGAGGCTATTACGAAACAAAACTGAGTCATCATTGTATTGTAATGAGCTTAGTACGAGATCAAAATAGAAAAAGATTTTTTTTATTTTCCAGAACAAACATTTTTCTAATAATACGTTTAACGAGTGTATTTTAAAAAAAATCTTCCTACCTAGTAAACAAAAACTAAGGGTGGATTGCAGAAAGCTCTGTTAAAATTTATCACTATGTTAAATCCTAACACCTTGTTAAGTTAACGTTTTTATGTTGACAAACGTCACTTTAACAGCGTGTTAGGATTTAACAGAGTGTTAAATTTTAACAAAGCTTTCTGTAATCCACCCTAAGTGTTATGAAAAAAATTAGTAAAAGATATCTTAGAAAAAATATAACTTTTTAATGATTTTAACGTTATCAATTAATTAATCGTCATTTGTGCTTATGACGCTGTCTTCACTATCTGAATAAGAATCTGAATTATTATTTTCAAGTATAGAAGTTTGAATATCTGGTTGTTTTAAAAGGCGAATAACATCTTCAGAGAGCAAATTTTTTTGTCTAGGTAAAGGAAGTAATTGAGATATTAGTGGGTCCGATGTTATTAAAAGCATGTGAAGTAAATCTTCATTTGTCGCTGTCCGAGAAAACCTTCGTGAAAATCGTTGCCTAAAATTTTTCATGTCTTTATTACGGGCCTCATGTGCTTCTTCGGAGAACTGCCCTATAGGTAATAACAAATTTTCTATTACTAATGCACCATGCATAAGGATCTTATGCACACTGGCCGGCATATTATACCATGGGTACAAATGTAAATATAAATCTAGAGTATTCTTGGCATATGTGTCAAATTTTTCGGTATCAATTGGCAATCCACTAGACATTACATTTAATATTGTCGCAAATTTTGTAATTAACTCTTTATCTAATCCAGTTATTTGAGAGGACATTTCTGGATTTTTAAAAAATCTACGGGCAGTATTCCCGTCATTAGTAGATCCTGTACCTTGCTTTGGTTGATCTACTAATAGACCCATTTTAGTTCTAAATTGACAAATAATTTTTTTAATGCCAAGTCTATATGAAATATGCAATAGGCATTCAAAGCAACGAATATACGCATGTAGGGTTGAAAGTCCAAATGAACAGTTTTCTAAATTGAAAGGCTTTTGTGATAAAAATTTTAGATTGTTCATATATTTGGGAGTCGCCCCACAAATTAAGCAGTTTTGTGTTGAAATATCTTTTAAAGAACTACAAACTTTCCCGTCTACCATGGTTAAAAATAGTTGCGATTTTATGTCGAATGTTTTATTATTCATATTTAATTTTGTTGGAATCAAATTTTTAATTTGATTTTCAACCCTACATACTTCATCCTTTATTAGCTGTTTCGTTTCTTTTTTCATGATGAATTTAATTGGTCGACAAAATCGGGTGGAGCAAGGTACAGGATTCTGCCAAAGAATTTTTTTTTGAGAAAATGTTATGTGCTCAGCGAAGAGCTGAAGGGGTACCAAAGAAATAGCAAACAAATCTGAATCACTTGCGTCATTAAACTCAGCAGAAAAGGCTTGTTTATATTCTTTTTGGTTGCTACTTCCATCGCATCCCCATTTAACAAAAAGTGTAATAGTAATACCTTCTAAGGTTAAAATATTTTTTAAAACTACTTCTTGTGATATAAAGAGCCTTTTTATGGTATGGTCTAACAGTGCTTGGACTTCAATTTCAGCAGATATTTCCGTAATACTAATTTTTTCTTTTATGGGGTAACACTCTTTTTTGGCTTCTAATAGTCTTTTATAAGAAGGATAAATATTACATTGCTGTTCAATAGCACTTTTACGAATTTGAAAGTAAGAATGTTTTGTTAATTTTGAATTTACATAAAGTGCTAATGCCTTTTCGGGAGTATATGGAATTGGCGCAGGTTTAGGACTTAAATAAGTTGTTTTAATTTTTCTGGCACGTTTTGGTGTTGTTTGGGTAACCTCTTTTACAACTTGAGCAGCATCTCGCTTTCCAGATTTCCAAAGAGATACTGAAGCTGCGTAGGTAAGCTCATTAGTTGATGTGGATTGGATAAGTGGTTTCACCTTCCTTAATTTGGATTGTTTACATACAAATTCAAATTGTTTTGTGGGCCTTCCTGTTCTTCCTTCAGATGTTGTCTCTTTTAATTTTATATTTATGACCGAATTTAGCCACATACGATTTCTTTTCTCGAATCTATTTAGGTGTCTGTTGCTAGCCTGCCATTTCTCTTTATATTTTCCCCAAAATTTAAGCAAACTTAAACGAATTATATTGTGGTTTATTGTATTTAAATTTTGGAAACGAGTGGAAATGACAAAATTAATTAAATTCTCCTTACTGGCCTCTTTGGTTTTAATTATGTTGTGCAGATCGATAATATTAATAGAAATATTATTATTTTCCCTATTTTCCATTATCTAAAGTAAGAACAAATGCCTAATTACCTAATTAATTCTTGCAAGACATTAAAAAAAAGCTCAAAACATTCTATTGCCGTATCATGGACCCATACATCTAATCATAAACTTATTACACGCATAACCTAAATTTGTTTGCCATGGTCAAAATAACATCCTGTATAATAAACATTTCATTAAACAACGTAATTAGAATTTTAGAGGTTGGCTTAGGTATGATATTTAGGCCCAATATTATAATGTAGTTTTAAATCGCGGAAAAAAGCTCAACATAAATCTGATTTTAAACTGAACTTATTTTATAATATTGGCCTTTAATACCAGGAAAGTGTGTTTTAAATCGAAGTATGACATTAATTTGTAAAAAAATAAACAAACTGCCAATCCACTTTATAATATTGGCCCTTAATTACAAGAAATTTGATAACAACGCGAAGTAAAAAATACGAGTTTTTAGCAAAATGCGCAGGTATGCGCAGTAAGTGTCATAGCAAATATAACAAGAAATAGTGTATTTAACAAATGGCATAACAATTTTAGCGGGAGTAAGCGGGAGTTTTTTTATTTAAGAAACAATTTGCAAAAAAAAACCTTTTTTAACATTTTTTTTCTCACTTTATAGAAATTTTGCGGGAATTCATTGAAAATATATTATAATGGACAGATAATCACATATCAATATAATATATACTTACTTTTAAAATATATTACCAAAAAACACTATACAATTTGAACAATTAATTTGACAATACTCGTTTTAGATAACGCAAATTTTATGCAGTAATTTTAAAGAATTGGTACTGTCATCTTTGTGTTGCTATGGTAACGACACAGCGGCCATTTTGAGTTTCATTTGTCTTGCATAGAATACTTTGATGTAGTCACCGTCGATTTTATTTGTTGTTACGTGTCAATTATTGGGTTCATTTTTTGGACTTATGTTCCGCTAGAAAGAGAAATGGAACTACTGTGCGACGTAGCAACTACTTTTTAAGTATTTAAGTATTTAAGAATTTATTTTAAATTATGCGCAAAACTCAAATGTGGCATAGCTGGAAAGAAAATAGTACAATAGACACAGAAAGACAATAGATGTAACACATATACTATGACTATGTACTGAACTAAATTTGGTCATACTTCACTATTCCTAACAAATGGAAAAAAATCATTACGAGGAAAGTTCCGGGTAAAAAAAATTCACCGATTTTTTTAACAATGGAAAAAATATTTTATTTGAATACTCTGTTTAATTTGGGGCCCCCCTAGTAGCCGCCCGCTCCACCCGCGCCCTGTGGGATCTTTAGGCACGCCACTGAACAAAAGTTTATCAAGATATGATACTAAAAATTAACAGATATAAAGTCTTCGGTACTATAGCCGGAATACTCGTATTAAATATCTAAATAATTTAATAAATCCATTAATTCTTAAACAATTACGAATAATGTTTCAATATGGCAAGAAAATCAATAAATTGAATTAAACTTTTGTTTTATCGGCTAAAACTGTAAAAAATAATTACTCAATGTAATAAATTAGTATTGAAATCAGATAGTAAAAATTTCATGCACCGGTTTATTATTATTATATTGCATCTACGTGCAGCATTAAACCTTATATGCAACTAAAAAATAGAAGCGTTTGAAATACTTTTAATTAAAAAAAATTAATTAAAGAAAAATTAAAAAAATGTAAATTTTCTTTACCCGGAACGTCCCTCGTGATTTTTTGCTGGGAATAGTGAAGTATGAGTGAAATGGGACCCAATTCGATTCAGTAATAGTGACATTATATATGTGTTACATAGATGTATTTTCAAACATTTTTATTGGGCGCCATTTTGTTTTATCATATTGGATTCCTACCAATATTTTACCAGTTTCTTTCTACCTATGCCACAGTCGACTTTTGGAAATAATTTAAAACAAATTCAATAAGTTGTTTTTACATTGAAACATACCACCATTTTGTAACGTCATGTTGAATTCATACCAATTTATCCCATTTTTAGATCAAAATACAAGAGTTCTAACCACACTACATCACAACTTGTTACGTTCTGGACGCGCGTTTCGCTAACCAAGTTAGCATCATCAGTAGATGATATAAACTAAAGTAACTTATCCTAGCCGAGACTATTTATAGGTAAATGTGGTCACACTTGGTTGCACCCGACTGCACCGTTGTCAAGTAAACAATAGAGGGGACTATAGGGAATAGGCCCTCTGTCTTTATTTGGTGCTTTTTTACCAGATTTAACTATTTCTATACTCTCAAATGCATCCAATAATCTATTATTAAATAAATCACAATCTATTATCTATTATTAGATACATATTCTATCATCAATCTATCTATCAATCTATTATCTATTATTAGATACATATTCCCTATAGTCCCCTCTATTGTTTACTTGACAACGGTGGAGTCGGGTGCAACCAAGTGTCACCACATTTACCTATAAATAGTCTCGGTTAGGATAAGTTACTTCAATTTATATCATCTACTGATGATGCTAACTTGGTTAGCGAAACGCGCGTCCAGAACGTAACAAGTTGTGGTGTAGTGTGGTTAGAACTCTTGTATTTTGATCTATCTTCCACCACAGGTTCCAGTGTTAGGATCCCAGTTTTACATTTAGTTTTTCCGCAAAATTTAAGTCAACGATTTGTTTATGTTGATTTTTTAAAATTAAATTATTTGGCCGCCCTTTTGTTACACACAAATTGAAATTAATTTAATGAGTAGTATTTTCAGACTGATTTTTTAAACATTTTATTAGGTCGCTATTTTGTTTCGCCATCTTGAATTATTGTACTTGTTGATCCGTATACCACAATTAGTTATGCACAAAATTTCAAATCGATCAAATAAGCAGTTTTTTTAGGCTGAATTTTTAAATACTTTATTAGGCCGCTATTTTGTTTTGCGATCTTAGATTCATATCAAAATCTTGCCAGGTCATCCCCATATGACCCTTAATTTTTGACTTAAATTTTAAGTCAATCTGGTAAGTAGTTTTTTAGCTATGCCGCGAACTGACAAACAGACCGACAGACGGACCGATGGAGTTGATAAAACGTATTTTGTGGCATCTATGGACGTTAAAACGTGAAGATGTAAAACCTGAGAGGATGTTTTTTTTCACGATTACAAACATTTTATTTGACCGCCATTTTGTTCCGCCATCTTGAATTAGTTACACAGTTGTACTTGTTGATCCTTATACGACAATTAGTTATGGCACACAATTTAAAATCAATTAATTTAGCAGTTTTTTCAGGCTGAATTTTTAAATATTTTATTAGGCCGCCATTTTGTTCCGCCATCTTGGATTCGTACCAAAATTTTACCAGGTGATTGCAACATAATACTTGATGTTGCAAAATTTAAAATAAATTGGATAGGTAGTGTTGGTTTTTGAGTTTTATGTTGATCTCTTCGATAGAAAATAGAGCCGCGGGACTGTAAACGCGCTAGTAATTATTTATTTTATGCCAAATATTGAAAACCACGCGTAGCCATACAAACACAATTTTTGAATAAAAGGGCACTTACTTGGGTCTTCAAACTACGGCTGTCCTACAGGAGCTCCTGTCTACTCTTCTTGCAAAGGGCTTGACACATTTTAGAGACTTGGATAAAAGGATTTGATTTTGAATTTCGAAATTGCTTCTTACTGTGCGCTTGTCTTACACCACACACACACCATTCCTTGTCCTTTTTTCGGAATGCTGACGCTTGTCCTTGACATGCGCAGTGCCAAATAAATTTGAATTTGTATGGCTTTGTATCATTAGCATGAACGATTTTTCTTTACAAATGAACAAATTTGCGTGAACATTTTTCCGCCCACTTAAAACGAAGTTTTAACTCTATGTTAATTTTGAACAAAAATATAAACAAATTAATCGTTGAACTAGGAATAAAAAAAAAAAAGAAAAATATCCAATTATATTTTTTAGATAATTTTAGTTAATATCCAAATGATAATAAAATAAAACTGAATTTCAAAAAAAAAACGACGTCACACGACATGCATACTTGGTTAAGGATTTAACGGGAATCCATTGGTAAGGGACATAGTTTAACTACCGGACGCACAAGAAGTCCGTGTTGAGTTTTGACCGTAATCACCCTTATGTGTTTATCACGACCGGGATGTATTGCTACGATTCTACCTAACAACCATCGCAAGGGGGGTTTAGTTTCATCCTTAATCAAAACTAAAGAATTGAGTTAGATTGTAACTGAAGGATCGTTCCATTTTGAGCGTTGCTGCAGGGTATTTAAATACTCATTTCTCCAGCGCTTCCAGAAATCCGAATGGAGGCGTTGAATTAACTGCCAACGGCTCAAAGAACTGATTTTTAAAGTTGTCAAATCCGGATCTGGACAAGAATTTAAAGGTTCCATAGTTAGGAAATGGCCTGGGGTCAAGGGCGTAAGATCGTTGGGATCGGAGCTTTGCTCACAGATAGGTCTAGAGTTCAGTAGGGCTTCAATTTGAGTTAGTAAAGTGTAAAGTTCCTCGAACGTAAAACTTTGATTACCAATGGTTTTATAAAGATGAGATTTTATTGATTTGACTCCTGCTTCAGCAAGACCATTAAAATGAGGAGCGCCGGGACTGTTTAAACACCATTTTATGTGTAAGCTTTCAGCGGCAAATTTAGAAAGATTTTGAAGTTCTTTGATAGCCCCCACAAAGTTAGTTCCACAGTCGCTAGTAATTTGTACACAAACACCGCATCTGGCAACAAATCGCCTCAGGGCAGCTATAAAAGCCTCAGTTGTAAGGTCAGAAACGAGTTCTATGTGTATAGCTTTGACACAGGTATCTACAAAAATGGCTATGTACGCTTTTAAAGTAGGTGCCTTACGTTGTCTTGAAGCAGCTATCGTGATTGGACCAGCATAGTCTAAGCAAACATGCGAGAAGCATTTTAGCTGAGACGCTCTAAACGCGGGCAAGTCAGCCATAAATGGCATATAAGGTTTTGGTTTTGAACGAAAACAACGAATACAGTTTGAAAGAATCGAATTTATAGCTCTACGAGCAGATAGAATCCAAAATTTTTGTCTGATAAGATAAAGCACAGTCAATGGACCAGGATGGAAATTGTTATTGTGAGTTTGAAGAATAATCAGATTGGTTAACCTATAATTTCTAGGTAGGAGTATAGGATGTTTTGCTTCAAAAGTAAGGTCGTTAGAATTTCTCAAACGTCCGCCCACTCTTATGAAACCCGACTCGTCTAGAACTGGCGCAAGCTTGCGCAACGGCTTGGGTAATAATTCTTGATTTTTAATTTTTAAAATAATATCAGGAAACCATTCCTGTTCAACTGTTTTAACCAAGACCAACAATGATTTATGTAGCTCAAGAGCAGAAAATCCTCCGGAAATAGGAGAAGATTTATTTTTCCTATTATTTATAACTCTAAGAAAATGACAAATGATTTTTTGAATAAAATGCAGATTTGAAAATTTATTGATTAGCAAAACGAAATAATTTGGTTGTACTGTAGCTAAAAGTACAGTCGGTTTTTCTTCTTGAAAGACTTCTTTAGGTACGACCTTATAAAAATTGTCTACAAATTTATTGAATTTCCATTCAGATCTGGGTAATGTTATCCAGGGCGGGCCATGAAACCAGAGTGGGTGACCACAAATATTTTTCGGGGTTAAACCTCTACTGGCACAGTTGGCAGGATTTTCTTCGGAAGGTATATGACACCAAGGTACTTTGGGTATAGCATCCTGTATGTGGCTTACACGATTGGCTACAAAACTTTTCCATTTAAGGGGTGAAGTAGTGACCCAATGCAAAGTTACCATTGAATCCAAAAAGGCAAAGATTTCGTCTATAGTGATAAGAGGTGAATAATTTCGAATGACTAATTCCAACAAATCTGATAGCAGGGTAGCACCAAGAAGTTCTAATCGAGGTATTGATTTTGTATGAATAGGAGCCACTCGTGATTTTGCAATTACGAGGTTTGATTTGATTTCATAGTTAGGCAATTCAATACGAATATACACGCAGCTGGCGCAGCCAAGTTCTGATGCATCACAAAATGCAAAGAGTTGGCAACGTTGTAAATCCTCTGAAAAAATATGGCGAGGCAAAGATAATTGAGAGAGACTATTTAGTTCACTACTAAACTGGATCCAAAGGTTAATGATAGGTTCAGGGGGTTCCTCATCCCAAGACATATTGCACAACCAGAGTTTTTGCATTATCGTTTTAGCAAAGAATGAAACTGGCGATAACAACTCGAAAGGGTCCCAAATTTTAGCTATAGCTGAAAGAATGTTTCTTTTAGCGCATGACTTTTCTGAGGGTCTACAAGAGTAGGCAAAGGTGTCTGAAGTGGGATACCATTGAAGCCCAAGAACTTTGATTGAAGTCGATTCCTCGTTCTCGAAAGTAACTGGAATTTGGCAATCGGATGGTGGCAAATGTAAAAGAAGTTTGGGATTATTACTTGCCCATTTTCTAAGTTCGAAGCCTCCTAACTTTAATAAAGCAATAAGATCCCTTTGAAGACTAAGCGCATCATTTAGATTATCTGCGCCTGCGCAGATGTCGTCCATGAATGTATTATTCAATAATACCTGAGAAGCTTGAGGGTAGTTTTGACGTTCTATTGTGGCTAATTGTTGAAGAGTCCGGATTGCCAAATAAGGACTAGAGCTCACACCAAAAGTCATGGTGTTCAAACGATATTCTTGAATAAGTTCGTTAGGATTGAAACGCCATAGTAATCTTTGGTAGTCTCTATGAAGGGGGTTAATTTTAATTTGTAAAAAATGTTGTTTAATATCTGTTAGGAATACGACAGAATAAAATCGAAATTTAAGTAAAATCTCAGATATATCGTTTTGTAGTTTGGGGCCGATCAAAAGGGTTTCATTTAAACTAATGCCCTTTGATCCTTTTACGGAGGGATTGAACACAACACGAAGTTTTGTTGTGGATTTATCTAAACGTACAACTCCATGGTGGGGTAAATAACAAGATAGAGCTGGTTTTGGATCATCATTTTGAATTAAAGACATATGCCCATTGTTTATATAGTCTCTAATGAAGTTTCTATACAATGTGTAAAAATCGGGATTTTTTGAAAATCTTGATTCCAGCGCCATAAAGGAGCGATATGCAATGGAAAATGTGTCACCTAAATCAGGTTCTGAATGGCGAAAGGGTAAGTTTACTACGAAACGACCTGATGGTTCTCTAGTAGTGGTTTCTTTGAAAATCTCTTCGCATTTTTGTTCCTCGGGAGATAGAAATACTTTAGGTTTGATGCTCTCTAATTCCCAAAATTTTCTAATGCTGAAATCTAGAGATTCCTCAAATGAAGTTAGATATGCATTTATAGTGGGACCAGAAGCACCCTCCATGGTTTTTCCTAATAAAACAATTAATTTTCTAAGATCTTTACATGAGTTATTTTTTAAAGGGCATTATAAATTGCGTTCCAATAAGTTGAAGCTAATAATCTAGTGTTTTGGTACCTATCTGTCAAAGTTTTCCATGCTATTTGGTATTTTTTGCAGTTATTTTAATTGAATTTAAAAGGTTGGAAGGTTCACCTTCTAGAAAAGAAAGTAAATGCTGAAATTTTCTAATGTCTGAATAATTTGTGTTATCGTGAATCAAAGAAATATAAATATCATAAAAGGTTGGCCACTTTCTAGGATTTCCATCAAAAGTAGGTACCTTAAGCGGGCCTAGATCATCTTTGTGTTGAATAAGAGACGGGGAATTTGCCAAAAACCCGTTTGGAAAGAAATCAGAAAATGTTGCTTTAGTTTCGTAGTAAAAAGTATCTGTTTCTTTTCTGATAGCATCGTGACTCTCAAACTCGGTATCGTCAATAAGACCAATTGTTTGATTATGAGTTATTTTAAACTGATCATAATGATCTTCTAAAGATTCAATGGCAGCCTTAAAAACCGATTTTATTGAGGGATGTGTTTTCGATTTTACTCCTAAGTCATACACTTCTTTAATTCGAATACTCCAAGTTTTTCGCTGATTAATAAGTTTATTTAAAGCCATTCTTAATGCAAATGCTAAAAAAATGATTAGAAAATTTTCCTTAAAACAAAAATAAGTGAGAATATCGAATGTTATTTTTTTTTTATTTTGTTTATCGATTAAAATTAAAGAATGAATGTACCCAACGGATATAAAAATAGAATCGCTCACCTGTTATTTTTACCTCAGATTAGCAAATAATTTCACCGGTCAAAAACAACACTTCAAATTTCTTATATTGTGGGTTTTATTTTCTACGATTAATATAAATACGTGTATTTACCAATGGATTATCAAATGCGAACCAATATATGCACCACTAAATCACATAAACAATCAAACATTTTAAAAAAAACGGCTTAATATTTAAATTGTCTTGTATGTTTGATTTTCCAAAAGTAAACAAACCGTGACCGTGAAAACTAAAATTGGCTGCGCGCTGGAGCTGTCCACTGATGCGGTGGCGCGGCAGCACGTGCAGAAAAGTATCGGGAGGTTACACGTTATTCGACAGGTTGCCGGTTGTGGAATTTACATCAAAAATGGCGAAAATATAACAACAAATTTTTAATTTATTGCGTAAAAAAATTTAAAAAAATAAAATTTATTAGATTTGGCGAGAATGACCAGAAAAATGTTGGTTTTTGAGTTTTATGTTGATCTCTTCGATAGAAAATAGAGCCGCGGGACTGTAAACGCGCTAGTAATTATTTATTTTATGCCAAATATTGAAAACCACGCGTAGCCATACAAACACAATTGTTGAATAAAAGGGCACTTACTTGGGTCTTCAAACTACGGCTGTCTTACAGGAGCTCCTGTCTACTCTTCTTGCAAAAGGGTTGACACTCACAAACACATTTTAGAGACTTGGATAAAAGGGTTTGATTTTGAATTTCGAAATTGCTTCTTACTGTGCGCTTGTCTTACACCACACACACACCATTCCTTGTCCTTTTTCGGAATACTGACGCTTGTCCTTGACAAGGACAAGCGTCAGTATTCCGAAAGCGCTTGTCCTTGTCCTTGACAAGGACAAGCGCAGTGCCAAATAAATTTGAATTTTTATAGCTTTGTATCAAATGTAAACAAATGTAAACAAATTTACGTGAACAGGTAGCTTTTAAATAATAATTTTTTTAACATTTCACTAGGCCATATGTGTAATAATAAGTGTATCAATCTTTCACTAGGCCGCCATTTTGTTTCGCCACGTTGGATTATTACCAGAATATTATCAAATCATTTGGAGTCATCTGATAAGTAGATATTAAGTTATGCCGCGACCTCACAAACAGACAGACCGACAGACGGACCGACGGAATTGATAAAACATATTTTATGTCATCTAGGGACGCTAAAACCTGAAAATATATAAAAATTCAGACAATATTTTGATGTTTGTGTAACATAACGCTTTAAGGTTTGTGCAAAATTTTAGATAAATTGGATAAGTAGTTTTTTAATAATAATTTTCATTAATTAATTAACATTTCACTAGGCCGTCATTTTGTTGGATTTTTACCAAAACATTACCAGGTCATCCCTATATGACCCTTAATTTTTGTTCAAAATTTGAAGTCAATCGGGTAAGTAGTTTTTAAGCGATACTGTAAACTGACAGAAAACAAAGAGACAGACAGACGGACCGACGGAATTGATAAAACATATTTTATGTCATCTAGGGACGCTAAAACCTGAAAATATATAAAAATTCAGACAATATTTTGATGTTTGTGTAACATAACGCTTTAAGGTTTGTGCAAAATTTTAGATAAATTGGATAAGTAGTTTTTTAATAATAATTTTCATTAATTAATTAACATTTCACTAGGCCGTCATTTTGTTGGATTTTTACCAAAACATTACCAGGTCATCCCTATATGACCCTTAATTTTTGTTCAAAATTTGAAGTCAATCGGGTAAGTAGTTTTTAAGCGATACTGTAAACTGACAGAAAACAAAGAGACAGACAAACGGACCGACGGAATTGATAAAACATATTTTATGTCACCTAGGGACGCTAAAACCTGAAAATATATAAAACTTCAGATAATATTTTGATGTTTGTGTAACATAACGTTTTAAGGTTTGTGCAAAATTTTAGATAAATTGGATAAGTAGTTTTTTAATAATAATTTTTCTAACATTTCACTAGGCCGTTATTTTTGGATTTTTACCAAAACATTACCAGGTCATCCCTATATGACCCTTAATTTTTGTTCAAAATTTGAAGTCGGTAAGTAGTTTTTAAGCGATACTGTAAACTGACAGAAAACAAAGAGACAGACAGACGGACCGACGGAATCGATAAAACATATTTTTCATATACCACAATTAGTTATGGCACACAATTCGAAAATCAATCCATTCGACAGTTTTTTAGGCTGAATTTTTATATTTTATTAAGCCGATGATTTGTGTGCAAAATTTGAGGTAAATTGGATAAATAATTTTTTATTAATAATTTTTTTACCATTTCACCATATGACCCTTAGTTTTTGACCAAAATTTGAAGTCAATCAGGTAAGTAGTCTATAGGCTATGTGGCGAACAGACTGACGGACCGACGATACTGATAAAACACATTTTTTAGCATCTAGAGGCCCTGAAAAGTGAAAATCTGAAAAAAATCTGGAAGGGTGATTTTTTCACGATTAAAATACTGTTTTACGAGGGAACTAATACAATTATTCAAAACTATAATTAGTTTATTGTATTAGATGATGGAAAATATTTATAAGACGTCTGAATTTTACTCTTAAAATAATAATATATATTAAAAAATGTACCACATTTTATAAGGTGAACTAAAAAATAATAGTATCAAGATAAATTTTGTGACAATATATTTTTGGGCAAGAGATATATATTTTTTACAAGGGTTGGAAATGCATTGTAGAACCATTGTATGAACGATAAGGCACATCTTTTCATAAAAAACAAAAACATTTAATTAAATTTTTCTAATTTTAAAATGTAGATTTAACCAATAAACTTTGTTATTTAGCGTACGGGTTTTTTTATTATATTTTATCCTCCACTTAGAGGGTTAAATATTACAAATAGAAAAAAACCTTAAATAAGGAAGTTTTTTAAGAATCATTAAATATTTGAAAACAGACCTAACCTATATTTTTCAAATGAGACACCCTGTATGATTATTTCTTCATTTAATGGGTCTCGTCTTACCGATTATACATATACCAAGTTTGATACTGTTTAATGATTTTTAAAAGTGTTTGATATTTTTAAAAGACATTTCTGGTAAAAACCTACAATTTTCCTATTTAATTTTTTTTATCTGTAATATTTAACTCTAACTGGAAGGCAAAATATAATAGAAAACCAGGTAGGTCATACAGCTCCTGAGATAAGGTAGTACGTCATCTTACCTAGAACACTCTGTAATTCATGTTACTATTATTGTTATGTGGCCAATATTATGATTGGCGCGTAATGTTTTCCAACTGTAATTGCTTTCAATCTCTAACAATAAGCCGATCTATGTAACCTTTCAAATAAAAAAAATGTTTGAATATTTGTATTTTCTCATCATCTCATCTACACTCGCTTATGTAACGAATATTGTTAGATTAGGTCGTCGTGTTGACGGATCAGGTGAAGATGTAATCATTGGCGTGTATTATTATTATTATTATCGGAACTGACAATCAATTTTTCAACAAATGTTGGTTTCCAAGCCCATCCCAGATGCATGCATCAAAAGGAGTGGGCTGGTTTTTATTAGTCCTATGTTTGTCATATAAGAATTTTCTCACTATGTGACAAGCACTAAGCAGGACTGCCTTCTGGATGTCGATGAAGGTGTTAGTACGCAGTCCTATAATTTTTAGGTTCTGTTCTAGCGTTTTTGGAACTAGTCCAGTTGATGCTCGATGATCGGTATCATATCAATACTTTGATATTTATATATTTGGTCTTTTGATATTTATCCAATACGTTGTGATTGTTGGATACAGCGACATCTACCAAATAAGCTGTCTTTGTTTCCTTATTTATTAGTACCACATCACGTCGATTATTCGTCACCCGTCTGTCGGTGACATCTGCCCAGTCGTAGTACAGTTTCAAGGCATTATTTTCAAGCACCGAACTTGGTTGGTATTTTTAATATGCCCCAGTGGTGTTCAAGAGCCCGTATTCATTGGCACGCTTCTGATGTATGATTTTACACACCTGGTTATGTCGCTGAAGGTAGTCCGTGTTTGCTAGATAAGTGCAGCCAAATATTATATGCTGTATTGTCTTTGATCTCTCGCTACATTTTCGACACTTATCGTATTCAGCTTTGGTCTTTGATAATGAATTTCGTGTAATTCCGTGAGTTAATAACTTGGTCCTGTATTGCCACCACAAATTCTGTACTGTCTCTGGGAATAGTTATCCATCCTTCAGCCACCTGTTGGATGCTTCCTTATCTATGTGTGGCTAATTTAAGTTATTGTGATTTAGGCCGTGCAGTGTAATTTTAGCACACCGTCTCTACTTGGTAAGGTCATTCGAAGAGTTGATGACCTTGGGTAGTGTGACTTGTACTTGGTCATTATTAAGTGAGTAGTTCATTGTAGTCCCTCTAGCTCCGTGTTAGTCCATTTCAAGATTCCGAAACTGTAGGTCAGCACGGGCACAGCATAGCTGTTAATTGTTGTAATGAGATTTCCAGCGTTCAGTTCTGTCTTTAGAAGAGCTCACACTCTTTGAACGTACTGATCTTTCAGCTTGGTCTTTCCTTGCTTATTTTGGAGCAGTCTAGCTTGTTGGAATCCTAGGTATTTGTAGGTATCTCCTTGGTTCATCGCTTGAACTATTTCTCCATTGGGTAGGGCTATATTACCATTAATGACGTTGCCTTTTTCGATGTTTAAGGCTTTACATTTTTTCATTCCAAATTCCATATGGATGTCTTTCGAGAAGGTGTATGACACGTCAATAAGCTTTTTTAGTTGGTTATGGTTTCCAATATAGAGCTTAATATCATCTATATATAGAAGGTGGTATATGGTTCGCGAATTGTCTCTAATGGGTTTGTTGTTGAAGCCATGTCCTGTATTGTTGAGCAGCGTAGAGATGGGGTTCATTACTAAGCAGACCCAAAGTGGACTTAACGAGTCTCCTTGATAAATTCCCCTATTGATGTGTATCTCATCGGTGGTAAGAGATTGATCGCTATTACGGATCCTCAGGTTCGTTCTCCAATGGTGCTTGATAGTTACCTCAAACAATAAAAAGAAATAATAAAAAAAATATCCTTTTTTCATTAGGAAGGAATTCTACTACTGTAGTTAAATCCTACATTCTGGCCATCAAGACTGTCTCCGACGCGATATTCTTAACATTTTTTTCGGCACACCAATTTTTATATACCTTCAATGCCTTTTCATATCCTCCCCTACTTTTCTTTATAAGTAAACTTGCTTCTGCTCTTTCCGCAGCTTCTTTGAGTTCTGGTGGAGTACCAACTGTTAAAATAGACTTCATTATCAACGGGAAGTTCATAATTGCCAAAGAAAAGATTGTTTATGTTTTGCTGGTTGAGAAGGTTTGCAGCATAGCAACCAGTCGCCGTTAAGGCGCCCCTGGTACCATTAATAATATACGAAAATGTCAAAACAGAAAATGACAAATTTTATACAAACCTCGGATGGAAGTTTTCATTACTGTCTCGAGATACTTTCCTACTTGGTATGTAATATACTATTAAATAGCACGAGCGGAAGACTTTTGCGATTGTTATTGGCAGGTTTTCGATCATTTGTCTTTAAACTTATAATTGTTATTCAAATGGATTTTTTTCAAAGTACTAGTAAATAGAATATTACGTCATTCGAACATTTTGTTTTCCAAATTTTTGATTGTTGCATTGATTGTATACAGCTAATTCGAACTTTTTTTCAAATATGATACAACAGGAGAGAAAATTTTGCCAGAAATTTTCCAGTTGTTATGAAAGTTTTTTGCTGGGCTTGGAAATTGCCAAGCAGCAACAAACTTCAATAAAACAAGAGAAAAATTTCCTCTGCAGGCAATAAATTTAAAGCAAACTGCTTATAATTGTCAACAATATTAAAAAACAATTTTGATATGAAATTCGCAATTTTGGTAAGGTAAACTGGCACAAGAGGATTTTCTAAGAATTTTGAGATAATGGCTTGTGTTGTATTTTTGTTCCTCATGTTTTCTATCAGGCTAGAATGACGTTCTGGATCCAGTTGCAAATAGGATTTAATTGTTGACTGCTGGCATGCCTAGTCAGTTTTTGTAACTCTTGTTCGTTAACACCGGGTTTCGCAAGAATTGATACTGTAGAAGAGTGATGGGAGTGGTTAGTGATTTTGTTATCTTTTATATCAAGACCAATTCTCTCTGTCGAGGATTTGGCATATTTTGTGAGAGGCATGTTGTTAAACCAATCACCACTTTCCCAATTAGGATTTATAGTCAAGTCTATCGGTTTTTATATTATCACTCCGCTTAGAGAAAAGTTTCTGTAATAGCCTTACTGGACAAAAATCAACATTTTTTATTTCGAACTAGCCACTTACTAATAGCACAGCTTTTCGATCCACCTTGATTTGTTTTAGAAAATAAGGAATTATACTCGATTCTTCCAGTAAAGTTATCTTTGATATTCATCTCATGTTTGAAAAAAGATATTTTGCAATTAGCCGCTTGATTTCCCCTCTCAAAAGCTCAAAAGCACATATATTGAATGCATTTTCCAAAGAGAAATCATAGCATAAATATCTAAAGCCTTCGCACTAACGTTTCTTTTTATCTAAGCTCTCTTTTAATACTGTTCTTTTCGCATTACGGGCATCACTAGTTTTTTTAAAACGCATGTCACTAGACGGATCAAAGGATATTCTTAAAATATTTTGGGTGATTTTCGCTGGGGTATTCCATATTGATTTTACACAATTCTTGCAGTCTTCCCCGTTTTTCCTTTTCATACTGAAACCCCAGTCTTCTAGAGAATCGGCAATTTTTCTTATAGGAGTAAAGGACAGCAATTTGTATTGCCATTTTTTACAGAAATCAATAAACTGATGCCAAATGGATGATTTTGTTTTCACTGTGTTGATGGGAGTGGATTTTTTAACAAAATTTTCTATTTATTCTAATGGGGCTTGACCAAAACGCGTATTCAAGTACTTTGCATCATTTTTCTAATGAAAATTGACTGACAGCTACTTGACAGATCAAGTAATAATAGATTAACAATGAGCGTAACTATGGAAATAAAATTTTGATGTTACCTATTTATTCCATTTAAAACAGGTAAATTCTCGAAAATGCTTTATTCTTATTGGCTTGAAATTATAAGAATGAAATATTTATCGAAAAACGAAAAGAAATATTTGATTTCAAAATTTTTGTTCACGAATTTTATATTCTGCCTCCCAGCTGAAACATTTTTGCATTTAATTTTTTATCTTCTTTCAGGTCAACTGATAGTTGAGTTCTAGCACCACAATGACAAAGTGCCATATGTTTATAGTGATACAACTACTGTTCCTATTTCGGAGATGTCAGTGTGAAGTGTACACCGCCATGGTGGATCTAGAAGACTTGCTAGATACGGAGCAAGTTCTCATTACTACTTTGGAAGAGTATGTTAGAGTGGAAGAACAGAAAATGGATATTCTAAAGAGGTAGCCTTAAATATAATATTTAAGTAGTTTTAAGGTACAAAAATATATTAACATTTTTTTTGACGATATGTAATCATTTTAAAAATTTGATTTACTGATTGTTATTTTAATTTATAAAAATGCACAGCATTTTTATAAATATATATATATATATATATATAAATTATGTTATATATGTTTACGTTTCTTTGTTGATGAGTATTTAATCCAATAGTAGTGCAGTTAATATAGATATTTAAAGGTATTTTATGGTTCATAAGGGACCCTTGTCTCCTAAGTTAACTAAAGTTAATTAAAAATGGATTTCAAAAAATAAATTGTAAATAAGAGGTAAGTAAAATCTTTTCATATTAGTTATAGTTAAGGAGCTATTCAAGGACAGACATTTTTTTTCGATTTTTCAATCTACATATGTCTTCAAGAATATCTAATATGAAAAAAATGTACTTCACTTTTATTTACGATTTTTTGTAGTCTTTAAAATTGTCGATACAAAATTTTTATTTTTCGATGTTTTTAGTTTTTCAAATCCACATTTTCTTATTTTTTGGACGCTCTGTGCATGGTAGACATGAAATAAAATTAACAACGACACATGAAGTTGAAATTTTTAATAAAAGTAAGAACCTCAGTTCAAATGTGAACCAGTTTATTTGAAACTTTTTGATGTACCCTGTATATAATTATTTTTTAAATATTTGCTCAAGTAACACTTTCTCCGTATAAGCTTTTATAATTCTTTGTGCAGCTACTGCCTGGTGTAGACAAGATCTTTGCAATAAAGATAAATGAGCAAAAGTAGTTGAGATGGCTCGATTTTAATAATTTCTGGGCATAAAATTTTAAAATGTCTTCTGCTGCAGCAGGTAGTTTAACTACATTTTTGCAAATTTAATGTCAGATTTTATTTGTCAGGCGGTAAGTCCTTAATAAGTTGAAAAATCTACATCATTTATGAAGAGCTACGTATATCTACATTCGAATTTCCGAAGAAACGGGGCGCTAGTGATAAAGATGTCGTCGCACAACTGAGAAAAAGGAAGTACTTATGGAATCAGAGTGATTACAAAAATACCGTCTTAAGTATACAACGTTAATAAGGAATTAAAGTACGGGACACGAAAGAAAACCGGGCGGAGTCAATCGGTTTAGGAAGGTCGGCCAAGAAATCTCTTTAAACTAGTGGTGTCCCGTCGTTCTTTAAATAATATGGCACTCCTTTTTGACTATACGCACTTCAGATAATTAAAAAATGTAACTATGCTTAATGAACCTTTATCTATATTTGTCTGTTTTCTTTCGTGTACCGCACTTCTATATCTCTTTTGTGTTGCAAAAAAATCGAATTTTAAAATGATTTAATTTTGATTTTTCTTGATCGATTTACCTATAAATATATTTTTTCTTGAGTTCTGTCAATAACGGTTCCCGGGCTACTGCCTACGTCCACTATTATTGGACCATCCAGTATAGTGACACCCGATTTACAAGCCCAGATTTTACAAGGGCAGCCAGCATCAGATCCAGTGAACAAGATTTATAAAAATTTTAATTTATGCAGTGTCTCCGTTTGTCATTTTACTCTATACAGGGACCGCCATTGTGAAGTACTATACAGGGCGTTTCCTAATTGCGTGCTGATGTTAAAGGGGGTGTTTTTATGTCCTAAAAGTCTTAACTTTTGAGATACAGGATGGTAAAGTTTAAAAAGAAAACATTTTTTTCCATCCCAATTCTGATGCTATTGTAGATAACTGCATAAAATTTGATACATTTTTTTACTCCTGCTCATGCAAGTTTAATAGGGTTGAGATCGCACATATATGGAAGCAGCCTTAAAGGTGTATGACCGAGGTTACGTAAACGTTTTTTCTCTAGGCTGGTTGGCTGGTATTACTTCATATAATTGATATTTTCTCCACGTTGGATGACATACAAGATTGTTCGATTTAAGCCACGATATCATATGAGCTTTTGTAGACTATTTAGTTGGCACTTTATCTTCTACGTGAGAATCATAAGACGCATTATCCATTACCACGACTGATTTGGGAGGAATGTTAGGTAGAAGCTTCTCGAGCAACCACTTTTCAAAATTATCTCTATTCATCTGTCCATGATAGTCTCCAGTTGTTAGTCCCGAGAGAAAAACTAAAGCAGCACCAGGAACAAATCCGGCTTCTGATCCAGCATGAACTATAATAAAGCGACTACTAGAGCGGATTCCCTGAACAACACCTGTAACACTTTCACTTTGCCAGCATTTGTTCACTTGTCATATCGTTATCTACCCAGGTTTCGTCTAGATACACAATATTGCGTCCTTCTTGCCTATATTGCCTTACAGTTGATAGATATTTCATCCGCCAGTGAAAATATTTGGTCTCTCAATGAGCAATTTTCGTTTATTTTGGCACTTGCGCCAAACAAAACCATTTGATCGTAAAAGCCGATTTAAGGTTTTATATCCGTACGGAAAATCTATTTTGTTCTTTACAGCACGAACTAGGGGTTTGCAGGTCGGAACCTTCTTCAAGTTTATTCAAAAATCTCCTATTGTTCGTCGAATTACCATCGTTAATTTTATCTTTGTATGATAATCGGGGTCTTTTTTTACCAGGAGATTTTAAAGGTGAAGTAGAACATTAGCGATCATTAGTTCTCTTTGAATTTTTCTTACACTACTTTCCGAAACACCAGCGTAAAATGCAGCGCGTTCTGTTCGATTTTGAATTGGAATAGTCAAACTATTATTTTCAGCTTTCTAGTACAGGCCTCTATAACGCTCGTAATAACTTTACGTGCACCGCTTCGAATTGTTTTTCCTCTTTTGCTCGCCATCGTTACTTCGAAATAATAATTCAAATTCAACGCAACGCATTTATATAGAAATGAAAACAAATGCTCGAAATGTATAGGCGCCAATGGAAATAGCTAGAACCTTCTAGCGGCAAGTGCATGGAGACTCTAGGCACATCCCAATTACAAGTGGACCAGTGCGAAATTTACTAAATCCTCGATTGATTTACCGTACCGCTTAGCTGGCGCACTTTATAGGTGAAGCGGCAAACTATTACAACAAATAAAATAACATAAACTTTATTTGCGTACACAAATTTTATTTTTCCGCTTGCTTAAGACTATGAACTTTTATTTTAGGGATCGCCCGGTTTTCTTTCGTGTCCCGCACTTTACCATTCTAAAAACCCTACATTAATTTACCTGGATGAGACATGGTTTAACAAGCATGAAACACCATTCGAAGGATAGTCCGACTCCACCGGTAGATGTAAAACTCTGTCAAGTAAAGGAAAAAGAATAATCATTGTATCTGGTCGATCAGAAAAAGGTTGGGTCCCAAATGCGTTGTGTCTTTCTGCAAAGAATATTTAAAGCCTTTGAGTGGATAACCATGAAGATACAACGGCAGAACTTTTTGAAGAATGGTTCAAGAATTGCCTTTTAACAAACATTCATTAAAAGCATTCTGTATAAAAAAGTATATGTTTGTGACGCAAGGGCATTGAACATATAGTGCTACATTGTGTTTTTAATCCCGCATAGGGCAATCGTGGCACAAATTGAAGGTTCGGTCTGAAAATATTCCGACTTTAAGTTGTAGAGTTGTAGAATTAATAAAAAAAAAATGTGTTAATTATATTCTTCCAGGTAGTTGGAAAAATTCAGTCTATCACGTATCTACTGTAAAAAATTCCTGTGTTACTCGAATGTAATTCATATAGATGAGGATAGCGACAACGAAAGTGAACTAGATTTAGAATAACATTATAAATGTAAATGGATCGCCGCTCGAAATTTCAAGGAATTCTTAGTGCAACTTGGTTTTCTATAACTTCTGAACGGTTCAAGTTATTTATATGATTTTTTTTTAAGTTGTAGGTCAACTCTCGGAGTAACTAGTCGGTACCAGGATTGACCTCTATGCTGAGTCTACTGAAATATGCAAGGGGTAACAATGTATAGTCAAAAGCAGTGTTATCGTGCGGGTCATACGATTTATCAACGACAAACTTTTTAGGTTTGTTTTTCTTTTATTACGTGTAATCATATCCTCCGCATAAAATCCCGAAGATGAATTAGATAGACCTTTGATGTTTTTATATGAAAAAAGAGGATAAACATATAATATAATACCAGCAGTTGCAAAAATCTTTGAGCGATGTCACTTCAAAATCAGATTGACAAGTCAGTGACAAAATGAGTAATAGAAAACAATTTTCGGGTTTTTTGCATCCACAAGCGAAAAAAATGGTATTAAATCTAATAAAATATTACGAAAATGAAAATTTACCGGCCAATATCCAGGAGACAGTAGCAAAAGCTCTGTGAATCGATATAAGGACTGTGCATGAAAAAAAGCATAATTTACTACCGATGAAGATTAAGAAATGTACACGAAAAAACCCAAAGACAGAAGACTTAAGTGACAAGTAAAAATGGATGTTCGTAATGCAATTTACGATTTATACACATCAAAAACTAACCCTTCAAGTTTTAAAAGAAGCTTTATAAAATCGAGGCATATTGGAAAATGGACTAAAATCGTTGTCAAAATTGATAAAAATGTTGGGTTTTCGATATAACAAGGACTGTAATCAAGATTTTTATGCGAGTTGCCACATATAGCAAGTCAGCGTATCCAGTTTTTAAAGAAATACACGGAAAATGTTAATGCAAAATTTAGAAAAGTGGGATTTCTAGACGAGACTTGGGTATTTTCTAATGGAAGTGGTTCAAAATCTCGGCAGGACGAGTCTGTAAAAAGTGTCAAGAGAAAAAAAGGGATGTGGGACGGGAAAACGGTTCATCATTTTGCATGCAGGTTCTTCAACAGGATTTCTCCCAGGTGCAAGTTTACTGTTTTCTTCAACCAAAAGTATGGACTACCATGATAATATGAACTGTGAACTGTTTGAAAAGTGGTTAAAAGAACAACTGATTCCAAATTTAGATGCTCCATCTTTAATCATTCTGGACAATGCATCTTATCATTCAAGAATCTTAAATAAACAACCTACTTCATTCTGGAAGAAAAGTGATATTTATGACTGGCTAATAAAACAAAAACAAAATCCTGTACCCAATATGCTGAAACTAGAACTTCTTTTAATGGCAAATTCTATTAAAAAAAACACAATATATGCCGTAGATGAATATTACGGGAAAATGGACATGAGGTTTTACGACTGCCGCCATACCATTGACAGTTTAACGCAATAGAATTAATATGGGCTGGGGCAAAATCATATTACAAAAAACACGTGAACGATGGTCTCACATCAGATGAATTGCAAATTCTTTGGCAAGATTCATGGAATCGAGAACGAGTTCTAGATGTCGAAATAGCACCAATGATCATTGCGCCATTTGAGGACGACTCAGAAGATGAGGACTTTTTAGGTTATGATGATATTTTTTAGTCTATAATATTAAAAAGTTTCTGAAGGATTATATTAGTCTTTGACATGTATAAATCATAAATTGCTTTATGAATATCCATTTTTGCATTGTAACTGAAGTCTTTTGCCTTTGGATTTTTTCGTGTACATTTCTTAATTAAATTATGTTTTTTTTTTCAAGCAGAAGTTTCTGTACATTCTTTATGCCGATTCTCAAAGCTTTTGCCACTGGCTCCTGGATATTAGCCAGTGAATTTTAATTTAAATTTTTTTTTATTAGATTTGACACCATTTTTTTGCTTACTGTTTTAGTACATTTGTAATTTTGTTCTCTTTGGGCTGTTATTTTACAATATCGGTCCATGTTGACACTTAGTTTTCGCCTATGTTCACCTCCATGCATATACTCGATAGAACCACATGCTTAAAATCGTTGCCATGAGCGACAGATTGTAGAATGTGTGCTGTTAAACAAATTAGCCACATTCCTGTATGATACTCCTGCTTGAATCATACCGACTGCCTGATTTAGGTGAGTCTTTGTGAGCATTGTCATTTTCGACAGCGTTTCTATTGACAGTGACATAACAAATTTCCAGAGATACCAGATAATAGAAGGATAACAATATTTTGTTGAAAAGATCAAACGACATAATTTGTTTAACACGTTCACTGCGTACCCGATATAGAGGACACTTGCATTGTGCGGAATCATTTTTTTTCCGAAACCAAATCAACCACTGGAGAGAGGATTTTTTTGTGTGTAGGTGTTTGTAAATGTACCTTTTGGAAAAATAATGTGAAATACTAACTAAATTTAAAAAAACTTTAGGACGCCTAATGGCGTCGTACGCACAGTACCAAAGTTTTATTAAAATGATCTACAATTTTATGCACAATTCAATAATTATAGAGATCCAACAATAAAAACAATCAAAAATATGCAAAAAAGTTTATATATTTTTACAAAAAATATAAAAAATACACTTGCAAATTTTTTGGATAAATAAAACTAACCCAAACTACAAGTTGAAAAACTAAACTAAACTAGAACTTATAGATAGAAAACGTGTTTACTCAATTTTTTGGTGGAACAAACCAAAACAAGGGTCAGAACATAAACCGGGTTTTTCCGGACAAGCTCTACATTCCCATACCGTGTCTTTTCTAACCTTATTTTGGGCACAAAAGCGGCATTTTTTTCTTGGCGTCCTCTTTGTAGCGTCAATTGCTTCAATTTTACTGGGCACGAGTTTGGAAACTTTAGCGTCTGTTTTATCTGGTAAATCGGGTAGTAGCTTTTTATTACAGCTAGAGTACTTGCAAAGAAAGATGTAAGAATTAAACAAAAGTAACTGCAGAATATGGACTGCAAGTTTTTTATACCAAAATAGTGTCTTTCTTAGGGAAGAGTAGTAGGACATCATCTGATCCTGTCGATCTATCCCACCCATATATTTATTGTATTCAACAATTGGTAAAGGCTTCTGCTTAGCGTTTCCTCTTCTATTGACAACCTCTACCGATTGATTCTCAAATTCTATAGATATATAGATCACATCTTTTTTATCTTTCCACTTTCCTACCATTATACCGTCTGAGTATTGTGCTTTTGTTTGTATAGAGAATGGACAACTTTTAGTGCATGGCCCTTACCACCCATTTCATCCAATAGGCCGGTGTAAACTGCGAAGTTTAATATAAAACCATTTGGCTCAGTTAACATATACAGTTTTAGGCCATATTTGTGTCGTTTGTTGGTTATGTATTGCCTGAAAATCAGTCTACCATAAAACCATGACTCGTCAAGAGACAAGTTCTTACCCGTATAATACAATTCCTTCATTTTGTTATTAAAATAATTTATAACCGCCCTAATTTTATATAACCAATCATCTGGTGTGGGTTGACCCATGTAATCCGAAAAACATTTCAAATTAAATAGCTGACTTGTCCTCCAATAGTTCTGTAGTCTTTTTACCTTGATATTGCCCATATGGTACATTAAACCGATAAATTTCAAAAACTCTTCTTGTGATAGATCTTTTCATTGAGATATCCTTGATTTCACGCCATAACCTTTTGTCAAAAACAAGTTTTCTGCGTACTCGTTTGTTTCTTTTATAATATTTCCAAGAAATGCATTATCAATGAAAAGTCTAAAATAATTGTAGGGTTCGGGATCTGTTGGAAGGTCGACAAGCATTCTATTGGTATCTATAAAAGGAAAATTTTTCAAACCTGCACAAATATTTGGCCAAAACTCTATATCATTATATGACGGAACACTGCTCTTCTTCATCGATTGTTTGCTCCGCGGGCTCCGCCGCATCATCTGAAACAAAAAAAAAATGTTTACGCAAGCATATATTTAAAAATGCATTATTGTATTTCCACATAATATTTTCTTGACTATGTCGAAATATATTGAAGAAAACAGACATCCAATAGCTCTTCCATAAAATTTAAAGTACATTCACCCTTTGCAATTTTTTTAACCCAAGAAATTTTGGTGTTCATAAGTAGTAATATATCAAAAGATAATAGTGAAAAATATAAAATGCAATAAAGAAAGCACTAAAACCATGCAAAAATCACTTACCACCATCACTTTCCACTTCGCCTTTTAGGTTAAAGTCATCATCGGAACTCGAACTTTCGTCTTCATCGTCTGAACACATTAAAAACTGTAACATTTCTTCTTTAGATAGACGATTTGGATTTTTTACTATTATTTTACGTCTTTTAACACGCGAGGGACCCGCCTTATTATTGTCTTTATCACTCATATTTGTATATGTCGTAAAAAGTTGAAAAACCCGCCAAAATACGAACGAGCTCAAAAACACGTGTAACAGTACTATTAGAATGTGCGACAGACAATACGACTACTTCCACTCGGTGTGAACGGAATACTAAATAAAGTATTAAGTAGGAACAGTACAGAACCGCCAAAAGGCGCCAGCCGCGCATAATGAGGGAGTCGAAGGACGCCAATAGGCGTCGTCCGCAGCGAAAGTGTTAAATCCCTGTGGTTTTAAAACTAAGCCACCGATAATGATGAACCAAAAAACAAATTGTAGGGAAGATGCCAAATTGCACAACAGGATTCGATGATCTTCAGTTTCTGAAAAATTCTATACATTACGTTAAATAACTTCAGATTTTCAGAAGTTATATGAATTCAAAGTTCACTAAAAATTCCTTGTAACGTATCGAATAGCGATCAGTTTATGTATAAGTAGAATCTAAAAGTGTGTATTATTTAGTTTTTTTTTCATTTGATTAAAATAATGTAAACATATCATACGCGTTTCTCTTAGAACTTCAAATCTACATTAAATACATAAATATCTAAACGATCCCTTTACTAGATTGCCTAAACACAATGGGACCGACCCAAGAATTCTTATTGCAGTCATTCATTCAAAACCATTTATCAAGAAATTTACACACCTAGAATGAAAATTCAGCCATTTCAAATATGTAATCATAATTTTTCAGATATATAGCTCTGTACAGAACACAACACGATAAGGCTAGAGAAGATCCGCATTCATATTTAGCCAACCCTATCAATGCTTACACATTAGTGAAACGATTAACTGCAGACTGGGGTCAAGTGGAGACAGTGATAAGTACAAGAGTGAATGAGGGTAAGTTTAAAGAAGGTTAGGACGAATATACAGTTTGACAAGACATTTTTCACATCGCCTATATTATATAAAATAGATTTTAATTATAGTCCCAACTTCTGGTTTCAAAATGAAAGTAAACTTCACAATTAAATATCCACCTTTTAATTTATGCTAAACTTGTCGGGTAGTTTTCCACTCAAATTGCTCTTGGTCATAAAGCTGATAAAAAAAAAGATGTACAGGGTTTTTCTGTATATTTTTCGACCCACCTAGAGAGTTTATTTGAATAGATACGGAAATGTCGTAAATACAAAAGTTGTTGGGTTTTTTTAGGAAGATTTAGAATTTTGTATCATTAGTGCGAAAACGTTATTGGAAATGTCAAATTTTGACAGGTTGTCAGTTTTTTTAAATGAAACACCCTGTATATTAAATCATATTCTAGAAGATTTTTTTTTTCTAATTTCAAATATATATACTTTTAATATATTCTGTCAATTAGTTTTGGATCTATAAGCGTTTAAACATTAAAGAAATGGTAAGGTAATTTGCGCTAAAACATAGTGAGCCATGGTCAACACAATTGCAATGAACGGCGCCTTTTTGACGTTTATCGGTCAGAAGTATCTATTTACGAGCAATTTTAATATCTAATACGTTGGACGATGACAATTGAATGAAAGAAAAACACTTAAGCGAAAAGTTAGAATAATGGAAACAAACAATACCATAAAAAATCAATAATATAAAGTAGGTAAATAATAATATTAGCTTAAAGAACTAAGTTTTGGTTTTCTAAATAGCCTCCTTTGTTTATAATGCATTTCTGAATATTTCTTCTAAATCTTCTGCGTATGGATGCGTAGATAATAATTAGGTGTTTAAATCATCGATTGTTTGGACTATATTTTGCGCTAAAGCTTGGATGGTTCTTGGCCTATTGTAGTATATCTTGTTCTTCAGATAATCCCACAAAAATACGTCCAATGTAAAGAGATCGAGACTGTTTGCTGGCCATCTTAATGGTCCACGTCTTCCAATCCAAAATGGATACCTGTCATTTAAAAAATTGGCGACCGGCTGGACATTATGAGGAGGGGCACCTTCTTGTTGCCATATCAAATTAAGATATGAATTAATCGGAAGTTGTTCTAAATGCCCTTCGATTTCGTTTTCTAATAACTCCTGATACCTTTGTCCGGTTAAAGTCCCATTTAAAAATATAGGTCCAATAACATGATTGTTAAGAAGGCCACACCAAACATGTAGGGATCTTCTTCCCTGAATTTAGACCGCCTGAAGAGCTCGCGGGTTTTCTTTTGACCAAAAATGCTTATTTTTTCGGTTAAACATGACTCCAGTGGTAAATGTTGCCTCGTCAGTGCAAATTATGTTTGACAGATTTAGTTGATTCATCCTAACACGTCTTTCTATTTCTTGGCAAAAGTATAATCGGTCTATTTTATTTTGATCGGTTGATTCTTGAGTAGGTAAAAACTTATTTGGCTTATATTTATAATGTTTTAGAACTGAGTGGATTTTATGCCATGATTTGTTAAAAAAGTGGCTGCATCGGGAATTGAGCGCTCAGGATTTTCTAAAACAAGAATAAATAAGATAAATAAATTATTTTAATTCAAAAGTTTCAAAATTACCTTCAAAATATAATAAAATATTTAAATTTTCTTCAGCGTTTCTTTCCACTATTCTAACTTTTCGCTTGCTTAAATGTTTTTCTTTCATTCAATTGTTTAGCGATGTTTAATATTGTCCTACAAGTCGGTGTTGGTCTATCTGGAAACCGTCTATGATATTCGTTACGAGCTATCGATGCGTTTTTACCATGTAAATAAAATAATTCTATCATGTCGAGTTTCTCTTCTTCCGAATAACCCATCGTCCAACGTATTAGATATTAAAAATGCTCGTAAATAATTGCTTCTGACCGGTAAACGTCAAAAAGGCGTCGTTCATTGCAATTGTCTTGACCATGGCTCATTATACTTTAGCGCAAATTACCTCAACATTTCTTTATTTTTTAAACGCTTATATATCCAAAACTAATTGACAGAATATATTAAAAGTATATATATTTGAAATTAGAAAAAAAAGATCTTCAAGAATATGATTTAATATACAGGGCGTTTCATTTAAAAAAACTGACAATTTCCAATAATATTTTCGCACTTATAATATTCTAAATCTTCATAAAAAACCCAACATCTTTTGTATTTACATTTCCGTATCTATTCAAATAAACTCTCTAGGAGAATGGAAAAATATACGGGAAAACCCTGTACCTTTTTGATTAACGTCAAAGTGATATGCAAATTTTCTTTTATTATAGGGCGTATACACACAGAACAAATTTATCGGCATAAAAACAAAAATGATATGGATAGTTGCAATATGGACTCGCTAACTTTATTTAGTATCAGTTAACAAACAAATCCCCTAAACAAGTATCTATTTATCGAAATATATTTTACCCATAAGAAATCATGGTTCTTGGGATCAGACCGTGTCAAATTGGAATTACTGTCCGACGTTTCGCCTTCGATTGCACGAGGCATCTTCAGGGATCTTTGCTCCACGAGATCTGAACACTGAATGAGCTCGAAGAGATGCAGGCGGGCTTTTATACCCGACTTGGGCTCGCCGAACCGTGAACCTGTGTTAAGATCGATTTCCACCTGTGATGTAGGACCGTAACCCGTATCTCTATTGAAATTTTTTGTATGTTTAAATGTTTCAATAGATTCTTTAATTTTTCGTTTTTAACAACTTGGAATCGATGCTAGAACCTTGGTTTCCTTTACATTTATAAAATGGCCAGTGTTATGCTTGTGTTCAGCTACAGCAGATTGAACAATTTGTTTCTTTTTAATACATCGTTCATGTTCCTTAAGTCTAGTTGATGTTGAGCGTCCTGTTACTCCCATATACACTTCTCCACAGGAGCAAGGAATTTTATATACTCCTGTTTGGAAAGGTACAATATCTTTCGGGGATCGCAAGCATTGTCAAGTTTTCTTATGTGTCTTGAAGATTGTACGTATGTTGGACCACCAAAGTAATAGTCCTATTTTGTCTGTAGTGCCACGTATGTAGGGCAGAACAACTTTGTACCTAATGGTGGCTCTTTATCATTCTCCTTTGGCTGAGTTAAATTACTATATCTTTTAATTGAACGCGTAATATCTTCAGTGGAATAGCCATTCCATCTGAGAGTTTCGGTCAGTTTCGATGTTTCCGATGTTAAAGAATCTTAATCAGAAATCGAAATAGCTCTGAATACTAGTAAGTTAGTAACCGATTTCTTTTGTGCTGGGTGGTGATGCGAATTTGCATTTAAGTATCTATTTGTATGCGTCGGTTTTCTATACACAGAATGTCCTAATGTATCATTTTCCTTTCTTTGAACATACATCTAGAAAGAGAATTGTTCCATTAGATTCAATTTCCATCGGGACCTTGATATTGTGATGTTGCTGATTAAGGTGATCCAGAAATACGAGGAGATTATCCTGTCCATGAGGCCAAACAACAGAAGTATCATCTACATATCTGAACCAGTGCTTTGGTTTTAGTGGAGCGGATGTTAGAGCAATATCCTCAAAGGCTGCCATAAAGATATTCGCTACGACAGGTGATAGAGGAGATCCCATAGCTGCCTTTGAAGTTTGTTCATAAAAGTTCTTTGAAAAATGAAATAAGTGGATGTAAGACAAGCTTCCACTAGGTCTATTAAGTTGTTATCAAGATTATTGTTATCCAGTATGTCTTTATATTGGAAATTGAGCCGTTGACAGGAATATTTGTGTAAAGTGATTCTATATCGAAACTGACGAAAATATCTTCGGGATCCAACTGGATTGTCTTAAGTTTTTCCACGAAATGTGCAGAGTTTTTAATAAACGAATCTGTTTTTCCAGTCAGTGGATTAATATCAGACATGCTGGATAAAAAGACGACAGGTAGTGTTGTTCTTCTCTACATACATCAGTTCAGATCTCGTGGAGTAAAGACCCCTGAAGATGCCTCTTGCAATCGAAGGTGAAACTTCGGATAGTAATTCCAATTTGACACGGTCTAATCCCAAGAACCATGATTTCTTAATTGACCAAAGCCGTGAAAGCTTACGTTCTATATTTTACCCATCTTAAAAAAGCTAAGAATAAGTCATCACAATCAATCTGGCAAAACAGAGTATTTTAACTATTTTTTTTCACTACTAAACTTTTAAAAAAAATCGGTTAATTTTTTTCAGTCGGGGAGGCACAAAAAAAACGAAAAAATATGATCACATTAAAATACATTCCTAAATTCCTATCTATCCAGCACTGAATGCAAACTTAAATCACCATTATTCTTAGTTCCAATATTTTATTATGCAATTAAGCCCTATTTTAAAAATAACAATTAAAGCAATAATCGTTTTTATACGGTTTTTCTTGGAATAGTGTATTTGTAATATACAAATGCAAGTACATACTAAGCATAATTGCTATAAAATAATCAAAAAATCATATATATAAAATCAAACAACATGCATTTTATTAAGTATTCTAGATGTGAAATTCTAACTAAATGATTTAGGCACTGAATAAATTCAGTTTTATTCTTACCATAACACAAATGTTAAGTAACAAATAGAAACTGGGCAGTGCTCATTAATTAACTAAAATTATAAAACTGAATTTTATTTTCTCTTGTATCTCGCAAATCTGGCATGATCCGAAGTTTAATTTTAAGTGTTTATGGATATAAAAAGCTAAACCCAGTAAGACGGTTTTCCCCATACTAGTTCATAACCATGTTTTTAGCAATCGTAACGAAGATAAACCAGGTTCTGGCGTAGCTAAAGAAATGTAAAGGGTTGCTAATATTTGCAGGAGTTTATAGACATTTGGAAAATAGACATTTGGAAAATAGTTTTGGTCAGGGTTTTTTCAGGTATCCAGAAAGGTGATATGGCTTACGTTTTTTCAAAGAACTCTGTACTAATTATCTGAAACGGTCCTGAACATTGCTTCTAAAAGCGTATCAGGGACAAATGTGACAAAGATAGCATTCGTGTGGGGCGGGCGTCTCGCTTTCACTCGTAACAATAAATGTGTTTATTTATATTAAACAAATTTGGGATCAAATTTTAGGTAGTTTCGTTTGTTTTTAATTCTCTCGTAAAAAGGAAGTGTTGTAATCGTGAAAAAATCACCCTCCGCGATTTTTTCAGATCTTTACGTTTCAGGGTCACTAGTTCCCGGCATAGTTAAAAAACTACTTACTCGATTGACTTCAAATTTTGGTCAAAAATTGAGGCTTATATGGCGTGGTAACAGTTTGGTAAAAATCCATTATGGTGAAACAAAATGACAGCCTAATGAAATGTTAAAAAAATTGTTTGTAAAGAACTACTTATCCAATTTACTTGAAATTTGGCACCAATATCAATTGCTATGTAAGAATTAACTGGTTGTTAGAAGTTGTGTATTCTAGCTGTTTTAGGGTTGAAGGTAAAGATAAATTCTGATGCAAAATGGGAGGTTAACTGTCATACATTTTAAAATGCCCTGTTATAGATTTTTTTTAAATATAACTTTATCTATATAATTTCAGATGCCTTAGCTAATATAACCTACTTTAAGCAACATATGAAATTCCCTACTGATGAAGACTTAAATGGTGCAGCAGTTGCCCTAATGAGGCTGCAAGATACATATCGACTCGATACATCTGCACTAGCCAGAGGTAAATTATATAATAAGCAATAAGAGTTGATTAAAAGAAAAAAAAATTAATATTCATTTCATTGGCCGGTAAACCAAAACTATCGCTATCCCGATATTAACCATCACAGTAACTATTACAGTAATGCTTTGGTTTCTAGGTGAATTAAATGGTGTAAAATACAGTGTTGAGTTAACTGCTGCCGATTGCTTTGAACTGGGGAGACAATCATATAACAACGAAGACTTTTATCATACCCGGTTATGGATGGAGGAAGCTGAAAACCGATTAAAGAGGGAAGCAAACGAGACAGTGAAACAGAGTGATATTCTGGAATATTTGGCATTTTCTATATACAAGGAAGGTAATTTTTTTAATAGCAATACGTGGATTTTTTCTTTAGACTGTATGCAAAAATGCAGCATTTTGAATATCCGATGACCGGTTAACGAAAGTTCAATATACCACTCTGCGAGTCCCTCTAGACCCTTGTGCGTAGTAATTCATATATGAAAGTAAGGACCTTTTTTTAAGTCAACAGTAAATTATGAATTTGGAAACCCCTGTTTAAAGTAATTATCCGGGTCAAATAATTAACCCGTTGAGGATTTACACGAAAATCGGTTAAGTTTTAAATAACTGATTAACCGGTCACAATTAATAATTTTGGGGGCACTAGTCCGAAGTAAAATTGATATCATCTTCAAAAATGTGTGAAAATTTAGAAGAGTTTTTATAATTTTTTTATATAACTCTTTTTTTTTTCAGTTAAAAAATATAATTATAAGTTAAAAATGTGATGGATTAAATACCTACTGATTCTAAAACTCGAAAAAATGGCAGTAATAAGAACAAGAACTACTTTGAAAATAGCATATCAAACAACATATTTATACTGACTGCTTTTTTTATGGCTTGTTTCAGGTATAAGGAAAGGTTGAAACTATTTCAAGACAACATTGGTTTAACATCGCTTTAGCAATTTGTCGCTTGGATTAATCGATAGAGATGTTTAATAGGGTGGAGCGAAAAATCAAAAGTAGAATTTTTATACATAAATAAAGTCAAAAAATAGCATAATAGGACCCTAGTTGTGTTTCTTGACCACTATTTGAACAAATAGATAAATATTTTTAAACCTTTTAAGAAATCAAATTATAAAAAAACTCTATGATCTTGCGGAACATATCGTGTGAACTTAGTATATCAACAAGATAGTGGTCCATATCGCTGTGGAGAAGATATAAGAGCATTTTTAAACGATCAATTTAATTTAAGTATAGTATAGTAACGGCGAGATTCGATGGCTGCCGCGAAGTCCCGATTTGACACCCTCAGATTATGTTTTATGGGGCACAAATAAAGACAGTATGTGGAAAATCAATTATATAGTCATTTGTTTTAAATTTTTCCTGTAATCTGTTGTTTCATGTTCATAGCTAAGTTACTCAAGAAGTTTGTTTTTAATATAAATTTCCAATAATGGTTAGGACAATATTCAAGAAATAAAGATTTTATAATAAATTTCGATTTTCTCTCTAACCATTGAATTTAGGTATATAATATATTTATATATATATATATTTATATACATATATATATATATATATATATATATATATATATATATATATGTTGATTTTTACTCCTTCACGGATGGAAAAATACAATGTGTTTTCATTCCGGGTGTACATCCGTTCACTACTGTCGTTCTGAAAAGAACAGTTATGCTGACGTTTCGCCAAAATCACATTTGGCATTTTCGAAGCTTTCTTTCTCGCGTCCGAATAGAGACTGAAGTGTTGGTGACTGCGACGCTTCCTTTTATACCCCCACTCGAGGCCGAAGGTTATATCTGCGCAGGCGTTGGTCGTTATTTATGTTTTCCGGATGGTGCTGTTGTTGTTGCGCTAATTGCGCTTGAGTTTTTGCGATTTTAGATTTGTCGATTATTGTCTTCCATACTGTTGGTAGTTTTAATGATTCGTTCCTTTTATTTAAATCACCTTGCTTTTCAATTTCTATGGCTTCTCGGATTATTCTGGTCTTATAATGTTCTATATTGGCAATCTCCCTACACCCATCGAAATTTATTTTATGGCCGGTTTCCTGATGATGTAGGAATAAAGCTGACGTCGTTTGTTTATTTCTAATGCTGAGTTTATGCTCTTCGACTCTTGCTGATATTCGCCTGTTAGTTTGCCCTACGTACAACTTTTCACAGTCCTGGCACGGAATACTGTACACTCCGTGGTTTTCCAGTTTGATTTTGTCTTTTGGGTTTCCGAGTAGTTTACCTATAGTTGTTTGTGGCTTGTGTATTGTTTGTATGTTGTGTTTCCTCAGAATTCTTCCGATTCTGTCTGTTGTGCCTTTTACATATGGTAAGACTACTCGTTGCTTTCCCGGTTCATATTTTTTGTTGTTCGGGAAACCTGTGCATTAATAGCTTTCTCTATGGTGCGTTTTGTGTAGCCATTTTTCTTTAAAGCACTAGATATTACCTTAAGTTCGTTTTGTCTCGTCTGTGTTTCAGTTAGTCGCACGGATCTAGATATTAGAGTATTTGCCACAGCTTGAATTTGTGCTGGGTGATGATGTGATTTTGCATTTAAATATCTGTCTGTATGTGTTGGTTTTCTATACACGGTGTATTCGAAATGTCCCGTTATGTAGTTTTGTGACCAAAACATCTAAAAATGGTAGTTTGTTATTTTCCTCTAACTCTAGAGTAAATTGTATTCTGGGGTGGATTGAATTTACGTGAGTCAGAAATTTTTCGAGTTCTGCATGACCATGTTGCCATATAATAAATATGTCATCCACATAACGAATCCATAATTTGGGTTTTAAACTTGCTTTCTCAAGAGCTTCTTTCTCGAAGTATATCATAAATAAATTCGCGACTACTGGTGATAACGAGGACCCCATTGGAGCACCATCCATTTGTTTATACATTTGCCCGTTGAAAGAAAAATAAGTATTTTTGAGGCAATGCTCCGAGAGTTCTATTATATGTGCCTGGAAATCCTCGTTCATAGCAATCTTGTCCAATGCTTCGTCGATGGGAATACTGGGATATAACGATTTGACATCTAGGCTTGCTATGATATCGTTTTTTTCAAGGACGATATCTCGTATAATTCGAGTGAAATGCTCCGAGTTTTTTACAAATGAATCAGCTTTTTCTACAGTTGGTTGCATAATTTCAGAAAGGTATTTCTCCAGTTTTTGTAGCGGCGAATTAACAGCGCTAACAATAGGTCTGATAGGCGCCCCTGGTTTGTGTATTTTTGGTAAACCATAGAGTTTAGGACATCTGCTCGACTTTTCCCGTGGTATGATTTTTTGTTGAATTTCGGGGTTTATTGGTGAACTTTTTATTTTATTTTTAGTTGTTTTTTCTAGGTACGTTGTCGGGTCCCTTGGAACAGGCCTATAACAATTGTCTTGTAGGATATCCTGCATTTTTTGTACGTAATCTTGAGTATTCATAACCACAGTTGCGTTTCCTTTATCTGCTGGAAGGATTGTGATGTCTTTATTTTTTCGAAGGTTTATTAGGGCCCTTTGTTCAGTGGCATTTAGGTTTTGTTTTGGTGTTTTGCTCGATCTTAAAATTCTTGCCACCTCTTGTCGAATCTCCTCTGCTTTTGTTTCTTCAGAGGAGTCAAGGACAGCTTCCACTCCAGCTATTATTTCTTCTTTAGGGATTTCCTTAGGAGAGTGGGGGTATAAAAGGAAGCGTCGCAGTCACCAACACTTCAGTCTCTATTCGGACGCGAGAAAGAAAGCTTCGAAAATGCCAAATGTGATTTTGGCGAAACGTCAGCATAACTGTTCTTTTCAGAACGACAGTATGTAGTGAACGGATGTACACCCGGAATGAAAACACATATATATATATATATATATATATATATATATATATATATATATATATATATATATATATATATATATATATATATATATATATATATATATATATATATATATATATATATATATATATATATATATATATATATATATATATATATATATATATATATATATATATATATATATATATATATATATATATATATATATATATATATATATATATATATATATATATATATATATATATATATATATATATATATATATATATATATATATATATATATATATATATATATATATATATATATATATATATATATATATATATATATATATATATATATATATATATATATATATATATATATATATATATATATATATATATATATATATATATATATATATATATATATATATATATATATATATATATATATATATATATGGTCGATTCTCGACAAAATGGTGAAGGAGTAATCCTTACCGTTACTGGTTTCGTTTTATATAACTTTTTACGACCAAGAACTGCACAGAAATTGAAATTTCTGTTTCTCTTCTATATATATACATATATATTGGCATAAAAACGCCTTCTAACATTATTAAGCACGTCAGGGCTAATATAGTAATAAAGAATTTTCAATATTTAATTGTTATTCTTGAAGATTATTAGCTCTATTCTTTTGGAAACCATAATTTTGAAATCCTACGTAACCCCAGAGAAAAAATCATTTGGCGAGAGGTCAGGAGATCGAGCATCCACTCAAGCCTATTTGGAAAGGTTGCATTGAGGTATTCCCGAACTGCTATAGTGCTATGAGCAGGGCAACCGTCTTGTGTTGAAACCAAATGCTGTTAAATCTCAGCCTTGTAATCTTCCTAATTTCTGGAACGATTTGTTGCTCCAAAAGGTCCAGGTATTTAGGACCGTTTTAAAGAACTATTGATTACAAATGGGCCAATCATATTTTCACCCAACATACTACCCCAGATATTTAATTTCTGTAGATATTGGGTTCCTGAAACCAATAACGGACTATAGTAGGGTTGTGCCGACCATTCAATGAAAACGTTGATTCGTCAGTAAAAACAATATTCCTTGAAAAATTGTCATCGAGGTTTGCCATTTCAATTACAGTTTCACAAAACTGCATTCTAAAATTGTCATCGGGGAAAATTCTTCTTACTGACCTCCTGCTCAAATCTACCTGTTCGGCAACAGTGTTAATAGAAATGGTTGGATTTTCCAAAACACGAGCCAATACCATAATTTCTTTCATCTCTTTCGTTATTTTCTACTGGGGCCGGTGGTTTCTAGAAGATACACACCCGAATGTCTCGAAATTTTTTATGACACGGTGTAACGGTGGAAACGGTAAGAGCAGGCCTATCAGAAAATGTATTTATAAATAATTCTCTAACGCCACGCACAAAATTGTCATTATAATACCATTTAATAACTTTAATTTTCTCGGATAGTTCGTACACATCCATATTTTAAAAGAACCTATTTATTTTCTAGAGAAGCAAACTTATTTCCTTCTGATGATCGAAGCAGAACGCAGAAAATACAGCCTTTCTATACAACCAAATAATAAAAATGTCTACAAGTAAAAGTAGATTACAAGAAGCTATATTCAAAATAAACTAACATCGTCTTCCGCAAAACAGCAGACGTATGAACACATCCAAATTCGTCCGCATATTTCTTATGTTCGCTATGGAGCGCCTTACTGTATATATATATATATATATACAGGGTGTCCCACGACGAACTGCGGCGATCGATTTCTTAGAAAGTAGGGTTTAGAAAAATTTTAAATTTTGGCAGCTAACTAAAGTCGATGGGGGTAATTCGCGCAAAATATTTTCAAGATAGACGTCAACTTTCTTATTTTAAATGGAACACCCTGTATATAATCGAATTTTTGGATTCCTAGAAAAATTCTAGGTATATTTCATGATAATATCCTATACCCAAGTTGAACTGTTTTTGAGATATTTTGAATTTTATGTAAAAAATGACGTTTGCAGGTCTACTTAACTATAGATAACTGCTTATAAAGTCTCTTTTATTTATTTGCGGTCTCTTACCCTTGTCCAAAAAGATCCACTTTCGTGGCCTGTGCTGATATTTTTATAATAAATAAATATAAGGTTATCAAAACTGACATTATAAATTTACTTTAAAAAAATCCTTAAAAGTTCCTTTTTTCAAATGGGAATCAATTTTTATAATTTTATCTTATTAACCACTAATAAGGGTGACTTTGTAAAGTTGTCTATTCCAAAAATTTGTAGTTTTTGAAAATTCTGACGATTTAACATTTTTTATTGGTAATAATACCAGACGGCTTCTAAGAATATTCAGATTTTTTTGGCCATGACAAAAGTGGTAAGAACAAAACCAATTTTAATAGAAACGTAATATTTGTTGTCGTTTGATAATTTCATAAAATATTATTGATTTATTAAGTAATTATATATCAAAATTATTAAATAATAATCATGCCTGGGCGATTAAAACACACACACGAGGATTATTTAGTATTTTATGACTATTCTAAAGATTATTTATATAAATAGCTTGTGTTTAAGCAATGTAAAAATTCAGTTTTATTTGTACATTGCCTAAACACAAGGACGATATATTATTGAAAAATAATCCATGTTAAGGTAATATTACCAGTAATTTTTTTTATCAATTTAGTGTCAATCCAAAATTAGATAAATCATTTAATTTAATATTATTACATAAATAAATTAAATTAAATTATTTATACAGGTCACACTGATTTCATACAAATACTGGTCCACATACCGTAACACATCATATAAAAAAATATATCGTCCCATGTTTTATATGGATCATTTTTCACTAATATTTAAAGCTATTTATGTGTACTTTAGAAAGTCATAAAATACTAAACCTTACTTTTTTTAAGCATTTTCTTCGATTAAATTAATTGAATTTTGATGTATTTTGTTTCTTCTCAATCAATAAATACATTAAATTATCAAAGCATTTCTGAAAGTTCCGCAAAATTATGTCTATAAAATTTTGTAGGAATATAAAAATGGGATATCTGAATATTCTTGAAAAGGACAACGATATTTAAGTAAATTTTTTGAACATTCATCGGTCCAAATTATATTGTCCAAAAATCTGCAGTTGCTATCTTTTACAAGCTACGTTTTAAAATGGATTGCCAACAATGGTACTTTTGCGGGCAAATCCTCGTTTTTAGATGTTGACAGTCCAATGATTTTAAATAACGATTGGAAGTTATGTTTTAATCCAGTAACAACGAAAGAGGACTGTATGGGAAGGGTAAGGGACGCGTTCGAAAGTTTATCTGCTTCAATTGCCACCCACCGGATTTATTCGGAGATGTCGAAAATGTTTGGAAGTACTGCAAACATTTATTGAAAAAATAAGTTTGCTCTTGTGTAGATTTTCTATAATCAGGAATAGGCTTTCTTTAATTAACTTTTATCTTCACCGTTTACATTTTTATAGTTTTCCCACATTTGTTTAACGCTGTTCGGTGACGGTTTCTGTTTACCTGGATACCTATCAGCAAATATCTGGCATGTTCTTGTTAAAACTCTGTTAGATTCCCCATAGATAATAAACAAAATCAAATAATCCTCGTGTGTGTAATTTAATCGCCCAGGCATGATTATTAGTTTAATAATTATTATAATTACTATAATAAATAAATAATATTTTAGTAGGTAATTGTCAAACGATAATAAATATTACGTTTCTATAGTAACCAATTTGTTTTGTTCTCGCCAGGCCTCCCTATCATGGCCAACTAACAAGAAAACTTAGAAGCCGTCTGGCATTATTAGAATTAAAAATGTTAAATCGTCAATAACTCAAAAACTACAAATTTTTGGAATAGACAACTTTATACAAAGTCACCCTTATTTTAAGTGCTAAATAAGACAAAATTATAAAATTGGGGGTTTCCGTTTGAAAAAAGTAACTTTTAACGATTTTTTAAAGTATATTTATAACGTCAGTTTTTGATCACTCTATATTTATTTATTATAAAAATATCAGCACAGGCCAGTAAAGTGGATCCTTTTGGACAAGGAAGCCTCCCGCAAATAAATAATAGAGACTTCGATAAGCAAATATTTATAGATATGTATAGACCTGCAAACGTCATTTTTTACATAAAATTCAAAATATCTCAAAAACAGTTCAACTTACGTATAGGATATTATACATGAAATATATCTAGAATTTTTCGAGGAATCCAAAAATTCGATAATATACAGGGAGTTCTATTTAAAAAAAGAAAGTTGACGTCTACTTCCGGTATAACCAGAAGTGCCGCCATCTTGAATATATTTTGCGCGAATTGCCCCCATCGACTTTAGGCAGCTGCCAAAAGTTCAAATTTTTCCAAAGCCTACTTTCTCAGAAATCGATCGCCGCAGTTCGTCGTGGGACACCCTGTATAGACAGACATTTTTACTTTGTTACTTTCACAAGTGTACACAGCCCTTAAGTTTTCAATTATTATTTTTGTTATTATTACTATTATTATAAGAAGACTTTACGTAGATCAATATGTAGCAATCATATTTTTTTTAGTTGGCTAATGAGTATATTTTTCGCAGGCAGTTTTAAGCAGCTGCTATTGCACCTACTATCTGGCAATATTAAAATTGTATGTATTATTTAAATGTAGATAGCAAGAAGATAAACCTAAACGTTTTAGCTGGTGTAGAAATAAAGCAATTAGTTTCAATAAATGTGATAGATACTCATCTTTCGGTTATTACTTTGCTTTTGCTTTATATCTCTTCAACTATAGACTAATTTATCGTCCAAATATACCGCACCTTGTCCACTCCTTTAATTAGCCTTTATTTTTTTACGAGAATTTATATCCCTAAAGAATACTGCAGATAACGGTACGTGAACTCCATTAGCTTTTGCAAATAAATTTTTATGCGACGCTTTACAGAGTGGAACTCCTTTGCAAATAATATTTTGTTTTTGATATTTTTTTTAAATGCAATTTTAAGAAATCATGGTTCTTGGGAATAGACATTAATTATCAGGCCCATAGTAAATGCGGCCTTGACTTCGACCCAGCCACAATAGAATATCGAATAGAACCTATGCTGGCCGCTAGCTTCACTGCAGCCAAGTACTGTATGCTTGATTTTCTGTGAATCGAGTCAGAGGTTATTGAACATTCCACCGGCTGTTTGCAATTTTTGCATTTCAGTCGCGTGCTTTAAGTGGTGGCGGAAGCTATCGTTGAAGTAGGTTCTTTGTTTGAACGGCTATCCGTGTGTTGTGTGATACGTACGTCGCGTCGTGTCGTGCATGGTGCGTTATGGAAGACAATAATACGGACGTGGATATGCAAATACCGTCAACTTCGGCTGTCGGTAATAACGTTCAAAATGTTGGAGAATTTAGTAAGAAGAGTGTGTGTGAATGTGTGGTGTGTGTCTTAATAATAAAAGGATTTTCAACATTAAATTTCGCTAATAAGCTTCAAATAATTTCTAAAGGAAGGACAAAACCGCCTATGAAAAATTTAACCACAAAAATGATAAACTGTATTTGACATTTTTATCCGGAAAAACAATACGAACAATTTAAATAGCTAACAGGGTGGGAAAATATAAGTAAATTATTTTGTTGGCCATGTTTACTTTTTGAAAATGAAAAAGGTCTATGGAATAAACTGGTTTTTCCGATTTAAACAATTTTCATAAAGCTGTAAAAATACACATTATGTCCAAAGCGCATTTACAGGCCGTCATAAAAGAAAAAGTCTTCGGCAAAACCAGAATTGAACACGCCCTTAATAAACAGTTGGAAATTAGTCACCGCCAACACAATGAACTAGTCGATAAAAATAGGCAAATATTAAGAAGGCTTATCGATGTTGTTTGTTTTCACGGACAGCACGAATTGGGATTTAGAGGTCATGACGAAACAAGGGTTTCTTCAAATAGAGGAAATTTTCAAGATTTACTCAGTTTAATGGCTAAATATGATGATTGCTTAAAAATCATTTAGAGCACTCTAACGTCTTTCGCGGAATGTCGAATCGAATCCAGAACGATTTAATTTCCGCTGTTGCAACCATTATTCTAAAAAGAATTAAGCAGGAGATTGGCGAGGTGCGGTTCATTGCTATTGTTCTGGACGAAACAACTGATAATGTGCCCGAAGATCGTACAGCAGATGCCTTATATCTGTAGTTTATAACGTTACTAAAGAAACTAATGGAGAGAAAAAATTAGTTGCTCAAAGCTATGATGTAGCTGCAGTGATGGCAGGACAATTAGGGGGTCTGCAAGCTAAAGTTCGAGAAACTTTCCCAAGTGCTGTGTTTGTCCATTGTTTTGCTCATAAAACAGTATCTGAAAATCGTTCTAATTGTTCTTCTGGAAGAACCTTCTTTTCCAGAACCTCATCCTGTAATTTAACAAGTATGGCCTTTTCGGCTACCTTACAGATGTTAAAGAGAAGGCTTATGGGTCTGTAACGTGCGGTCAAGTTTGGTTTTTCGCAAGGTTTTTTAATTAGGACGATTTCTAGATTAACAGAAAGTGGCGTAATTCGAGAATTTTATTTATTATTAGAGTTAACTCTATAATTAACGCTATATTCCCAATGCTGTCAATTCCTGGGGCCTTTTCTATGTTATTATGTCACAGACAGTATTGATACTTACAACCGGGGGTTGTCCCACTATGAGATTATTGTCAAACAACTGTATTATATGATTAATTTTGTTTTCTCTTTCCTGATCTAGGGTGTCACTTTCTGAGAATTGCTCAAAAAGGGCATCGGCGAATGTTTCTGTTTGTGTCGGTCGTTTATTGCAATGTGCGGCATAGGAAGTCTATGGCCTTTTGAAAGGACTTTAGTTTATTTAGTTTTGTAATATAGTCATTTAATAACACGTATAAGGTATAATGCCCTTTTAAACATTTCTATTGGGCGCCATTTTTATCTATCATATTGGATTTCCATCAAATTTTACCAGTTTCTACCTTTGTCACACTTAATTGTTTGGCATAATTTAAAATAAATTCAATAAGTAGTTTATTACGTCCTGTTGACTGTTGAACCTCGAACTTAAAGATTTTTTGCGTTGATTTAAAAAAAAATTAAGACCACAATTTTGTTTCGTCCCCTTGAATTCTTACCACAACTTTACCAGTTTATCTTTATATCACCTTTAATACTTGCAAAAAATTTGAAATTAATCTAATAACTTTTAAGTTTGTGTTAGGCCACCATTTTGTCTTGCTACCTTAGATTCACACTAAAATGTTACAACTTCGTGCCTATGTCACACTTGATTTTTATGCAAAATTTGAGGTAAATTGTAGAATTAGTTTTTTTGGTAATAATTTTTTTAAAGTTTCACTGGGTTGCCATTTTGCTTAGGCATGTTGGATTTTTACCAAAATATTACGAGGTCATCCTCATATGAACCCTAATTTTTGACTAAAATTTGAAATCAATCTGGTAAGTAATTTTTAAGCTATGCCGCGAACTGATAGACAGACAGACAGAGGTGGACCGACGCAATTGATAAAACATATTTTTTGACATTTAGGAACGCTAAAACTTGAAAGGTATGAAAAACCTGTGAGAGTAATTTTTTAACGATTATATTATTTGCTCGATATTTTATTTCGCTCTCTTGAATTAGTATAACAGTTTTACTAGTTCATCTCTATACACAATTAGTTATTTTTTATTAACGTAAGGACTCAAGTGACCTTTGAGAAACGTACACTAAAGAATGCTAAACATTCCAAATGGTACGAATTCGCAAATAAATAAATAACTCCAAGAAAAATATGTCAGATCAGCAAACAAAAATTACCAACAAGGAGGAAGATTTTCAATTGCTGAAGTAAAATAATGCATGAATAAGAATAAAACTACTAAAACTACATAAACAAAAACGAGCATCAATAGGGGCTAAAAACATCACACAACCAATCCGGTTAACTGCTTTTTTAGCTGCAAAGTGCTTAGTCTGAAAATGTCATACTCTGAGAAGTGACGATTGTAATTGTAAAGTAACTAATTGTGGTACAGTTATGGTACACAATTTGAAATCAATCCATCCAAGTAGTTTTTTTTTTAATTTTTAAATATTTTATTAACCGCCATTTTGGAATCTTGGATTTGTACCAAAAGTTGATTCATACTTGATTTTTTGTGCACACTCTTAGTCTTATGAAGTTAAACATATTGCAATACGTCTGTTCAAGTTATATCTCAACAGCTCCGTTCCTTGTACTCAAATCCCATAATTTTGCGGTTGAAGCACAGGAATAATTCACAAACAAATTGACATTCTTATCAGTGCAGTAAACATTGTTTTAGTCCAATTTCCAATATGACTCGATTTTTTAAGGCTTCTTTTAAAACTTTGAGGGTTATATTAGTTTTTGATGTGTATAAATCGTAAATTGCATTACAAACATCCATTATTACATTCTCACTTAAGTCTTCTGTCTTTGGCTATTTTCGTGTACATTTCTTAACCTTCTTCGGTAGTAAATTATGCTTTTTTTCATGCACAATTTTCGGCACAGTCCTTATACCGATTCCCAGAGCTTTTGCTACTGTCTCCTGGATATTAGCCGGTGAATTTTCATTTTCGTAATATTTTATTAGGTTTAAAACCATTTTTTTCACTTGTGGATGCAAAAAACCCGAAAAATGTTTTCTATTACTCATTTTGTCACTGACTGCTCAATCTGACTTTGAAGTGACATCGCTCAAAGATTTTTGCAACTGCTGGTATTTATATGTTTATACTCTCTTTCATATGAAAATATCATAGATCTATCTAATTCATCTTCCAGATTTTATGCGGAGGATATGACTACACGTAATAAAAGAAAAACAAACTTAAAAAGTTTGTCGTTGATAAATCGTATGACCTGCACGATAACACTGCTTTTGACTATATCTGAAATTCATACAGAGCACTTTTAGTTCTGCGTTATTCAGTAAAACCGAGCTTAGAACCATTAAGTTAAGTATATACAATAGATAAGAGACTTATTGGTCTATAATTTAAATAATCATTTTTATCCCTCCTTTTCTATAGCGGTAGCAGACTATATTAATCTCATTTTTAGATTGATCTTCTTTTGAAAGGTCCTAATCAACTGACATAAATCATTTGATATAACCCGCCAGTATCATATTGATCCTGCCAAATAGTCTAACCTTATGGCGCGGCACTCCTGACTGGACGTCAAATCTGACATCGCTATTAACTTTTGCTGTTGATTATAAATATTTCACAGTTTTAAAAAAAACAAACTGATAAAATACTTCTATTTGAAAATGTGGCTTATACGGGTATAATGTAAAATTATAAATTTACTGACATGGACGGTAGTGATGTCAAATTTGACGTCCAGTCAGGAACGCCGCCGTATAAGGTTGAATATTAGGCAAGACCAACAATGGTTATGATAATGTTGGGTTTGAATATGTACAAGTTCTAATGAATTGCTTATCAGTGGTACGATAGTGCAATTTGTTAGAGCAATGGACTAGTGATCCAGAGGTAGGGGTCGATCCCCGCTCGTACCATAAGTTTTGCTGTTGATTATAAATATATCTAAAATCGTTATATTTCCATCTTTTTTTTTTAATGACAAGTGAACAATGAACTCATAATCTTTAATTTTCTCGCAAAATTGTGTTATAAATGGTAATGAATTTTTGAAAATCTTAAATTATTCATCACTAATTCGTTCAAAAGTTAAATAGAAGTTTATTACATGTTTTTTTCTAATTGTAGCCCAATTATGACGATCCATATGGAAGGGACCTATACGAAGCTCTCTGCAGAGGCGAAATTACAACTCCTATAGAAATCCAAGCTAAACTCAAGTGTAGATACGTCACTAGAGACAATCCTTTTTTGAAAATCGCTCCATTTAAAGTAGAAGAAGCTTTCCTGGAACCAGATCTTTATATTTTCCATGGCGTTATGTCGGATCCTGAAATAGAAACTATTAAACGGCTCGCACATCCCAGAGTAAGTTATTTTTTAAATAATACTAATTATGTGTAATTTTAATGATGTCAATATTATTGAGTTTTAAAACTTCGAAATTTTGGAAAGTTTCGTATATAACTTAGTTATATACAGGTTTTCCAAAAATTATAAAAGTCTAAAATGACCCCAAGAATAACGTACCCTTATTCCTATAGTTATTGAAATATTTTATTAAGAAAGGTTATTTGCAAAAAGGAATAGAGGTTTTAGATAATATGTTTTGCTTATTTCAGATCCCCTGTAATAAATCTTTAATTCGGACATATTCCTTCTCAAGGAACGCACCGTGAAAAATAGAACATTTTCTAAAGTCGACCTAAATTTATATTCACTCGGTGTTACAACTCTATATCTATTTCCAAATAACTTTTCTTTATATAAATTCTTTTGATTTGATAACCATAAAAATTAAATCTTTACTCAAGTCTAGGTGTAATTTTAGATTTTTATAATTTTTGGACAATCTGTATAACTAATGCACAATCCGACGTTACTTTTCGAAGTTTTAAGACAAGCAGAACCTTTCTTTAAAAAAAAATATTTCAATAACTATAAAAATAATACTTATTTCCTCTTGGGGTCATTTTAGATTTTTGTATTTTTTTGGACAACCTATATAACGAAAACTTTTATGAAAAATTAGTTTTTCTCCTAAAATGCAAATAGTAGTAACGTTTACAGATATAGTTACGTCCATCTAGAAGGGTCTTCAACTAGCGGACCTGCCAGAGGCTAAAGAACATATTGTATCGCGCCGCTCCCGTGAATGACACTCCGAGGACGCTAGCGCCACCGAGTTAGAAGAAATCCACTCTGTGAACTCGCGATGGCGACTACCAAAAGGACACGAGATGGCGCTGAATGTCTATTGAATCTTTATAATGATTCTAGAAATTATCATTACTAGAGGGGCCTACTAGTCAAGTCTCGTAGCTGCTCGAAATGTCGAGAGATTCAAAGTTGACGCGCTGGGTCTTATATAAAGCGATATATATATATATATATATATATATATATATATATATATATATATATATATATATATATATATAATATATATATATATATATATATATATAGTGAATATATATATATATATATATATATATGTATTGTGGCGTGCAGTCGCTCAAGTTTAGTTTTGTCGTGGACACCTATGCGATAAATCCGTTTTTTATACCTTGACATTAAAAATCGAAAAAGTAGTGACGTGTGCATATTTCAAGAAAAGTGGACGTGTAAGTTCGTTAGTGATCAAAAACCCGTCTGTGTTGTGTCAATAATCCCAGTCAGCCTTGAAAGAATACAACTTAATATTACGATACAAAGCATGCCACATTTTTATCGGAGAATTAAAGGAAAATTACAGCAAGATAAAGTGAGAGCTCGAAAAATCAGCTTTAACGACAGCAAGATAGTTTTCAAAAGCAGAACATTGAAAATGAAGCAAGCGGAAGGTTAGCTACATTATATCCGAAGAAATAGCTGTTAATCAAAAACCAAAGCTGGTGAATTCATCCTGAAGTTCCTCAAACAACTTTGACCCGCAAAAGTTAGTTTGCGGTGCTGCGACTTTGGATTTCTCATTGAAGGACATCACGCGGATACCGCTCAACCTGGGGCAGTGATTTAAACAGACCGTGCACCATCCATGGTACGAAGGACTCGATCAATGAAAGCAGCAGAAAGATCTTCCTTTGCTGCATTACCAACGTTCATCAACAACGAAATCTTTATTCAGTGGTCGTAAAAACTGTGTGCTAAAATGCGGCATTTAGAAACCAAGAGAAACCAGTTCCTCAATTTGACCCCGACTGGCTGCGCGACTGGATTTCTTGCACCTCAGTGATTTAAACACCAAACTAAACTGTTAGCAACCTACTTCACACTGTGAAGGCATTTGAGTTTATACTGATTTATGGAAAAATCAGTTGTTGAGAAAAGAGTTTACGCACTTTCCTAAACTGAAGAGTTGCGAATGTACAGATGTGGACAAATATGTCGCAGCACTAAATTTACTCAAAAAAGAGTTCCAATCAAGTTATTTGAGTACAGAAATAATGAATTTGCAATTTTTGAGATAATGTATTATTTGCTATTTTTTTGTTGTAAGAAGAACAGGAACGACTTCACATTGCAAAAGTGAGAGTTTTAGAATAATAACTTGACAACAATTAATTTAGATATTATGTCGTGGAAAAGTCTGCACTAAATGGGAAACTTTTTTATTATCAATTTCTCAAAAATATTTTCTTCTTAATAAAACTTGTGTGTTTGTCGAAAAAATAGTTTTCACAATATTCAACTTTAAGTCAGATATACAGGGCTTTCAAAAAATACGAAAAAGTGTATTTCAAAAATTAAAATTTTTGTGGCTGCCGCGGCCGTAAAAAATCGTAAATAAAGGTTTAGTATTAGTTACGTCATATTAGTAATAGCTAAGGAAGATTTAAATAGAAAAATGCTTTTTTGCTGTTTGACCTTAAATATCTCCATAACTATAATATAAAAAAATGTTAATCAGTTTATATTTACGATGTTTTATGGCCCTTAAAACTACCGTCAGAAAAATTTTATTTTTTTGAAATTGTTAGTGAAACCACTTTTTTGAACATCCTGATCTAAAGTTTATTACTATCAAAAATATTTTTTTTGAACCACCAACTTTTATCAAGAAATCAATAATAAAAAAAGTAAATAAATGCATTAAAAAATGCAAGATGTTTAAAAATAAAATCATCGAAACTTTTTGGTGATTCTGAAGCACCCTGTATAATATTTTACACTATATTTGAAACTTATTTTTTTGTTATAAAAATTTAAATAACAAGGTTGAAAGTGGTGCTGCACTTTATAAATTTTCACCCGGACACGTGGTTTATAAAAATAAAACAAAGGTTAAAAGTTTGGTATAATTTATTTATAAACGGTAAAACAAAAGTCGCCAATGTCCTATTTGCTCAAGATATACCTATAATTTTTTACATTTTCATAATTGCTCTACCTGCAATGTTTTAATAGATATTGGCAAATAACTAGTTTTTTGCAATTTTTTTTGTGGCACTTGCAGGGGGACTAGCAACAAGTGAAAAAAAAACATTCTTCTTAATAATTTTTTTGTCATTGAATTGGTTTTGACAAGGTTGGATCACCCTAGAACTGAAATCCTGGCTACGTGCCTGCAAAAGACATATTTATGTAATGGTTCATGTGGCAATATTTATTATTAGCAATAAGCTTAGTCATAAAAGAACAAGCATTTCCATGACAAAATACAACCAATAACGGGGTAATAAGGGTGAGTTCTTATTACTATTGTTACTAAAGATGAAGATAAAACTAAACTTTGTTACATGGACCCACTTTGTGTTTTGATGTCTAAACCAAGAGTATAATGCTTATTTAATAGGTTTCTTTATCAGCTTATCACCGACTTCATAGGAAATATGTAATAAAATATAATTTATCACTTTTTAATGCAACCTATTTTTTGAAATCGGGTTTGTTTTTCAAAACATTTTGATTTCACCCTTTTTCCAACACATTTTAGTTCTATTTACGCGAAGTTAGGTAAAAATTAGGGTTTTTATTTTTAACATTCATTATAATATATTATATTATTATTTATATTACCGAAATCACCTGATAAAAACAGATTCTTTCTAGTTGGGATAATGTACCTCAGGATGGTATTTATTTACTTTTTTGATTACTTGTTTTTAAAAACCAAATTTTTAGGCAATAAATGAAAGCATTTCAAATTCATTAAAGAAAATCTATAGCAAATGAAAAATTGAAAGTAGCGCTCTTGCGCTATTTTCATTTTTTGTATATGCTTGCTATATGAGAAATCCGACACTACCCTAAATATTCCTTGAAAATTTCATCCAAAATGCAAACCATCCTGGAGTAATTAATGACAACCTAAAATAGGGGGTCTTATAGCTTACTCAATTAAAATTTAGTACCTATGCTTTACCAAATAGTATATTTATGTTGTTTATTAACCCCTCAAAAAAGGTGGTTTGATAAATTTTAGAGGAATATTTGAGACTTTTCACAAATATATAAATAAGCAAAACGTTGTACTCCGTTTGTGGAATGTGCAATACAAAAACAATACTTCATTTGCAAATATAAGAACGCTATTAGACGGTGATTTTACCCTTCAACTACAGCACTGGTATGACATAACCTTACTTACTTTCGAAAACAAACTTCTGGGTTTAAATCGTTTCTTTTTCGGCAAATAAAGCAAGTTCGCACCATTTTCTTAAAGTTGTTTAAACAGATTCTTGAAAATAGCCACACAAAACACTTGGATTTCTGAAAAACACTTATTTCACCAACTAGAACAATTGCAACGCCGCGCATCAAATCATGAATGACTACGACCGTCTTCGGCGTCTTCCGAATGATCCCGAAAGAAATCTGTAGTATACTCGAAAAAACGTTGCCGATTATTTGAGCTTTATTTCTTGAAATAAGGAATAATAATTACAGAAGATTTAAATTACATTTAAAACAGATTCGGTTTGAGTTATCTATAATAAGCTATTTAATTATCAGTTTTAAAATATTCTATATGGAAATTTATACTGGGAATTTCTGGAATTACTTGTTTATTTAGGTAATAGTATAAAGGATGATATCCGTTATAATCTGGCCACAGTAACGGTTTGGCAAACCAGGGTTAATGTTGGATTCCTCCAAAATGTAAACAACTGGGTCTATGTTATTTCCATGTCGTTGGTTAGAGCAGCAAAATAAAACCAAATATCGACACACTTGTCAAAAATAAACAATGTCAAAAATCGCATTGATTGATTGAATTTTTTAACCAATTAAAATTATTACACTTTGAAATTATGTTTTTTATTTTATTGATATGGTGATAAAGTGCCGTGGATCATTGTGGCTCTTCGGACGATGTGAAATCGATTTTTGGCCCTTGCACTAAAAAAGGTTGAAGATCCTTGGAGTAACGCACCCTATATCTGGTTTGTGGGGGGGGACTAGCAGTGAGAAGACCCCCGTTCTAGTACTATCTCTGATCTAAGGGAAAATTGTGTAATAAAATAACGATTACATGTGTTTCCCCCAACAATTAAGCATCATCAAATCATATAACAATTATAATAAGGAAACAAATAGAAACCTGACAGGCATAACTACTAAGTTAGACACATCAGTGTCCAAACCTGCCCCCAAGACTGAAATTGATGATAGTCGTAGTCTAATGACTTTAGCCCAAACCAAGCACCTCATTAAAGTCGTAGAATGGGGAGCAAAACTATGTCCAGTTTAACGTCACGAAGACATAATCATGTTTACTATCTCACAAATTATCTCTCAGTACACACACCATTCAAATGAATAATCAAATACTTGAAGCCAACGATTCATTTAGCCTAGTTGGTAATACTTTTCAGAAAAGATCACATCACCTCAATTGCCACAGCAGACGCGAAGAAAGTGGGTTTTCCTTCCTGAACTCGAAAATACACTCCTTCAATCCATAATATCTTTGTTTAAACAAGAGCTATACGCCTAACTGATGATCTAAGCTTCACGAGGAAGCTTGTTTCACAAGAGCATCGTCGAATTGTGGGCGATCTGTCTCTGTTTTACAGTTACTACCACGAATTCTGTTCTGATGAATTATCATCCATTATAACCTTAGTCATTCCTGATAATGGAAATACCAGCAAGGATCAAGACGCATCTCTTTACCGTCCAACGCAAGGACCAAGGATCTCCTATTTTGTTGGCTCTTTTATTCCCAGAATATCTCGGTTATTTTTTTGTTCCAACTTCATTAAGATATTGTGTGGCATCTAGCGCAATGTGGTCTCGCATTATCTTGCAATGATATTCAGTCATCGCCTATAAATTGAAAAATGAGACAACGTGGTCGGCTAAAATATCATTTATGTATTTTTCCGCTCAGGAAAAACCAGGTCTCTTAGCCTACATTATTGATCCTCCTCCATGATTGGCGTAAACTAAATTGACATTTGACGAGTCTCTCACCTGTTTGCCTCCATACACGCCCCCTGTCATCGGGAGAATAGAACAAAATAGAGATTCATCCGTAAGCAAGACTACCCCACTAGACGTTGGTCCAATTAACATGTTGACGAACGAAGGTCAATTTTGCTATCTGGTGAGGTCTAAGCAACTTTGAGCCTATAGGTGATCTTCATGCCTTTAATCCAGTTCCACGTGTCCGCGGACGTACACAGTGCCCCGAACTTCCTGAAGTTGTTTTTTGCCTGCACTGATAAATGTCGTCTATTTAAGGCAGATAAAGTAATATACCTCTCATCAGCATTGGATAATTTCATTCATCTTCTAAAATAGCTAAAGCTTTGGAGCTAGTTTTCATTATCCGACACCATTTTAAAAGTCTTTAATGCTTTCTTAAACTGGCAAATTAAAGGGAATAAAAACGAAATGTATATGTATAATGGAGCACTCTTCATAGATAAAGCATTGGTATTTGGTCAGTTTGTTTATGATATAGGTAGGCAACTAAATATACAAACTCGGTTCCGTTTTTGGCTTCCACTAGCGTTTGCAGTCTTCTGTATAATTTGTTAGTCTTAATATTTAAGAAAACAGAAAGCTTGCTTGACTTTCCCAATTTTTTGTCACTTTATCATTACATGGTATTAGTACGGGTATGTTAGTGATCATTTTTCCAAAGCTATGCTAATAATAGATGTGTACGTAAGTACATATGTTGGTTTTATTAGGAGGGTAACTAAAGAAATTTTATTAGGAAAGTGGTATTTGTTTCAATTTATCTAAAGCTAAACAACTGATATAACTGAAATATGGATTTTTAGTTATAAAAAATACTAAATGTACGAAACTTACAAGCAGATTTTAGTTTTTATTTTGGCACAAAATTCTAATTCACTAAACTTAGTTTGGCAATAGTAAACATACTACATACGCTGTAATCAGTGTTCCCAGAGGCTTTCAAAACCAAATCCAACTTTAAATTGTACCAGATTTTAATCGATTGTACAAAAACAAAATATGTGTGTAATAGGGTTGCCAGATTTGCAAAAAGTAAAAAAAAATCTCATTTTCTTATTGGATCCAACAAACCTAGCCTATGCGAGGCACTTGTGGAGTCAGCCAGGTGTACGTTTTTATCAAGTTTTATTTATAATTCGAAATTATAATTTTTCTTCTTTCATTGTAACAATTAATGCTTATTTCGCCTATAAAGCGTGAGGTTTAGAACTGTTCGGCGGGAACCGAGAAGAAGCTTCCACTCAAAATAAGAAGTCGAAATATTTTGCCATTAATAGTGAATTGCACGTTTCAGCGAATAAAGGGTTTCTAATTTTTGTTTCAATTAAATTTAATTAGTATTAGTGATGATATAAGTGATTGATGACTAGTAGTGAGTAGGAAAACCTATCGATATTTTGAAAGTTATCGCTATTCAGTGTTGTCAGTTATTAAAAATTTCGTGTCCTGGTCCTGGAGGTTTAATATTGTACAAAATGTACCAAAAATATTAAAAATGTACTCTTGCACGAACGGTTTTAAAATATCTGGTATTTTAAACAGATACGTCCGTATCTGTTTAATTGTACCAGCTCTGTCAACGCTGGTTGTAATATTGATAGAACTAAAAAACTGAAGAAATAAAACAAATATATATAAAACATAAACTGAAATTAATTCCTGAAATTTGAATAACGCAAATTCAAAAATTTCACCATATTTTCAAGCGTGTTATTGTTTGTATTCCTCCTTTCCATGACAACATAGCCAATGCTGAACGAGTATACGGGGTGCATCATAAAATGCATGCCGCTCTTCATCTGTTAGCAATGGTATTACACTGTTTTCATGGGAGTTTTGATAGTTGCATAATTAAGTAGAAACCTTGGAAAAGTCCGATGTCCTCTTCAGTAACTTATAAGTTTAAAGGCTGTTGCTCCTTCCACGCTAGCGTGAACGAAACGTCGAAAAGTCGGTTCACGTTAAATAACAAAAACGTGTGAATGACTGCTTTTGTGACAAACTTGTACTAATCTAACGGGAGGAGTTTTTTTTTGTTAAAAAAATCCTTGATTTAATATACACTCGGAATTCGGTTGGCGCGCTACCGTGCGCTTTCCTCACAGCCAACTTTAATATGTAAAAGTGAATTATTTTTCTGAAATCTGAATAATGCACAGTAATTTGGAATTATTTCCTTCTTATTTGTTGAAAAAATCATCAAGCTAGGCCAAAAAATAAAAAAGTTCTTTAAGATCACAACTCGATAAAATTATGAAATGGTCTTTTTTTTGTGCACCTGAGTGTATTTCACACTCAGCACTAGTTTTGCCCATCACTAACTAAATATGTATTTTAGTTTAGGAGGGCGACTGTGCAGAATTCAAAAACAGGTGAATTGGAAACTGCTCAGTACAGAATAAGCAAATCAGCTTGGTTGAAGGACGACGAACACAAACATATTGCTGACGTGACGCAACGTGTTGCCGATATGACGGGTCTGTCAATGCAAACTGCAGAAGAATTACAAGTGGTCAATTACGGCATTGGAGGTCATTATGAGCCACATTTTGACTTCGCCAGAGTGAGTATATATAGAAAAAAATTAATCTATCAGAACAGTGGAATTTCCAATCAACTTATTTTGTGGAACTTCCGTTCTTTTTAACTTCTTTTTAGTTAATTGTAGTTCTTAAGAACTAAGACCAGGTCGACACGAACCGTCATCAATGTAGTCTTCGCGACGCCAAGAAAAAAAAATCGTTAAATTTCCTTTACCCGGAACTTCCCTTGTTATGATTTTTTTCCATTTGTTAGGAATAGTGAGCTTTGACCCAGTTTAGTTCAGTACATAGTCACCGTATACATGTGTTACATATACTGTCTTCTCATTTCTATCGGGTGGCCCAATAGAAAATTGGGCGCCATTTTGTTCCATGACTTTACCTATTCCGTTGGTACGCGGATATTTCGCAGATATTAAGTTTCTAAATGGTTTTCGTTAACGATCCTCTGGTTTCTAAGTTAGAGTGGTGTATTATTTGGGGTTCAGATCCAGTAAATAAAAACTAAAGGCTTTTTTTAAATTGTCGACGTTTCGCAACTTTATTATTGCATCTTCAGGACGCCTAGATTTTACATCCTGCATGAAACCCATATTATCAGCCTTTACCTACTTCGTTGGTCCGCAGATATTTCCTAGTCCCAAATAATACACCACTCTAACATAACAACAAGAACATCGTTAACGAAAACCATTCAGAAACTTAATATCTGGGAAATGTCTGCGAACCAGCGTAGGTAAAGGGTGACAATATGCATTTCATGCTCTATATATATATATATATATATATATATATATATATATATATATATATATATATATATATTGTAATATATACATGTATATATATCACATATATATACAATATATATATATATATATATATATATAATATACGATCGCGATTTCGCTCTTATTAGAGCTCATCAGGCCATATATATATATATATATATATATATGTAGGGCAATAGGCACAAAATTGAATCACAAAAACAACTATAATACCACGACCGGCATTGAATTACATTGTGACTCCTGGCTTTCGTTGGGAGTATTAAATGATAGTATGTTTTCATTCCACTTACACCAACGTCATAACAAGAAAATGATCCTTGTTTGGAACATGTTCTGCATCACAGCAGACACAATGATCCATTTTAGTCAAACGACGATCGCGATTTCGCTCTTATTAGAGCTCATCAGGCCGCCATAGACTAGCCAGCCCCGTGTAGGGCAAAGGCACAAAATTGAATCACAAAAACAACTATTCCGCTGGCTAATACCACGACCGGCATTGAATTACATTGTGACTCCTGGCTTTCGTTGGGAGTATTAAATGATAGTATGTTTTCATTCCACTTACACCAACGTCATAACAAGAAAATGATCCTTGTTTGGAACATGTTCTGCATCACAGCAGACCCAATGATCCATTTTAGTCAAACGACGATCGCGATTTCGCTCTTATTAGAGCTCATCAGGCCGCCATAGACTAGCCAGCCCCGTGTAGGGCTAAGGCACAAAATTGAATCACAAAAACAACTACTCCGCTGGCTAATACCACGACCGGCATTGAATTACATTGTGACTCCTGGCTTTCGTTGGGAGTATTAAATGATAGTATGTTTTCATTCCACTTACACCAACGTCATAACAAGAAAATGATCCTTGTTTGGAACATGTTCTGCATCACAGCAGACCCAATGATCCATTTTATTCAAACGACGATCGCGATTTCGCTCTTATTAGAGCTCATCAGGCCGCCATAGATATAGCCCCGTGTAGGGCAAAGGCACAAAATTGAATCACAAAAACAACTATCCGCTATAATACCACGACCGGCATTGAATTACATTGTGACTCCTGGCTTTCGTTGGGATATTAAATGATAGTATGTTTTCATTCCACTTACACCAACGTCATAACAAGAAAATGATCCTTGTTTGGAACATGTTCTGCATCACAGCAGACCCAAGCATCCATTTTAATCAAACCCTGATCGCGATTTCGCTCTTATTAGAGCTCATCAGGCCGCCATAGACTAGCCAGCCCCGTGTAGGGCTAAGGCACAAAATTGAATCACAAAAACAACTACTCCGCTGGCTAATACCACGACCGGCATTGAATTACATTTTGACTCCTGGCTTTCGTTGGGAGTATTAAATGATAGTATGTTTTCATTCCACTTACACCAACGTCATAACAAGAAAATGATCCTTGTTTGGAACATGTTCTGCATCACAGCAGACCCAATGATCCATTTTAGTCAAACGACGATCGCGATTTCGCTCTTATTAGAGCTCATCAGGCCGCCATAGACTAGCCAGCCCCGTGTAGGGCTAAGGCACAAAATTGAATCACAAAAACAACTACTCCGCTGGCTAATACCACGACCGGCATTGAATTACATTGTGACTCCTGGCTTTCGTTGGGAGTATTAAATGATAGTATGTTTTCATTCCACTTACACCAACGTCATAACAAGAAAATGATCCTTGTTTGGAACATGTTCTGCATCACAGCAGACCCAATGATCCATTTTATTCAAACGACGATCGCGATTTCGCTCTTATTAGAGCTCATCAGGCCGCCATAGACTAGCCAGCCCCGTGTAGGGCAAAGGCACAAAATTGAATCACAAAAACAACTACTCCGCTGGCTAATACCACGACCGGCATTGAATTACATTGTGACTCCTGGCTTTCGTTGGGAGTATTAAATGATAGTATGTTTTCATTCCACTTACACCAACGTCATAACAAGAAAATGATCCTTGTTTGGAACATGTTCTGCATCACAGCAGACCCAATGATCCATTTTAGTCAAACGACGATCGCGATTTCGCTCTTATTAGAGCTCATCAGGCCGCCATAGACTAGCCAGCCCCGTGTAGGGCTAAGGCACAAAATTGAATCACAAAAACAACTACTCCGCTGGCTAATACCACGACCGGCATTGAATTACATTGTGACTCCTGGCTTTCGTTGGGAGTATTAAATGATAGTATGTTTTCATTCCACTTACACCAACGTCATAACAAGAAAATGATCCTTGTTTGGAACATGTTCTGCATCACAGCAGACACAATGATCCATTTTAGTCAAACGACGATCGCGATTTCGCTCTTATTAGAGCTCATCAGGCCGCCATAGACTAGCCAGCCCCGTGTAGGGCAAAGGCACAAAATTGAATCACAAAAACAACTACTCCGCTGGCTAATACCACGACCGGCATTGAATTACATTGTGACTCCTGGCTTTCGTTGGGAGTATTAAATGATAGTATGTTTTCATTCCACTTACACCAACGTCATAACAAGAAAATGATCCTTGTTTGGAACATGTTCTGCATCACAGCAGACACAATGATCCATTTTAGTCAAACGACGATCGCGATTTCGCTCTTATTAGAGCTCATCAGGCCGCCATAGACTAGCCAGCCCCGTGTAGGGCAAAGGCACAAAATTGAATCACAAAAACAACTACTCTGCTGGCTATATATATATATATATATATATATATATATATATATATATATATATATATATATATATATATATAGCCAGCCCCGTGTAGGGCAAAGGCACAAAATTGAATCACAAAAACAACTACTCTGCTGGCTATATATATATATATATATATATATATATATATATATATATATATATAATATATATATATATATATATATATATATATATATATATATATATATATATATATATATATATATATATATATATATATATATATATATATATATATATATATATATATATATATATATATATATATATATATATAAAGTGTTTCAGAAGTGCCTTAAATTTGACTATATTTAGATCTTGATGAAATATGAAAAAAAGTTGAGTAAAATGTTTCTCTAAGTCGCACCTTTCAAAAAATACAGGGTGTTACATGTAGGTGTTAAAAACTATATTTTCTTTGTTATTTCCATAGTTAAGTACGGTGGCAAATTGAAATTTTAACCACAGTTTGCATAAGTTAGGACTCGACTTAACAGGGTAACTCCAGTGGCGTAGAACAGGGTTCACCACAGCACATTATCGCCCGGAACTTTTTACCACCCGATAAATTTGATTTATTTTTAATGTTATTTTATTGGCTAGTTTATTTGCTAAAAATTTGCTCCCTTAATTTCCTAAGGGAGGTTTACTTTTCGAGATATTTTCACTTTTTTGCATGAATGTAGCTAAATTAATTCCAACTGGATTCCAAGATCTGTTCCGATATTAAAAAATATGGTGTTTTACAGTAATTTGGAATATGGAGATATGCACTTAGTTCTTGGTGAATGTCGAGGAAACTCAGCAAGAGCAGTAAGGCTCTATTCATAAAAATTTCCTGGACGAAATTTACCAAATAGAAGAACTTTCATAGCTGTCGACCATCGCCTTAGAGAAAATGGATCCTTTAAACCTGCTGCATATCTTCGTGTTCGACGAACCTTTGTAAGGACAGTCAGAAATGAAGAAGCTATTTTGAATAGAATAGAATAAGTATCAGGAGAATTTCAATGCAGACCGCTGTTGCTCCAACATCAACTTGGCGAACAGTAAAATCAATGGGTTTGCACCACTATCACAAGCAAAAGGTACATGAATTATCACCAACCGATTTTGAACCAAGTGTTGATTTCAGTCATTGGCTTTTACAAATGTGCCAACAAAACAATAACTTTCAATCAACAGTATTATATACTGATGAAGCGTGCCTTCACAAGAACATCCATAATGCACACGTTTGGCAAAACGAAAATCCTCACGCTATACATGTAATGAATGTTCAAAACCAGTCTAAAAGAAATGTTTGGGCAGGTGTAATAGGAAGTCGTTTTATAGGTCCCTATTATCTACCAGACCATTTAAACGGCAACAGTTATTTGGACTTTCTGAGAAACCATTTGTATGGAGTTTTGGACGATGTCCCTATTTTAACGAGCAACAGATGTGGTTCATTCACGAAGGTGCGCGTGCGGTGCGCCACCGCACGTTTCAAGGGAAGTAAGGATGGGGCTACACCAAAATTTCCCCGAAAATGGATTAAGTAGCATAATTCGCCCGATAGATTGCGGTATTTGGGGTATTTTAAAAGAAAAATTCTCTTTGACCATCTTACTTTGATGCTGCCTGCAACGACTTGTCCCTTGCAAGGCATACACTACGAAACACTTCCTCAAAACTTTTAGGGAATGCTATTAGTGCTTTTAGAATTGTTGTTTTTCCCCTTTTATCCAGCATAAATCATCTGCGCTTTTATAACAATGGGTTTCAAAACTAATTAAGTAAGAACAATTTTGTCCAATTGGAATTAATTTAGCTACATTCATGCAAAAAAGTGAAAATATCTCGAAAACTAAACCTCCCTTATGAAATTTCTAAGGGAGCAAATTTTTAACAAATAAACTGGCCAATAAAATAACATTAAAAATAAATCAAATATACCGGGTGGTAAAAAGTTCCGGGCGATAATGTGCTGTGGCGACCCCTGTTCTACGCCACTGGAGTGACCCTGTTAAGTAAAATTTTGTCAAATTATGAGTCCTAACTTATGCATACTGTGTTTAAAATTTCAATTTGCCACCGTATTTATCTACGGAAATAACAAAGAAAATATAGTTTTTAACACCCACATGTAACACCCTGTATTTTTGAAAGGTGAGACTTAGAGAAAAATTTTACTTAACTTTTTATCATATCTCATCAAGATCTATAAACACTCAAATTTAAGGCACTTATTTCTGCAACACCCTGTATATACATACAGGGTGAGTCAACCAAGTGGCACCCCCCATTTATTTCTTAAACTATTAGGATTAGCTCAAAAAATTAAATAAAAAAGTGTTTCGAATTTCAACTATATATATTTTTACGGTAACTGTTATTATACAGGGTCGGTCAAAAATGCTGGGCGTGGTCTAAATGCAATTTTTTAAATAAGAACTTAAATTTTTTTATTCATTTTCGGATTCTTCATAAAATTCTAGAAAAAAAATTATATTGAAGTGATATAGCTAAATTTAACGGTTTATGAGATATTAATGTTTAAAAATTGTAAATTATTCCTGCGGCATAACATAAGATTTGTTATTTTATTGTTTAGTTTCTTGGGCGACGTTACTTGTACTTTTGTAGGAAAAACACCAGTATTAAAACATTTTAAAGTATAAATTTTTATGGCGTTTAATCAAAAGTTCCCCATCAACGAATTAAGTGACATGATTTTACTAATTATTGGTGAATGTCAGCGTAAGATAAAAACTGCTAAACGTCTATACCAAGAAAAATTTCCAGGTTGAAGACAGCCAAGCCATGAAGTTCTAAAAAAAATTCTACATCGGTTTAGACAAACAGGAAGTGTTGCTTATCCTAAAAAGAGAAAAAAAAAAGAATTCATAATAAACGAAAACAATGAATTAAAGGTTTTGTTAAGTTTGGAAGAAAATCCTCAAGTAAGTTCACGAACTTTGGCCAGTGAATTAGATATAAGTCAAAGTACCGTTTCCAGAACATCTCAAAAACACAAATACCTTCCCTACCATTTATCTTTGACGCAAGAACTTTATGATGATGATTTCGAAAATAGGGTACACTTTTGCAGGATCCTTCAGATGCATATTAATGAAGATGCGTTATTTTTAAAAAATGTTTTGTTCACCGATGAGGCTTCGTTTAAGAGCAATGGTGTAGTTAATAGGCATAATATGCACTATTATAGTACCACAAATCCCCATTGGATGAGAACAATTGACAATCAAAGAGTATGGTCTCTTAATGTCTGGGGTGGGATTCTCGGAAACCGAATTATTGGACCTCATTTTTTTGACGGTGTTTTAAATGGAGAAATGTAACACTCTAACAATTTTTTTTAACATATTACCAGGTCATCCCCATATAAACTGATAGACAGACCGACAGACGGACCGACGGAATTGATAAAACATGTTTTTTATAATCTAGGGACGCTAAAGCGTGAAGATATGTAAAACCTGAGGGGGTAATTTTTTCACGATTACAAAAACTTTCTTTGGCTACTATTTTATTCTTTCATCTTCAATTAGTAACATAGTTTTACTAGTTGATCCCTATACCACAATTAGTTTTGGTACAATTTGAAATCAATACATTAGCAAAGTTTACAGAATTAACATACTAATTCTGTAAACTTTGACATTAGGTAGTTGGCTCAATTTTTAAATATTTTATTATACCGCCATTGTGTTTTGCTATTTTGGCTTCGTACCAAAATTTCACCAATTGATTCCAAAATTAATATCACAATTTTACCGAAATGTTACCAGGTCATCCCCATATGACCCTTAATTTTTGACCAGAATTTGAAGTCAATCGGGTAAGTAGTCTTTAAGCGATGCCGTCAACTAACAGACAGACAGACCGACGGAATTGATAAAACATATTTTTTGGCCTCTAGGGGATGCTGAAATGTAAACATGTGTAAAACCTGAGCGGGTTATTTTTTTCAATGATTACAAACATTTTATTTGGCCGCCATTTTGTTCATCCATCTTGAATTAGTTCCACAATTTTACTAGTTGATCCCATACCACATTTAGTTATGACACACAGAATGAATTTTTAAATATTTTATTAAGCCGCCATCTTGGATTCTTACCAAAATGTTACCAGTTGATTCCAACATAATACTTGATGGTTTTGCAAAACAAACATTCACTAGGCCGCCATTTTGTTTCGCCATATTTGATTTTTACCAACATTGAAAAAACCAGGTCATCCCCTATGTGATCCTTAATTTTTGGCCAAAATTTGAAGTCAATCGGGTAAGTAGCC